>CM068357.1:10529314-10914314 GCA_034769755.1 Odontamblyopus lacepedii
GGCTTTTATTGTAAAAAAAATAATAAATAAATAAAACCCAACCTCAAAAACTCCACATTTATTCTAGTATTTGTTTAGCTGTCCATATTTTAGCATGATTTAGATACAGACTACAAAACTGAAACCCACAATCAGATTTTTATTTGATGTTTTTCCTCCAAACTCCTGGTGTTTTCGGTCTATTGAAGGCGTTCGCGGCGTTGTTAGCTGGTGTAAACCCCCGCCATCAAACCCATCAATTTGATTTCACAATTAAAAACCTGCAAATCACATCTTCCATTTTCCCATAGAATCTTTTTGTACCGCCGCATCAGCGCTGTAATGAATCTTTTTGTGAGCGTTAAGTGTTGTTAATAAAAGAATAAATCGGCGGTGTGTCAGAGGAGAGCTGAGTAAAGCGAGGCACAATGGGTTCCCGCAGTTCGCCACGCGCTCTAACTTTAGCTACAGCACGTGCACATGGCTAATTAGCATACTAGCCCAGCGTCTGCCACCTGAACTGTTAGCGATAGCGCTGTGGCACGGGCGCATATGGCCGGAACAGAGAAAAAAAAGTGCAAAGTGCTAAGCTAACACGTGGAGGAAAAGCAAAGAGGAGACAGCAGGCGCACAGGCTGGGTAAGTCTGCTTCTGTTCTTCAAACTGTGGGGCATATTTAGACAGTAGAGCGCTCCAGAATGAGGCTAGCAGCGCTTTTAAAAGGTGCACCGTGTAACTTTTTGGGGTTGGGGGTCCGTCACCTGCTTGTTTCTATGCATACTATGTCGTCGCACTGCCTGGAATGTCCCACAGTATGACATTAAAGAGCTCGACCTTACATTTATTCAATTACAGAGGTTTTATAGCTCACAAAGAACTAGAAAATACATCACTCTGACTGTGAGCGGGGTCGCCTCTCCACAGATCTGGCCTGGAACTTGGTCTGGTTTGGTCTCCATGAAGATAGAAAGGTTTAATACTCGGGTAGGGTGACCAGACGTCCCTATTTCCCCGGGACAGTCCCGGTTTTGAGCCCCGTGTCCCCTGTCCCTGCAGATTTATCCAAAACCACCGATTTGTCCTAGTTTTATACAAGAAACGTCCCAGATGTCCCTATTTTGGACCAATTTCATACCTGCTAACAGTAAAGAGAGGCATAAATTGTCATTTGTTTAGGTAAAATACAGAAAATCTGCTTTAAAACGACCAAAACACAAAGAAAATGTGACTAGACTGACTCACAGTTTGGTCCCAGTTTTATACAAGAAATGTCTCAGGTGTCTCCATTTTTGACCACTCTGATCCCTGCCAACAGTAAAAAGAGGCTTGAAAAGTCATTTATTTAAGTAAACTCCAGAAAAGTATGCTTAAAATGAAAACACAATCAAAACACAAAGAAAATATGACCATACTGGCTCATATGTTAGTCAAGAATGGGCAGAATACATAACAGTTTTCCTTAATTATGTAACCGTTCCACAATTTTATTATTACCAATTACCCCAAACTGAGCGTGCCCCAGTTTTTTATGTGTAAAACCCCTGTCTTCCGGGTAGAATCCACGGCAAAGGAGTTCAATTAGTCAACTGGATCTGAGTTATTTGGATGAAGACGTTTCGCCGCTCATCCATCCAGCTGCTTCTTCATTGAGAACCAGACCTGAAGAAGCGGCTTGGATTGAGCGGCGAAACGTCTTCAACCAAATAACTCCGGTCCTGGTGACTAATTGAACTCTTTCTCCTTTCCCACATCCCACTTTTTTACTTTGAAAATCTGGTCACCCTATACTGGGGTGTGCAAAAATATCAATATGTTGTATCGTTGATGTGATACAACATTGCTGCTGTATCGATATATCGCCAGAATCGCGGTATATTGTTATTTATTTTGTTAAAGCGCTACAGTTTTGTTGCTTGTTCAGAGGAATTTATGTGACACATTTGGCATTTTCACAGTTTTGATGATTAAAATGGGTGTTTCGTATTAACTTTGCACGAGAAGAGGTTTTTTTCAAAGACTTTTAGTAGCACAGCCAAGATTTAGCCTTTATTTTTTTACTGGACCTAATTTATTTGAAAGGAAGATGTTAAATTGAAAAACCCCGCTTCATGACATCACAAGGTGGAACAGAGCATTTTGAGCTTTGGAGATGTAGACAAACTAATAATGTGAGTTAAACAAAACAACTCCGGATATGTTTTTGATTTCGATGTGATATATTTCAAATTGATTCGATTTGGTTCAATAAAATAAAGGCTAAATTAGGGCTGTGATATTAAAAGTCTTTGTTAAACCACTTCTCGTGCAAAGTTAACTTGAAACACACCTATTTTAATCATCAAAACAGTGAAAATGTCAAAGGTGTCGCATAAATGAGTTTCTTTCTTCTAAACAAGCAACAAAAATGTAGCGCTGTAACAAAATAATTCAGTAAAATATACCAAAAAAATACTCCTGGTGACACTGATACAGCAGATACTGTATCATCACATTAAATGATACGACATGTCAATATTTCTATAGTTTTGCACATCCCTTATGATATTAAACCTTTTTATCATCATGAAGACCAAACCAGACCAAGTTACAGGTCAGATCTGTGGAGAGGCGACCCCGCTCACCGTCAGAATGCTGTTTTTCCTAATTCTTTCTGAGCTATAAAACCACCTGTAATTGGCTTAAAGCTCATGTAATACAGGACCTCTAAAGCTGCACTGTGTAACTTTTCTACTGGAAGTACGTTATTTATTTGCTATTTCCAAGCGGTGACACAACCAGGACAAGGTACAAGTCAGATCTGAGGAAAGGCAAGCCCGCTCACGGTAAGAACGCAGGTTTTTCGATGTGTTTTTGGCAACAACTCTAATTTATGAAATACAACATCGATACAGTATGTTTAATGCCATAGTGTGGAACATTCCAGGTGACGCAAGAATATCGCCATGGTGACAAGCAGGTGGTGAACATCCAACCCAAAAAGTTATACATATTCGGAAAGTCATGTTGAATGGAAAGGAAAGTGAAACTGAAAGTAAAATTAGGAAAGCAGAATTAACTTATGATTCATTTATTTAAGTTATGAGAAAATGGTTTAGGTTTGGGCCAAATAAAACATTAAAACATGTTTGCAAATCCATGAAAAGTGAGATTGGGGTAAATAAAAATGTCTGAATGTAATATTTGGCAAACAGTTAATAAATATTTAGTTTGTAGTGGATTTTAACAGGTGCAAACTCAGAACCAGTCGGCCTCCCCTTAACGGATAATGGAGCAGATGGTCCACTCAACACAACAGGAAAAGATGCTGCAATAACTCATTTTGATTTACTCTGGCTAGCTTTTATTTTACTAGGGCTAAACATAAATTTTATCCAGATTTTACCCGTCCTTTAATGCCTCAGGAGCCGTGGGAGACCAAAGTGCTGCACCCAAACATTGAAGAGGCAATATTACACTATTTTCTGGTCTATTGTATGTTTTAATGTTGTTTCTTCATCACAAACGCACCTGGAGTTGTGTTTTGTTTCATTCTCACATGTTTAACACACAAATCCTGCATATTTAGGCTGAGGTCTTCTCTCAAACACTCTGTTCCACCTTGTGATGTCATCTGGTAATACAGGAAGTGGTCTATCGTGGTTTTTAAACTCCACACGTTCACTAGAATCATTTGGATGCTTTACAACCCTGGAATTACCACTCTCTACTGAACAAAAAGGTAAAAGGTAACATGAAAACTATCGCATCATGACATCACAAGGTGGAACAGAGCATTTTGAGCTTCGCAGATGCACACAGACGAATAATAAAGGGTCACTCAAACACGTGTGAATCAAACGAAACACAACTACGGTGAGTTTGGGAGCGCTTTTCATAACTTTCAGAAACCAGAGCTGGGTTTTGCCACCACTCAAAAGCAAATAACTAGTAGCATGCTAACGTGCACTTCCTGGTTCTCAGGCGCGAAAACATTTCATAATTAGATGCAGGCAGCACGTAGCAGACTTATTTTGACCTCAAGAGCTGCTTATCCCATAAAAAATCTGAAGAAAATCAGAAATGGGCGCTTTAAATCAAGATCCAAGACACTGTGAAATAGAAATGTCCCGATCAAGATTTTTTGGCTTCCGATTCAATTAGATTTTTTAAGGAGTGCTCTTTCCAAGACCGATCTGATACCGATCCGATACCTTTTACATTTACATACAACCATACACGGATTGAATGGATTACTTAAGTGTTTTATTACAATTTCAAAACCTCAAACAACCTCAAACAAACCTGCTCACTGAGGAAAGTCATAATAAAGAACACAATGAGTTTATATTTTAATCCTTTGCAGCTTAAGCCTACAAAACTCGTCCGGATGATTCTTTTGTAAGTGACGAATCAAACTGGCAGCGTTAAAGTGGCTCTGCTGATTCCTCCACGAGAAACTGCTTGTCACAATTACATATTTGACTCTCGTTTTGTTGTAGTGAAAAGTCCCACACAGCGACACGGCGGCGTTTTGATTTACAGCCGCCGTAAAGCGCGTTAATGCCGCAAAAACGTGTGAAACTGGATCAGTCTGATCACGTGACTGAATCCGATACTGTCCGATACTCATAGAAGAGCCGGATCGTGACTACAAATAAAGCAGGACCACGTCATGAAATCCATTTGTATGGTATTTCAAATTTATAAAGCAATCAATATGAGTGATTCTTTTAAGTTTAGAATCCGAACGGCACATCCTTCCTCCCATCTCCTGTCCAAAAGCACTAAAATCAAATAGGAAGCCAAGCATATACTGCACAGAGATAGCCACAAAGTAGTTGTAATGGACAAGACATTACAGCATTATGTCCGTATGCTTTTAAGACACACTTCCCTCCTGAGATTATACTGGGCTTATGCATGGAGACTGCAAAATGTAGTTCTTAAAATGATGAAAGGTTAACTCACAATGTTGACAACAGTTCAACAGTCCTATATTACTTAAAACTGGCTCTTGAGAGCTTTTCATCACGTTATAATGTTGTAAAGATCAGAAAATAGCGTAATATGGGACCTTTAGACTTCATATTTGTTTATAAAATGTTCTGTTTTCAAAATGTAGTACAGGTACACAAAATGAACGCAAAAATAAGTTTAGATAAATGTAGTTTTGTAGGTTGAGATACACTATTTCTGGCCGCAAGCTAAAAATATCTGACATAAATCTTGTTAAAAGGTGCAGTATGTAACTTTCTGGAGTAACTTTTTTCATCACCTATATTTTTGTACAGAAATAGACATTTAAAGCCATACTTTGGAACATTTTTCATAGAGGCAGACAACTTTTATGCCTTACTGTCGAATATTATAGACAGAGAAACAACATTTCAGTGGAACCAAGCACAGAGTGGGCCTAATAAGAGTCAGGTTTGTGGAGATGCAAGCCCACTCACATCAACGACGCATGTTTTTCAGTTTATCAGTGCAAAAACAATCAAAATGTTGACTATTTTTGGCTAAAACGTTACATACTGTGGCTTTAAAGATACTCCACAAGCATATACTGTCATGTGCTCTGAAATATGACAATAAATAAACAGAAGTCAAAGAATCTAACATTAAAAATTAACTGTCTTTTTAACCAATCTTTTCTAAACTATAAATTTCTCCTTCCTATTAAGCAGAATGCGTATTTAAAGGAGCATTATGTAACTTTTTAACTGAAGGTTGGTCACCTGCTTGTGATCTGCTTAGAACGTTCCACAGTACGACATTAAACAGCTCTACCTTACATTTATTCAATTACAGCTCAAAAATACCTAGAAAAAATAGGCATTCTGACTCTGAGCAGGTCGCCCCTCCACAGATCTGACCTGTAACTTGGTCTGGTTTGGTCTCCATGATGATAAAAAGGTTTAATATCGTACTGTGAAACTGTGAAACTGTGAAATATTCCAGACAAAGCAATAACTTCAGCAACCTTCATGGAGAAAAGCACTTGACAGAGCCTCCATGAAGAAAAGTTACACAATGCGCCTTTAAGAACTTGCGGGGTACTGGAACGTGATCGCTCTTGTGTTGCGTATTGAGCACCAGCTGCTTACAGCGGTGCCCCGAGGAGAGGACGCCGACACTTTGGCACGTTTCCCTTTCGCTACGTTACGCCGGGCTGCGTGCCATTCCGGTCCGATACGGGAGTCGTTTCTACCCTCGTGTCCTCCCGCGTGCTGGTGCCACCCCGGCGCGCGTGCATGCAGGGCGGTGGCTTCACGTGGTGGACATGTTTTGTGGACGGACGGGGGACGCGTGACGATTCAGTACCAAGGACAGCGTCTGCGGAGAACGCGCAGCCAAGTTTGCCGACAATGCGTAACGTGCGCATTCCGATACATGCACCCGCTGTTTTGGCTGGTGAAGTCAACACGCCACGGATAGACACGAAATCCTCTCCACAAAACACAACCGAAAAGGGTCCAAATCGAGTCCAAACCGGGTCTAAACCAGGACTAAACTAGGGTTAAACCAGATGTAAACCAGGAGGAATACACGGAGGAATACATCACGTCTAAACCATGTCTAGTGTATGGATAAACCACGTCAAAACCGAGTCCAAATCAGGTCTTTACCAGGTCCAAACCAGGACTAAACTAGGACTAAACGAGAACTAAACTAGGACTAAACAAGATGTAAACCAGGAGGAATCATGAGGGAAATACATCAGGTCTAAATCATGTCTTGTGTATGGATAAACCACGTCAAAACCGAGTCCAAACCAGGTCTAAACCAGAACTAATTAGGACTAAACCAGATGTAAACCAGGGGGAATACATGGAAGGATACATCAGGTCTAAACCATGTCTAGTGTATGTATAAACCACGTCAAAACCGAGTCCAAACCAGGTCTTAACCAGGACTAAACCAGGTATAAATCAGGACTAAACCAGGTCTAAAGGAGGACTAACCCAGTACCAAACCAGGTCTAAATCAGGAGAAATAAACCAGGTCCAAACCATGTCAGGACCATATTTAAACCACGTCAAAACTGAGTGCAAACCAGAACCAAACCAGGGTTAAACCAGGAGGAATAAACCAGATGTGAACCATGCCTGGACCAGGTATAAACCACGTTAAAACCGAGCCCAAACCAGCTCTAAATTAAGCCTAAACCAGGTCTTAACTTAAACAGCATCCACGCCGGGACTATCCTCTACAGTCACACCAAAACCAGGACTCGGGTCTACATACGAACTTGGCGTCGCCACAACGAACCCCAAACCGCCAAAACGTGCGCACATGACGTCGCATTCACCCTGTTTTTACGAACGCCCAACTTGTGCCCAAACTTATGTAGCCTACGCAGCCGCATTGGGGCAGACGGAGCATCCTTCCGTTCCCCACAGCACCGTAACTTCCCAGACATTCCTGCACATCGCACCGGCGAGATCCATTCAAGTCAATGTCACGCATGCCCCCAGCGATGCACCACCACGCCCGTGCACCGTAACGAGCCCGCGTCCCGCCTTACCTTTACCGAAGCTGGCGTACAGGCTGTAGAAGAGCAAAACCCAGTGGCGCTTGACAATCATATTCGTGTCCGTGACGTGAAGAACGAGAGCCGCGGGTATCCAGGTATGCGCTAGTTTACATGAAGTCTCGCACACATCCAGCGGGACGCGCGGGGATGCTGCTGCTGCCGAGCGGGTAAAGTGCAGCTCCTGTCTGTACTGACTCCTCTGCTTTATTGGCCGATCGCTTTGACTCGCGGCTGCGGAGAGAGCGAGAGTCCCGCCCACGCCTTTTTGACTAATGAAGACGCGTCGCCAATAGAGAACAGCCCCGGAGAGAGAGAGAGAGAGGGATGGGGGGGAGAGTCCGGGCGAAAAGTCGTACAGTGGTGCCCAAGAGTGGTGAGGGGGTTAAAGATGCTTTGCACAGGGACCAATTAGGAGAGTTTAAAGGTCCCGTATTACACAAAGCTGACTCTTGTGAGCTTTGTCCTCAAAAACAAACGGTTGTGTTTTGTTTCATTCACACATGTTTGAATAGCCCTTGATTATTATTTATGTATTTATTTCATTCATTTTTCAGACACCATTTAGTGACAGGCACACAAAAACAGAAAACTAAAGACACAAACACTGCCACGTAATATAAATGAATGAGTACGGACATATGCGATTGTGTGCACGTATCAGGTATCTGTAGCACTGTTGGTAAATTGCTACACAGATGATCATCGATACCAAAATCCGGATCAAAAATGTGGACCCATCCCAACGTGCAACAAAGCTGAAGAATAATTGCATAGATGGATCAGAACCTGCGCTCAGCCGAACAACCTCGGAAACCTTTAGTCTGTCTACATTTCCAAAGCTCAAAATGTTCTGTTCCACCTTCTAATGTGATGAAGCGGTAGTTTTCAAGTTGATAGCTCTCTTTTACCCTTAGTTTAGTAGAGATTTGCAATTCCTCGGTTGAAAAGATACAAACGATTCTAGTGAAGGCGTGTGGAGTTTGAAAACACTGATATCACACGGTGGATTGTGTATCGGACATCCTAAACATGCAGGATTTGTGTGTTAAACATGTGTGAATTAAACAAAACAGAACTTCAGGTCTGTTTGTGATGAAGAAACAACATTATTCCATGGATCAATGTTATGTTAATAATAAAGTAATGTGCTTCACAGGGTTGTATACCTACTATTGTAGCCACAGGTGCCTGGGGTAGACTGACTGAAGCGAGGCTGCCAATCTACACCATCACCCCCTCAGACAACCATCACCAACACACACACTACGTTCATACTACAAAAGGTGGGTGACGTGTCTTGCATAAAGGGGAACTCCGGCACGTTTGAAGCTAAAGTCCGTTGCTAGAGGAGGTCGAATTCTGTCAGAAGCCAAAAAACGGCACAGATCAGTGTTTCCTCGGCGGAGATCTCGCTGTGGCAGTGAGTCTGTCAAGGCAACAAACTAGTGTCGTGATGGGGGCAAGTTCTTAACTTCCACATTAAACGCCAATTTGCTTCACACTGAAGAAGCTGAACACCACTTTAACCCATCTTACAACAGTCACGAGTCTAACAAACAAAACGCTCTGCCTGGTTCACTCATTAGTGTCTGGAAACGTTAGAAAACAACTTTATAAGCAGCCTTACACTTACCTCTGTTGATTTCCCACTGCGCATACGAAAGCCCAAAACACTCGATTGTCGACTCCAGCGGCGGCGAGAGGCTTGTAGCCGTCAGAAGCAACAAGTGAGGATCGACTACTGTTGGTGAAGAAGAAGAGAAACTGAAAGATGATGAAAGAAAATGGTTTGGAAACTAATTTTTTTAGCGTTTTAAAAAAAATATATAATTCACCCGAAATAAATGAAATTAGAAATGACTTCGGCGATCGTATGTCTGTATGTGTGTGTGTGTGTCTGTGTGTGTCTGTGTGTGTGTGTGTGTGTGTGTGTGTATGTGTCTGTATGTGTCTGTATGTGTGTGTATGTACTGAATAATCCCGCACCGCTGTAGAATTCAATTGTGTGCTGTAATGCAATCATGGCTACTCCCTCCACACAACATTATTCAAATGTAATAAATATGATAAGGTCGTAACCAGCGCTGCACACGGCCGCCTGTCTGTCTGTGTCACTGTGGTCCCAGAATACATTAGAGTCTCTATATACTGCGCTTCTCACTCACTCTTGAACCGTGCAGGTCCTGGAAGCTACACACCGGTACTGGAGGAGTTATGACCCAAAACTTAGACACTTTGTTATTCTTAGTTTGGCTGAAGCTTCAGAAGAATGTCAACATTTAATTCTGTAGTTGGTGTAGTTATAATAGAATAATACCAGCCCCAACGTCTGATAATTTATACATATTACAAAATATTACTGTAAAGCAGACCTATTATGCAAATCGACTTTTCAGAGCTTTAAGCCGTTGTAGTTGTTTCCACTCATCGTTTAATAGCCTGAAGTTGTATTTAGAGTCTTTAATCACTTATTGTCAAGAAAATCAATCAGTCCTCATTTTCATTGCCACCAGTGCACTGCTCTGTCCTTACTTCATTCTCTAATTTTATTTTCTTTATCAGTGATATGCGTATGACACGTGCATGTTGTTGCAAATGAAAAAAATCTTGCCGACTCTTTGTTGTGAGCACGTTTACGGCAAAGTCATCTCCCATTGGGCACCGCAGTTTTCTAACGGAGAGGTCAGCAGTCTTGGTTTTTGATTAATTTTGGAAGAATATTGAAATTTCAAATCAAATGCAAATTATGAAATGGTCCATGGATGTCATAGATTAAAATTACATTGACGCAAACACAATGTTTTTTTTGTTTTTTTAAGTGAGTCAATTTGAACTTTTTCCAAAACAAGTCTCAACATTCCAGTCCTGTGTTGTAAATGGAATATCAGCCTCAACATCTGACAATTTAAATATATTATAAAATATTACTTTGAAGCGACCATCTGTAATAACAAAGGACAGGTGAGAAGAGGGAGGAGGAAATATCAAACAAACTTCCAGATGGTAGCTTTAAATCACCTTCCAAATGAAAAGCTCGTTCCTCCTCATGTATAAATAATTAAATAGTACAATATGAAAGATTTAATTACCTTTACGTTCTGTTCTGTGTATTTTTATTAGTCCACCTTATTCCGCCCCGTCCACTTTTGTCTCTAAATGCTCCTGAGACACACTTTTTTTTGTGGCGACACTTAAACAAGGATCCCTTTCATGTCAGTGGAGAATTTGGGAAACGTTTTGCAAAGTCGGTTCATTTGTGTAAAATGTTAAATGTTCAAACACATAAACCCTGCCCTGATTCTCTGGGGGGCTTTTAAATGGCTTTATAGGCCGTATTGAACTTATTTGCAGTAAAAATCGGCAGCCCCATACAAAATAATACAACCAGAATCATGATGCCGGCGCCTGGGGTAACTTCTGGGATAAGGTGGATGCTAAAGTGTATTAAAATGTGTTGTGTGTAATTTTACTGCTTGGATTGTTCGTCCGGCTCCCTCTGCTGGTTATAGTGAGCATTGTGGCGTGTTCAAATGCAAAATTAGAAGCATATCTATAGATGAACATGCGATAACACGGCAGAAAGGATATGTACGCAAGTGTTTTCAATGCACCAACAACATACTTTCTTACTCACTTTTCTGATGAATTTAAATGTTCCAGTTTCCACGTTTACATGAGAGCTTTAATTTCGAATAAAAATAGTTTAATTCTGAATAATTCTGCTTTAAAAAGACCACGTAAACACATAATTCCTAATGAAAATATTCTTCTGTATTAAACTTAATTCCAAGAAAGTGGGTGGTTTATTACGATTTTAAAGCCAAATTAATTTACTCCTCGATCATGTAAACGTTTATTCTTCTTAAAAATAATCCCGGTCGTTGGTGCTCGTTGGGTGGCCCTTCGATCCGGCTCCTCCAGTCGTCTCTTCGGACTTTCCTCCACTGCTCTTTGGATTTGTGAGCGGGATGTGGGAGTGGGCTGAGGTGTGGCAGCCTCAGACTCAGTTTGTCTTCTTCCTCCTTCTCCGACACTCTTCCTTTCTCCTCCTCAGCTCACAGACATAAAGCGTGAGGACAGAATTCTCCAGCTGCTGCTTCATTATCATCGGAAAGACCGCGGTTGACGTGAATACGTTTGTGTCGCTGTCCAATCAGAACCCTTCCCAACCCCCAGACGTTGAGCGGAATTAAATTAAGGCGATTTAACGTGTTTTCCAGGTAAACCTCAATTCAAAATTGTTTCCATGTAAATTCAAAGGAGAATATCTTAATTCAGAATTATTTTATTCAGAACAATTAATTTGGAATTCAAAAACATGTAAACCTGGCCATTGTGACCTTGAACATGTCTAGCAGAAGACTAAGGATGGAAATTAGCTTTGGCTACAGTTCAGCATATTTACAAGTACATGTTTTTCTTGTACATTATCTTCGCTTTTAATATGCATTGTAGTTTTAATGAATAAATACAAAAATATAAATCTGCATGGAGACAAGAAGGTAACGTCCAGGCACATACCATCATCATCAAGGAGGGAATGGACTCATGGTTTGAAAACAGGAAGACAGGGCTGTGGGGTTATCATTAACTTGATCCGGCAAAAATGGAGAAATGCAAAAGGTAAACAAGACCATAACATATTGCGAGATAGGCTCAATAATTCAATGTGACCTTTCCGCCTGTACACACACGTCTTTGGAGCGTGGACAGTGTGGGGAAGAGAGAACCGGGCCCAAGTATCGGACACATGAATCAAAGATGGCGGCTCCTCACAATCGAACGCAGCCCTGATCAATGCAAACTCTCCGCTTTAACCACAACGTGACTGTACAGAGAGGAAGATTCACTCCACTTTATTACATCAGACGTTATTTATTTGTTATTTATCATTGCCTGACTGAGCACAAAGACAATACGATTTAATGGGGCCGTTGTTGGGTCATTTTGCAAGACTTGTCACACCAATTCATTCTGTACTTAACGTGACTGTACAACAACTCACCCTTATGTAACAGATAATCCAATGTCCTGTCAATTATCGGATCATCTGTGCACCGTTACAACCTTTTGTATATCGCTGAGATATTTTTATTACTTATTTTCTATTTTATTTGTGCATCTATATAATTCTTGTGGATCAGTAAAGTTTGTCTAAAGGCCGCCACACACTACAGGTGTCAGTGTCAGATCGTAACCACCAAACATCAACAACGCAACAGTAACGGTCGATAAAACAGAGCGTAAAGGGCAGAGGAGCGACGGACACAGAGACGCAACATACAAACTCAGGATAGAGCGAAAATAAAGACTTTATTACTCACCTCTCGTAAAGTGGTAAATTTAAATTGCAGCCTCTGATCCACATTATCCATAGAATTTGTCCTCCACAAATAATGACATCCAGACCACAAAACTGCGCTATTAATCCATGTTGCGGTGTTTTTTGAAAGTAAAAAGACAGTGTTTCCTCACGTGTGTTTGTTTACACGGTGAAGCTGCAGATTAGTGATAGTGTCTCTACTTCCTGTGGACTTTATCGCCTCTTTTATGCTTCAAAAATCCTGTATCTGAAGTATTGCACCACATTTCACAATAATAATAACACAGTTTTGACTTGTATCTAAACTAGAAGTGCAGAGCTCTGATCTTTGAACACTTAAGAGTCTCAGAGCAAGTGGTTTTACTGTAGACAGGAAACAGCTGAAGTGATCGCACTCACAGCTTTATATCCTGTGGGCCGCAGACAGATCCCGCTGCAGACTTTGCGACTGGAGAGTTTAAGTCTCATAAGTTTCTCCTCGTGTCTGTGGTGTTTGCGCATTTTGTCGCACGTTTAAAAATCATTTAAGACCAAAAGGTTCTGTGGTGTGCAGCGGTGTTTTTATTTGGTCAACTCTTTACAGTCTACATACATTATATTCAGTCTGGTGCCTATAAAATAAAACGTATTCAGTATGTAAAATAATAAGATCAAACACTAAGTTAGTCATTGATTAGGTGTAGGCAGAAGCTTATTGTGCCGACCTTTATCTCCAACTACAGCACGTTAATGGACATTCATCTACAAAATGAATACAACATTAATACAACATTTTACTACATCATAATAATAAATCTAAGCCTAATTCCCATTGTATAAATGGAAGAGTAAAGCAACTGTTAGTGTCAGTGTTCATTACGATGCAACGTCCTCAAAATAAACACTTTGGACAGTCTCGTGTAGCCTGGGAGCCCGTCTTACGTCCCAGAGTTCCAGTGGGCGTTGGATGTTTCAGCAGTGATGTGTCCTGTGATAAAACTGGACTGGCTGAACAGTTCTGGAAAAAAATAAGAGATTACTGCTTTTTTTTTTCTGAAATCTGCATCTCTACATGTGTGACAGTCGTTCCAACACAAACACACCTCATTCTGCTTCATGAGGCACTGATGAGGAGATCACCTGAACCAAATCTGATTTAAGGAGGAAAAGTAGAAAAAACACAGATTAAAAATCATGGTTATTCCACCAAATACTGATTTCTGAACTGATCCCAGTTACAACATTAGTATTGTGTTGTTTTAAAATGAATATGATCTTGTTTTCTTCGCATTATTTGACATCTGAAAACATTTAATCTTTTTTGTTATTTTGACCCTTTGTCATTTTCTGCAGATAAATGCTCTAAATTACAATATTTTTATTTGAAACTGGGGAGAAATGCTGTCAGTAGTTTATAGAATGAAACAAAAATGTTCATTTTACTCAAACACATATCTCATCAAGTAGTAAAATCAGAGAAACTGATCATTTTGCAGTGGTCTCTTATTTTTTTCCAGAGCTGTAGAAACATTCTGTCCTCTTCATTTTAATGAGGCAGCAAAACCTAAACATGAATTTGGAGGTTTGTAGACAGCGCAGACAAATCATTATATATTTATGTTATGTTTATGTTATGCATGCCAACTGTATGGCCATCGCATTTGGTCAATATTTGACTTCAAGCTCAATATTTTCTTCTAAAGGATTCGTGAGGCTTGATTAAATAAAACTAAAATTGCATAAACAAACTGTGGCTATATTTTTGGTACATTATTGTCCGACAGAATTAGATTTAAAGGTGAATTATGTAACTTTTCTCCACAGAGATGTTATCGCTTTGTCTGAAATGTTTCACAGTGTGGCATTAAACCTTTCTGTCTTCATGAAAACTAAACCAGACCAAGTTACAAGTCAGAAATCACAAGTCAGATCTGTGGAGATGCGATCCCACGCACAGTCAGAATGCCTGTTTTTCTAGGTGTTTTTGAGCTATAAAACCACCTGTAAATGAATGAATGTAATGTAGACCTGTTTAATGTCACACTGTGGAATATTCCAGGCAGAGCAATGACACCCAACCAGAGTTACACAGTGCACCTTTAAGAAATGTTTATTACGTGGTTATTTGTGGTCTTCAGATTTTTAAAATGCGATGATGTCTTACTCTTAGAGACAGATGTCCCGGTGGATTACATTGTACTTTACCATGAAATACTGAAAAGGTGAATTCACAAGAGTTAAATCTGTTCATTTCTAACACCGACTAGACTCAAGAACTCACTGTATTAAAACAAAAATCATGGTTCTAATAACAATATTAATTTTAGCTGCTCAAATCTGTATTAAATCAAACTGGTCTATAAGGCTTGTAAGTCGCTACGTCATCATTCTGTTTCCGGGTCCAAGCTGCAGAGCTCGGATCTTTGAACACTTCAGAGTCTCAGAGCGAGTGGTTTTACTGACAGGAAACAGCTGACGCGCCGATGGGTCCGAGTCTGACACGAGCCTGAACATAAGTTCTAAATATTTGTCCATACCCGTCCAAACACGTCGGGTTCTTGTCAGGTTTCCATGCTCTAGTTGAAACCTCACTAAAAAAAGGAGATGATGGTGAAAATGTTCACTGGTTTTGTCATTTTGAACCATAGACCGTATTGAACAAATGAACAAATTTTGTTGGACACGGAAGTCGTGTGTGACGTCAGACTTACAAGCCGAATAGGATTTTATGTCATCTAAAAGCCACCAATGAATGCATAAAAGCTCATATCTGCATTAATCACTACATCAGTAAACATCAGTAAAGCCTGTCAAACACTTGTTCATGTCCAGAGGCTTTCAGTCATTGTTTGTGAGGTTTAACAGCTAATGCCTCTGCAAATGCACTGGGACTAATGTTTAGATGAACAAATCAGAGAAAAATCTGTATTAACTGTTTAATTAATAATAATAAATAATAATAATTAATAAAAACAGTGGGGCGCCAGTCACAAAAAACTGTTGTTGTGTCCTTAGGCAAGACACTTCACTCACATTGCCTAGTATGAAAGTGATGTGTGCACGGCAGGACTCCCTTGAAAAAGAGATGAGTGATTTCAGTGGGACTTTCCTGGGTAAATAAACGTTAAAAAGAAAAATCTGTATCAACTTAATTTACTTCAATTTTTTAACACTGTCAGAAAAGTTACTACAAGGATAACTGGCTCCTGACGGCCAAGTGTTCATCGCAACATCACGGTTTGATCCTTCGACATCGGCTCTTCCTATCCTCGTGAAGCAGAATTCACCGAGCGTTAGATTCTTCACCCACTTTTACCCGACTGATGATGTGTTGTTGCAGTAGTAATCCAATTTTTAAGATTCATTTCACCCAACTGGACGCATTATTACTTTAATACTGTACCACTGCTATCGTAAAATAATATCAGAAATATAAAAATTGTACGCAAGAGCAACATTACTTAAAAAATAATATTATTCAAGTAGAAGTACAAGGTAGTAGTTCAAAAATGTATTAAATAAGAGTAAAAAAGTATGAGAAAACTACTACTCAAGTAACAGTAACTTAAGGCGTAACTGTCAGGACATAACATTTGAAGGACAAAATATTAAACAATGCACCAAATCTGGTATTTCCAAAGGACAGACACAAAAATTAGACAAACAAACAATGCAAGAAACACAAATGTTCAAATCATTTCATACTGTCAATATGAAGCTTTTGTCTCTTGCCGAGTTACTCACAGTGGGAAGACGAACCAAGTAAGAGTACTGTTACTTCACTAAAAATATTTCTCAAGTAGGAGTAAAAGTATTCTGCTAGAAAAGTCCTCTGAAAAGCACAACGTCGTGTCATGTTTTTGATTCATTTAGTTCATCATACTCCTCGCACTGTGACTGTATTTTCCTTTCCCCAACCCAAAGTTTCGTGTCTTTTCTCAATTACAGAGGGTTAAATCTCCAGCTGTCCCTCCTCTCTCCAGCCTCCTCCCCACAGACAGAGCGGTGCGAGGGGAAACCGGGCCAGGACTGCTCTCAAAACCCGCCGAGGAGAGCTTTTTACACATGGTTTAACATGCTGCTGCTGGGAAAATTTGCTTCCATTTTGCAGTGTGGAGCAGAGTGACCAGACCTGTTCAGCTCAGACTGCTGACCTCTGCTCACCTGAGGAAGAGCTCCAACGCTTTGTGCTGCATTTTGTGTATGAAAAGTGCACTATAAATAAAGTTTGATTGATTGATGCATCTCACACACACACACAAGCAGAGACCTCACTACGGCATTTTGTGGAGGCGAACAAAATTCCTTTCTTAACAAATTTCCTTTCAAAGTGCCTTGACCAGACTTTGGTTATGATAATCCCAACAATTAAAATTTAAAGCTCCAAAGCTCCATCCACAAATCTGCGTCACCCATGCTCCCGGACGACAATAACTATACAAAAACACGATACAAAAGTGTACACAACAGCGTGACAAACCTGATGCGATGTGCAGTAGTTTCATAAGCACATTGCATCAGCTTTGTGGAGTTGTAACGCATTGTTTTGTGTCATGCATTTGTGTGGAAACTATATGAGTGGTGTAGGCTTATAGGCTGAAGATCAGGGTCAGAATCTTGCAGAGAACTGTGAGGAGGGTTGGAACAGGGTCTGGAAGAGATCACTAGATTACTCAAACATGCATGGATGGCATCTAAAACCTCCTCAGGCATGTATTTGATGAGGGAACAACATTATAACATGGTAGAACGGGCCTGTATTCTGCTATTTTCTGATCTGTTATAATGTTTCCTCATTAAAAACAAACCTGGAGTTGTGTTTTGTTTCATTCACACATGTTTAACACACAAACTTTGCACATTCAGGCTCAAACAGAAAATGTTCCACCTTGTGATGTCATGTGGTAATAGAGGAAGTGCTCCACTATGTTTTTAAACTCTACACAGCAAAAAGCTAAATCTAGTCAAGTTAAGATGACTTGAATCAAGAAAGTTTTACCATGATTTTGGTCAATTTCACTTGACATGTGAAATGATCTTCAGTGGAACAAGACTTTTTGTACTTACAAAATGAAAATACATCTTGCTACACTTAAAATAAGAAAAACAACAACTTTTGGCACTTACTATAAGAAACAAAATCAAACGTTGCTTGAATTAAGAATAAACCACTTATTACACTGGCAGATAATTTGACTTGTCAAGTTGAATCGACTCAAATAAAGTAAAATGTTCTTAATTTAAGTCATTTTAACTTACTTAGATACTGTTTTTTCCCAGTGTATCGACTATCACTAGAATCATTTGGATGAACTATACGTAAAAGGAGCTGAAACTACCACTACATGACATCACAAGGTCCATCCATCCATTCATCCATCCATCTTCTCCCGCTTAATCCTGCTGGGTCGTGGGGGCAGTTTGCTGCCCAATCCTCATAGCACCTGACCCCCCCTATGAACCCCTCTGCAGGTGGTGAGCCCACAGGAGGGTGGACGTCATGGTCCTTGATGTTAGTTCATAGGGGAGCTGCATGTTTTGGGTTGATGGGGGAAACCGGAGCACCCAGAGGAAGACTAATAATAAAGGATTACTCAAATGTGTGAATGAAACAAACCACAACTCAGGAATGTTTTTGATGAAGTAATAACATAACATGGTTAAAAGCTCACAAGAGTCAATTTTGTGTAATATAGCACCTTTGAAGAAATCTTGAGACGATGATTTTTTTGTCATTTTTGTGAGTATTGTTCCTCTCTCTTACAATTTCCTCAAATCGCTGCATCGTACAAAAGCTCAGAGAAGTCTTTGTGCCATCTTGCCATTCATCACACCAAATCTCCCCATTCAAAACGCTTCTGTGGCCCCGATAATCAGCAAGCGAGGAACCCACGGCGGACAGCTAAATCGCGCCGCCGCTCCATTTTGTATGCACTGGTCTATGAGAACACCAGCTGCCCAGGGCCATCATGGACGCCAGCCCCAGCACGAAGCACCGAACCCTGGCTAACTCCGCCGCCTGACCCAGTCTCCCCGGAACCGCCGCGGAAAGGCAAACCGAAGGAAGACAAAAACACTGAGATCGATTGAATTATTACTGAAGGGCGGATTAGCATATCACCAGCTCAGGGTCTCATTATCATATTGCCTCAAAGATATTGTCAAATATGGATTCCGTTGGAACGAAGGTAGCAGAAATGTGTTTGATGTCACAAAGTAAAAGTAGTAAAATGGAAAAGGGTCTGTAGTGAGTGAAGTACTCAGAGGCAAAAAGTTATTCAAGTAAAAGTATCTGTGATGGAGGGCCCTTAGTTGCCCCGTCATCCTCCGACTGGAGTGGAGCACACCCCCTGTTTTTGCTGAGCCGACCTCCAGTAAACTGTTTCCCCGCAGCCCCCCACATGTTAGATTTTTTATAAAAAAGTCAATTCACGATTCGATTCGACCGTATAGTGAGCATCCAAAACGTTCACCATGTTCTGAAAACCTCTCTTCTCCACCGAATAAACTGGAAGCGTTTCATATGGTCCACAGTGGGGATGGGCATTTGATTCCATTTTCTTAATCGATCGCCAGGAAAATTAACAATTGCTTAATTATTACCGTTTTTATATTAAAATTATCATCATTATTATTACTATTACTCGACAACATATAAACCATAATCACTATTGAGCCACATCAGCTTGTTTGAGATTATAATGGGTTTAATGCAGCTTTGAGCTTTCAGTTTTTTTTTTTCATTTTCAGTTTATTTTTTCACAATTTCAAACTAAAATCCCAGAAAGGCGCACATTCACACATTACATATGCATTAGACACTATAAACCAAGTATGTCAATATGCATTAATTGTGAAAAAAAACACGGACGCCCAAAGAAGCTACCAAGCTTGTATATATGGGGTCCATTTCTTTACGTTTTACAGAAACGCCATACCGGTTTGTCAAAGCCTGATCCTGTCAGATCTCAGAAGCTCAGCAGGGCCGGGCCTGGTACTTGGATGGGAGACACTGGGAATTCCAGGTGCCACAGGAAGGCACCAATGGCAAAAACTGTTGTTGTGTTCTCAGGCAAGATACATCACCCACATTGCCTAGTATGAAAGTGGTGTGTGCACGGCAGGACTCCCTTGAAAAAGAGATTAGAAAACTCAATGGGACTTTCCTGGGTAAATAAAAAAGGTAAAAAAAAAAAAAAAAGAAACAAAACTTAAAACTGCATGGCTAATTTGCATAAATTGCGACTCTTTCCTTGTGCACTGATGTGTTCAGCTTCTATCGGACTAAAGGACACGACTCAGTGTTATATGAGCGTTCTTTCTGTGACAGATTTGTTTGTGCTTGTTCCGTTCTCAGGGGAAAGTGAGAGAGTCGTACTGCAGGAAGTGACTACAGAAAGCCTGTAGGAAGTCTTGGCGAATGCACAATGTACGCTCTGTATAAAAAAAATCTTAAATATCGAGTTCACGAAAAAACAAATCAATTTCACTTGCCAACTCGATTTTTATTTGAAATCGATTTTTTGCCCAGCCCTATTCTGTACCCACACAAACTGTTTTCCCCGCTGCCTGGACTGTATTTTCCGGCTTGTGCGTCCAAGAGCGCACACTCCCCACACTGCTCACCTGTTCACAGGCCAAACCACTTCTTGGTCGCACCGTAAATAGTTCTTGGTCGTGCGTTTTTGGACGTCATGTGATCACGGACTCGACCATCATTGATATACTTTGTGTGTTTATGAGTTAATAAAGTTATAGCCATATGGGGGCGGTTATTTGTCATTTTAATTATGTTGATTTACAGTTTTCTTTATGGTTATGAGTACAGTTTTTGCCAAGTTAAACCTTAAAACCCCATGTTTTGGTTTCGTTAGCCCAGGGGGAGGGGCTAAGGGGTATTTAAGGGGACGCTCTGCTCATTCTGGTGTTTGTTCTTGCCCTGACTGTGGGCACTGGCTTCTGCTGTAAGTGCTGCTGTAAACACTTTATTTTTTTTATTTGGACTGCATTCTGCACTAAATATTGAACTATGGCCTGCAGTGTGAATAAAAACCACTTATGTGTTATGTGTTATGTTAGTTTTTTATGTTTATTTTGTGTGAACTTGTGACAGTAACCCACGCAAGAAAAAAAAGACACACAAAAAATATATATTACATACATACATACATATTTTGATAAAGAGTTGTTCATTCTTTAAAGTGTTAAATGATTTTAGTCAACAGTAGCAACAATCAATTTCTCTTATCTAATCTTAATTTTCTTATGAATTTTGTGTTTTTATTTTTGTTGGCTGAATGCAGAAGCTTGAACTCAGGATGTTACTGCACACATGGTCAAAATAACCCATCCATCCATCTTCTTCCGCTTATCCGGGGCCGGGTCGCAGGGGCAGCAGTCTAAGCAGGGGCTCCCAAGCTTCCCTCTTCGTGTCCTGGGTCTTCCCCGGGGCCTCCTACCGGTGGGACATGCCCAGAACACCTCCCGAGGGAGACGTCCAGGAGGCATCCGGACCAGAAAATAACCCATAAAATCTTATGAAAAGTATTTTTTATTTTTCAGTAACTTAAAAATTGACTTAAGTAAAGTACAGATACCTACAAGTTTTTCCTTAAGTAGAGTACTTCATTACCATTGTAAGTGGTAGAAAGCAACTTTAGGTTGGCTTGTACTTTTTTGTACTCAATGGAGTGATCTATTTGGACCCAAGAGACAAAAGAACAGAGATGAGACAAACACCTAAAGAAAAGCATGTCCTGAGATTGAGATTAAATATTTATAGCACAAACTGACGCTTTGATGTTCAATGGCTGAAGTATATATATGATAATAATATAGGTCAGAGCGATCTACAAGCAGACTTAAACTTACGGCTAAGGAAAACAACAAATATTCAAGACATTTTTTCAACATCAACATCTGTTATTTCAAATTAGCATTAGATCTGAGACAAAAACACCAAAACAGACCTTTGAGTAATAAGGGTCCTTCAGTATCTATATAAAGTTGTTTCCTCAGCAAAAACATAGAGTTGTGTTTAGTTAGTTTTAAACTAATAATAAAGGATTTCTCAAACATGTGTGAATGAAACAAAACACAACTCCAGATATGTTTTTGAGGAGGTCACAGCACGATAACATGGCTTAACACCCGCTTGCGGGCGATTACACAACATTAAAAAGTCAAGCCGGATATTCACCTTAATTATTTTTCCACTATTGACATGCTATACATCGTTTGAAAGCTTAATTCCTCAGTAAAACCATATCATTCATTTTATGCCACACAGCGAGCCCAAAGAGCCATAACTTATAATTCCCGAAAATAATCAAAACAACAATACGCATTTCTTACCTTTGAGCCGGTTCTGTCGGTCCAAAACGGGTCCAGTCCAGGAATAGCTGTGCTCAATTAGTCCGTAACAATCCACAGAAAAAGAATATCCAGTTGTTTTTTTCATAAAATAATTCCATGTGGGGAAATAATCCTGAAAGGCCTTGTTTGTATGAATGGATGAATGATGAATGAAAACATATCTTGTACTCTTTCCTTTCCTTTCGCAATCTTAACTTTCATTTCTGTTGGCACTGTTGGGTGTTTGTTTTCCTCACTCTCTCCTCTTCAAAATGAGACCAGCCCCGAGACGAGACGTGGTTCGGTGTAGCAGGCACAGCCCGTTAAATAAAAGGAGCACACCCTCTTAGTTCTTCGTTTGCGCATGTCCAAGCCGTATTGTTTACAGCAAAGCTCTTCAGTCATTGGTTCTTCCAAATAGTGATTGACATATTGTTTTAGCCTATTATTAGAGGTTTCCAACGATGGGCAGGACGTGTGGCAGAGCTGAGAGAGCGGCTCTGTGCGGAGCTGCGTAAAGTTGTTTGCAGAGCCTCTCGTCTGTGGTGACATGCAAACACATAGGAGTGCATTAGACACATCTTGGGAGGCATTTTTGGCTTGTTTTAGGTTTTTATCTTAAGAAAATATGCCTAAAGCTCAGAAGAAAACTTACTTATTACACATTACAGTTTGGAACATTTAGTTCATATTTGGACGCTTGTGCCGAATTGTCTTTTTTTTACAAAAAGGCTCAAAGCATCCAAACCCTTAGGCCTAGAGGTCTGAAATTTTACACAGTTGTTTGCAACAACTTCAGAAGTGAGTGTAGTGAGCCACAAATGCCTAGGATGAAGTTTGCCCAAGTTAGAGCCTTTATTGTTTTGTTGTTTTTTCTGAGGCAAAAAAGTTAAATTTTTTGAGATTTTTGAATGTCTGTACTGTAAGTTAGCTGCACTCACAGTCCTCATATGCATATCTACAGAAACTAAAAGGTCTAAGCTTTAAAATGATGTATCACACAAGCATGTGGGGTCTAAGATTTTCTTTTAATAACCTATGACATTTGGGTATGTGTTACCGTTGTGCAAACACAAAATGAGGTGGATGGCAACAGGTTTTAATTGGGAACTCCGGCACGTTTGAAGGTAAAGTCCGTTGCTAGAGGTGGTCGAATTCTGTCAGAAGCCAAAAAACAGCACAGATCAGTGTTGCCTCGGTGGAGATCTCACTGTGGCACTGAGCCTGTCGAGGCAACAAACTAGCGTAGTGATTGGGGTAAGTTCTTAACTTCCACATAAAACGCCAATACACTTACCTCTGTTGATTTCCCATTGTCCATGTGAAAGCCCAAAAGACTGGATTGCCGACATCGTTTCTAGTCCCGAGTCATACAGAACCTTTAAACTGAAAGGATAAAACTTTTCAGTCAGTGTTGCACCTCTAGAATCTGTATTTTTCATGTCATTGCATTCAGTTTTTTACTTTGTCTTTGTCTAGTCTAAATCACTGACTGCACAAAATATAGAGATATAGTTTTCATCAAAGGTACCTTCCTGCATATGAACCGGTGTTGTAATTACCAGTCTGCTGTAGCATTTGTCACCGTACGTCCCTCACAAATGTTTGAATGATTCTGTTATGAATTCTACGCCTGCTGTGGTCCTGGCTGTGTACTTAGAGGAGCTTTCTGATTGGAATAGACAAACATATGGTGACTATTGTCTCGGAAAATGGCAGACGCGACCTGCAAACAGAATCAGTACGCCAGACTTAAAGGTGCAGTGTGTCACTTTTTGGTTGGGGGTCCGTCACCTGCTTGTTTCTGTGGATATGTCACTGCTCCTCCTGAAATGTTCCACAGTATGACATTAAACAAATCTACCTTACGTTTATTCAGTTACAGGTGATTTTATAGTGGTGTGAGGGGAGAACTGTAAAAAAAAAAAAATTTTTTTCAAAGTTTGGCTCAAAATAGGAGAGGTACTTGTTGATATAGTTCACATTTTCTTTAAAATAACTTAAAACGATGTCGATATGAAGCCATTAGGCAACATGACTGCCAGGCCATGTGGTCAAAGTGAAGTTTACACCCAGAAATGCTCAGAAGAGCCCAGTGAGCTTATGGATGTGATGTAACTATCTGGGCAAAGTTAAAATGGTTTGTGAGTGCTCAGAGAACTCAACTTCATAAATGGGATTAATGAGACAAGTATGAAGGAACAAACACAGTATATACATTTATAAAAGTAAATTTTGTGTCCCCTTTTTCATTCAGCCTTGTGTTTACAATATGGTTATTTAGGTTATACAGGACATCTGGAACATTTTTCTATTTATCACATTTTAATGTATGTGGCCTTACGGGTTTGTCAAAGTCTGATCTCGTCAGATCTCAGAAGCTCAGCAGGGCCTGGTTAGTACTGGATGGGAGACCACTGAGAGTTCCAGGTGCCACAGGGGGGCGCCAGTCACAAAAAAAACTGTCATTGTGTCCATAGGCAAGACACTTCACCCACATTGCCGAGTATTAAAGTGGTGTGTGGGAGTGATGGTGGTCGGAGGGGCTGATGGTGCAGATTGGAGCCTCGTTTCCCTCAGTCTGTCCCAGGGCAGCTGTGTGTGGAGTGAATGACAGAAATAACATTCATATATGGTATGACAGGAGGTTAATGTATGTATGTTTTTTTACCAGATGTTGGTGACTCACACCTCACAGCAAGAAGGTTCTGGGTTCGATCCCCAGGTCAGTTTGCATGTTCTCCTTGTGTCTAGATGGGTTTTCTCAGGGCACTCCAGTTACCCCCATCAAAACATGCACTGTAGATGTGAAAGTGGTGTGTGCGTGATGGTGGTGGTTGGAGGGACCAATGGCAGCTGTGCATCTGTCAGTCTGCCCCAGGGCAGCTGTGGCTACAACAGTATTTTACCACCACCAGGTCTGGAGTGAGTGAGGAATACTCTGTACAGCATCTTTGCAGACGTGTCTGTGAAAAGCACTATAGTTGGTGTTGTAAGGCGACCTTGAGTGTCTAGAAAGGCTCCAAATAAATAAAATAAATAAAATGTATTAAATCAAATGTATATGTGTGAGACGAACATTTGAATGTCCCTAATGCAACTAAAGAAACCCTGAGATATGAGGGGCATGGTCACATTTGGAAGTATCTTCATTTGAGAGACTGCAGGGTATATTATCGCGGTAATATACCAAAAATATATGTTTACGTTTCTATTAATTTATTTGCAACAACATAGCGCACCTCAGAATTGTTGGTAACAGGCGTAGCTCGATGATCATAACAGCAGAGCTTTCACACAGAGACACTTCCATTGGGCACATTTGCACATACTTGAACGATTACTCCAAATCCCTCCACAGTCCTGCCCTTCATAGTGCTGACGCGCACGTATGATTCAAAAGTCATTACCAGTGTAGCTGTTAGAGGGCTGATACGGAAGTACAAGCTACAATCTTCTTATATTGACCAATGGTTCTGTACATGGGCTTTCATTAGTGCACATTGTTAAAAGTGCACAGCTTAACAGGCAGGTGTAATTTCCCCATGGAACACTATAGAAAATACATAGTGTCAAAGCTGGGATTAATGTGTGTGTGTGTGTGTGTATAGAAACGTATGTGTGAGGGGTAAACGGTAAAAACGCATTTGTTCATCAGAGGTCAAAATAGGAAAGGTGCTTTTTAACCATAAATAAATATATGATGTAACCTTTTTTTAGTTAATTTTATGCTGAACCTAAGAAAATATCATAGATGTTAATGTGATTATTAAATTATAATTGTGCATTTAAACCTTTAAATGGATAGAGGTGACATAATATTTACATAATACTAACTTTTTGAAGCAGACCTGCTCTGCAAAATTGGGCTTTTTTGGGGTGATTCAAGCATGTCTGAGTAATTTTTAATCAATTATTTTCAAGACTCAAAGAACAAAGTAAGTGCTCTCTACTTTGTTCTCCAATTTTCTTTTGTTAATCAGTGATACACGTGGGTTTAGCAGTGGATTTATCGGGTTCATTTTGGCACAAATAAAAAAAACGTCTCTTGTTCACTCGTGTGATCTGCAGCTCTTTGTTGTGATGACGTTTGCAGTGAGCTCCCGTTGTGCTTTGTGACGTGGAAGTGAGCGAACTTATTTCTTTTATTAAGTAATTGTTGCCCGCACATTATTTTTGCATTGTATTTTATTGTATAGCACTTTCATTGTTATTGATAACACTGTATATAGTAATATTTAACTATTTATTTATTCAATTAGTGTCAATTATTCACTGTTTTATTGTAAATATTTGTTCTTGCCCCGTGACCTGGATATAATTTATCACGTCACCCTCGCGCTAGTTCCCATTTAAACAGTCAAAGTGTTTTATTTGCTTTGTTTAAACTTATATCCAGAAAAAGTATCCTGTATACCTGCACTACAACTATGTTTAGTATTTTTATGTGTTTCACCAAGGGTCTTCTTATTCTTCATTGTCAACTATTTAAATTGCACATTACAGTAGCAAATGGTGAAAAAGTGTCATCATTTGAAGAGTGCAAAATAATTTTAGATGAATATTGCAGTTTAAAATGTAAAAATTATAACATAATGATCCATGAGTGTCACAGATTGCAAATATAAAGCAGCAACACGAGCACAGTGGGTCTTCATATAGGTTCGATTTCAGCTCAGTCTCCTCTGCTGTCACTGTTTTCTGCCTTTTGTGTTTACTGTTATGGTCCCTCTCCACACTCTTCCTCCAGGTCCTCCGCTGGGTCCCTGAGGAGTTCCCAGGCCAGCAGAGACATTTTCCCTCCAGTGGGTTGTGGCTTTTCTCAGGTTTCCGCAGCGAGGAATCCAGGAGGCATCCAAAACTGACGCCCAAGCCACCAGCAGCGGCTCCACTCTGAACTCGCCTGTGGGTTTCATTCATCAGCATTCTCAGCCTGTCCAAGTGTTTCCTTTTTGAGACCAGTGTAATCTGTGCACTGCCCTTGTTTTGGATAAATACACAGAGTTTCAGAACAGATCATTTGAGAATCTAGGACTTTCGCTATGATTAACAATAGGAAAAATTAAGAACAATAACTCTATATTTAACAGCCACATCAAATCAATATCATCTGTTGCCTTTTGTCATCTAAAAACATAGCAAAAAATAAAGGTTCGACTGTGTAAATCAGACTTGGAGAGACTTATCCATGCGTTTGTCTCCAGTAGGTTAGATCCTGTAACGGCCTCTCACTGTGAGAGCTGCAGAACATCCAGAACGCTGCAGCTCAGGTCCTGACTCCAACTAGGAAGTCCGAGCACATAAGTCCTGGTCTCAGGTCTCTGCACTGCCCCCTGTGGCTCAGAGACTTTAAAGCGGCTCTGCTTGTGTACAAGTCTCTCCATGGCCGAGCACCAAAGTCCATCTGTGACATGTTAGAGCCACATGAACCACCTCAGGGACCGGCCTCCTGCTGGGCCCAGAGTCAGGACTAAACTCGGGGAGTCAGAGTTTCAGAGTCTTCCTGCAGCTAAAACCTGGAACAGTCTGAACATGTGAGACAGACTCTGACTCTGTTTAAATCCAGGCTCAAAACAGTTCTGTTAAGCTGCGTCTGACTGAAAGGTTTTCATTTCTCATTCTGCACTTTTCTCTCTAATTCTCTCTAATTTAATGTCTCTCTCTGTGTTTAAATTTTATGATTATTCATGTTTTGATTTGTTTGTATTGTGATTTTAACGTATTTCTTATTCTGTAAAGCACTTTGAGTTACTTTGTGTACAAATTGTGCTGTACAAATAAACTTGTCTTGCCTATTTTGAATGGGAATAAGGCCTCAGTATGCGTATGGGTGTGTATGTATGGGTGTGTATGGGTGTGTGTGTGTCCGGGCTTACCTCAGATGCTGCTGTGCTCTCAGTGTGTCAGGATTAGCAGTTTTTCCATCAGTGGAGGATTAAATGCTATCACTGACAGCTCCATGCATATTAATGTCCCCGTGTCTTTGTCTCTGGGTTGCCTCACACCACCTCACAGGCTCTTTCCTCCTCACTCGTCCTTTTTCTGCAGGTGAATCAAGACTAAATATTGTTTTTTTCCATCTCATGTCCAAACCTGAATCGCAGTGCTGCAGTGGTCCCATCACAGTTAGAAGGTTTGATTCTGATGTCGGGGTTCATTCTGTGCAAAGCAGGTCCGCCTCAAATTTGGATTTCTTGCGGGGGTCTCTTTTGTTAAATGCTTCGACGTATTTTTCGAGTTAAATGTTACTTTATTGATGATCTCGCTGAAAAGAAACTGAAAAAGACTTAGACCTGAACATATTGATCCACAAGGGAAATGATTTGGACACAGTAGCTCACACACCACAGTGTAACATAATAACAAAGAGCAACAATATAAATGTAATAATAACTTCAAAATAAGAAGCAAAAATGGTAAGAGACGAGGGTCAAATAAGGCTGTGTTCTTCTCTCAAACAGAAAACACTGTTCCACCTTTTGTACCTTGGAGATGCAGACAGACTAATAATGCAGGATTACGCAAACATGTAAAAGAAACAAAACACAACTCCAGATATGTTTGAGACGAGTTAGCGACATTATAACATGACTTAAAAGATCTACAGTATCGTATATGATACTGGGGAATATGTTTTATATAATCGTGCATAACTTTCCAACCATAAAAGATAGAAACTTACTTTTTTTTCCTTTGAAAGAGTGGACTTAGAGCTCTCCAAAAATATATCATCGACACTATCCTACGTACAGAAACTGAGTGTCCAATAGGAACTTTGTTTTCTGCCAAACAGCTGCACTCCAGACATTTTCATTGGGCTAACTTTGCCAAAGAGTGAAGTGAGTCAAGACGATCGACTGTTCTGACCATTTGTGTTTGTAATAATTGAAAAAGCCAGTTTAAGTGCAGTTTTTTCTCAAATAAATGTCAGTTCTTCTCATTCTAAGCATTTCATTGCACTGTAGATCTTGTGTTGAACCTGCATATGACAAAAAACAATCTTGAATCTTGAATTACACATCTTGTTCTGCATAATTGCACATTCCTTGCTATGTTTATTTGAAAGGTTTATTTCACTAAAAATGAATCCAAATGTAATAAACACCCTGGAAATGCAGGAAGTGATGTGGCTCTGGCTTTTTCCATGACTGACACCAGTAAAGAAATGGGGGGATTGCAGTTTTTTTCTGTTTTCTTTTTAGGGCAATAAGGGTGTTTTTAATTTACTTACAGAATTGATATTTTGCGCTTTTGTAGCTAAGACCCTAAATTAAGCATTTTTTATGTCCAATAAGTTGTTTATACATGTTTGCTGTGTGTTTTGTATGAAACAATATGAATTTTATTTTCCTTTTTTCATCTCTATTTTGGTCCTATAGCTTTTATTACAGCCATATGACACAACTACAGCAGCAGATTGTGAAATAAAAGGTTGTACTGAAAAAATGGATTATAACACTTCATTGGGGGGTAAAATGAGGAGTTTTAATAGCAAAATGAAAAAAAAATCCAGGCGAGGACAAATTTACTGAAATTGCACTTAGGTCTCCAAGGGTCTCCAAGAGTCAATTTTGTATAATATAAGACATTTTATGTGAATGGCTGGAACAGGACCTGAATTAAATCTTTTTATTTCTAATTTTCTTGCATTTTTACACTTACTGACCCTGAATCAACACAAAAACAAGCACAGAAGAAGAGTTGGCAATGTGAGTGAGAGCTTAATGCACAAAAAGCATATTTGGCATCTTAATAACGGTTTGTTTTTAAAGTATTATTATTGTAGTGGGGCTCTGTATTTAGATCATGCATAATTTCACTGCATAAACACACTCCCACTCTCAGTTTGAACCTTTATAAACAAATCTGAGCCATGGCCATTTCTCTCTGTGATTAGCACTGGCTGTTTCTGTCATATAAATAAAGTCAAACAGAGCCAGGCGTTTGAACGGCTCTCCTAAAGATTCATATCCCACAAAGGAGCCGAAAGTCCCATCCCCGTCCCCCTCTCAGTACAGTGTTTAGAAGAAGAAGCCTCCTCGTCATCTGACCTTCAGCGTACGTGAGTTTGATCCTCCTCTTGCTCCGTGCACGGGCTCCATAGCGAATGCATGTCACAGCACAGCGCCGAGTCCTTCAAGGTTTACAGTTCACACAAGACAACAGAGCGTCCACGGGGATCTGCAGACGCCCGAGGAAATAAAAGGCGGAGAGGACGTTATTATGCGAGAGAAGAGTGGAGGAGAGGAAGAAGAGGGGGGAGGAGAGTGCAAAATGTTCTGTTCCACCTCATGATGTCATGTCTTTCACCTTTTGTTCATTGGAGGTTGGGAATTCCAGGGTTGAAGTCATTGAAATGATTCTAGTGAAGGTGTGTGGAGTTTAAAAACATAGTGAGGCGCTTCCTGTGTTACCGCATGACATCACAAGGTGGAACAGGAATGAAACAAAACACAACTCCCGGTAGAAACATAACTAGGGCTGTCAACGTTAACGCATCTCGATTAATGCAATCCATAACATGATGTTTTTTGTTTTTTTTATCACGATTAGAGTTGTCCTTTCTAAAAACAAGACAGCGTTTACACTGAAACGAATCACCGTATTAGAAATTATTTGCATCCACACACGTCGTGTCTGGATCAGCTGAAACGGTGGTCACATGACTAGGCTGGTGTCACGATGTCACAACACCACGTGGGCTGTAAAAACAAAGTGAAGCGCTGTGTCTGAAGTTGCTGCAGTTCTATGGAAGTTGCAGCAGCCGATTTCGAGCCGGTTTCGCGTTGGTCTCGGGTTTGTTTAAACTCTGACAAACCACCACTTGGCCACAGATTTTGCCTGTGTATAATCACAGGCAAAAAAAAAAATAACTACAGCGATCAACTACAGCTAAATGGGTAAGAATAGATTTACATTATGGCATTAAAACTGTCTTGAAATGCAAAATAACACAATTTTAAACATGCAATTCAATATGCGATTAATCGTGATTAACTATGGAATTTCTGATCTTAATCGAGATTTTAAAAATTAATCGTGTGACAGCCCTAATTATAACATACTGTAAAATACCAAATAAGAGCCGGGGTGTTTATTTGTTTCAGTCACTTAACAGACCAGACATTTATTTGAGATCAGCCGGCAATTTGGAACAGTCAATTAATTCCTTCCTCAGCTCAGCAAAACTGAGAAAATATGGTACTCAGATCCTTTTATAATATTGAAAAAATGCATGGCACACTCAGATGGCCGATGTCCAAAAGCTTCTTCAGATTTTTTTCTTTTAAAACAAGGACAGTGCACATAAAACACTAATCTCAGAGAGAAAAGATGCTCTGTGCCAGATTTAGCTACAAGTTACTATCCATCTGCAGTCCTCGGGCAGGTACAAAATACATTAAATCCATCAGAGAAACTATTTACAACTCTGCCACAACATTTCATTATCAAAACCATCAAAATTCATTCATTCTAATTTCCATACATACAAGATTTCAAAGTCATCATTATCTTCTATGTACATTTACCAAATGTGTCAGTATAATTATCCTCTAAAATACTACTCATCAACATGACCATCAAGAATCTTATAAGTCAAAGACAATAGATTTACAGCTATACATCTACAGTACAGTGTGTTCCAGTTTTTTGCTGCTGTATGACAAAGCCGACTGACGCATCAGAGTGCAAATCAGAATTTACAGATGAGCGAGATGTTCTAGTCGTCTGTTTTCTTGCTTTGGACCACAGTACAAAAGCAAGAAAAAAATATCTGAGGAAGGCTTTTATGCCAAAACGTAATTTAAAATCAAAAAAAGCTTTTGGACATTGGCCATCTGAGTGTCTTATGCAGTTTTTCACTTTTATGTCGCTGTTCCTTGCATTTGCACCTCTACAAGAACTTTGCCGTGTGTTTTTTGTTACATTTGACTCAAATTCTTTTCACCAGTATGATTATAATTTAGGCGACTTTCTATACAGACTTAGGCACGTTATTTGAAATGAAATGTTACAGCAAAATATCTACGGAGTGGAGTTTCCCCACATTTGAAAGCGAATTATGGAAAGTAATTAAAACCCTGCCGCAACATGCAGACATTTCTTTAGCGAGTTAAAACAAATTAAAAATGTAGCGAGTGTGGAGCAGCAGAGTGAGAACGTTCATCAACCGCTTCAGCGCACAGGGAGGGAGCTGTTTTTTTCAGCACTTATAGTTTATACAAATTATCCGTGTGGTTTTAAGTTTCGTTTCTGTAGAGACGACGCGAGCATCAGTCCTGCGTCCTGTTGTTGCAGCACGACTTCTGTCTTCCAGCACAAACATTAGACTCAGTGTTTATTTGGAAGCGGCGGTTATTTATCAAAATATTCACTTGAAACCCGGTTCTTATTTGGTATTTTAAGGTAGATCAGGAAACAGCATAATACTGTACGGGCTCTTTAAAGATGCACTGAGGCCCCGTTTACTCGTACATGGATATTTTTAGAAACAAATATTTCCCTCGCTCCGTTTTCCGAAATAACATCGTGCACACAGCATCGTTTTCAAAAAAGTTTCCATTTACATGAACCCGCACAAGCGCCGTCATAACTACGCTAAGCCTCTAGGGGCCAGTGTAGGAAGAAGGAAAATGCTCTGCAGCCAACGGGGCCTCAGGCCTTGTCCACACGTAGCCGGGTATCTGATAAACCGAAGATGTTTTGCTGCGTTTTGACCTGTCATCCACACGAACACGCATCAAAAACGAGTATTCAGGGAAAACTCCGGCCAAAGTGAAGATTTTTGAAAACTCCGTTTATGCGTGTTTGTGTGGACAGAGATAACTGGGGTTTTGCGTTTTAAAACGTCACTGTCTGCGCCAAAAAATATGAATCTGCCCTGACGTCAAACGTGCGACATTTGTTTAGGCGACTGCAAAAGCCAAAGCCAAAGCAGACTAAGGATCGGAGTCGTTTCTTGAGAGCTGTGTGTGTGTTGAGAGCAGAATTGCAATTCTGACTCCGAGTCTGTCCAGACAAAGGAGCTCGGCGCCCTGTTTTCTGTTGTTTAAGTTTAGGCGGAAGTGACAGTTAAGTGATGGAAATAACGCCATCTACAGGTTTGGAATGTGTATGAATGTGGTTGAAAACGCAGATGTTCGGTTATGTGTGGAAGGTATTTTTTTCGAAGACGAGGTGGTGTGGATAAAACTATTTTTATAAACGGAGGGGGGGAAATGTTCGGTTTTAAAAATACCCGGCTACGTGTGTACATGGCCTCAGTTTCAGTAGTCGGAGAGTAACAGCAGTGATGACTGCGACATCCTAAAATTTTCACTCCACTCCTCCGGGACAAACACTTCATTTTCAAAATGATCCCACCAGACTTCGGTCCGCCCAGGTCGGACCCAAAAACAGCGACGTTGGCGGTGATGGTGACTGGGTCTTTGAGTCGTAGGGAGAAGACGGAAAATTGCTGAGCTCCGAGCCTCATTCTCTCTCTTCATCGATATGAAACATCAGCTGTGCAAATGCAAACACGTCGTGTGTTTGCAGCAGAAGTAACGCAACTGCTGCTCTGACGCTTCTGATCATCACCAGAGAAAAACGTTAACACTGGTCGCACTTTGGCGTCAACTGCCTAAAACGCTGTTTATGTCACTTTACACGCAAACGCCAAACTGTAGTTTTCCAAAATCTCCACTTTAGCCGAAGTTTTTAGAAAGATTCGTTTTCAGACATAAATTCTCCGTTTGTGTGTAAAAGACAAACGAAGGGAAATTTCTCTGCTTTTAAAAATATCCGTGTACATGTAAACGGGGCCTGAGTAACTGAGCATATTACAGGTCCGATCTGTGGAGACGTGAGCCCATCCACAGCAAGAATAGATAGTTTAATGCCATAGTTTGGTACATTTCATGACACAGCAATAACAGAAAGTAGAGGGGGAGAGAAGGTAGCATGTTCCAGAGGCTCAGAGGACTTGACTTTTCACAGTTCTGAACAGTGCTGCAGATATATTTAGCCGCTCTGTTATACATTGTCCCCGTGTTTAGGTGCTGAGAGTGATTCTGTATAATGACTTTAGGAAGTCGCACTCTTTTCACTAATTTAAGATTCAGGACGGGCTTACATAAACCAGCTGCTTCAGCCCTAATCCTGTTTTGGTTGCGACTAATGCAAACAGATACTTTTCTGAATGTTAATTGTCAAAATGAACGTCACTTATTTATTCATCCTGCCTCGACTGGTATTTATCAGAGTGTAGGGACTAAAAATCTGAAAAATGTCATTAGGTCCACATGACATGACAGATTTTTTTGATTCCCTAATTTTTACTTAATTTGGTGGGCTGATACCTGTACTAAATATAATTTTATTTTATTTTTTTTTAATTATAGTTCTTTTTTCAAGAAGGAATTTGCAGAAAAAACTTGAAAAAACATGTTGAAAAAGTTGAAAAATATGTTGAAAATTACAGGAAGGGTAACATGACACTGTCCAAAAGTTTGGCACAATTTACAAATACAAAAAACATTTTTTCTGACATTTCAAAACATTATTTCAACAAAACAAAGGCATTTTCTTATCATTTTATTCGTCCGGTAATCATTTCGGTGTACTTTGATGAGGTTTTGCTAAGTAACCTTTTTGAAATTCCCTAGTGTGATGTTATGATTTTCAACCAAGAAGCAAAATTTTAAACCTAGAAAAAATGGTCAAATTGGGAAAACAAGTGTGAGTGTTTTTGCTAAAATCTTAAATATAATTATCTTAATTGTGTTTTAGTAAAATTAGTAGTCTAACCTGTCACTTTAAGCCTCCCCATGTAGAAGTCACGTTTGTTTTTTTAACATTCTCGTCTTGGATTATTCTTAGTACTATATTGTATTGCATTGTCTGTAAACTGCACTGTTGCTTCACTGTGTTCCCTTACACTGATTCTCAATAACTTGCCAGGGCAAATGAGCTTGGAGTAGAACCGCTGCTCCTCCAGGTGGCTCAGGCATCTGTTCTGGATGTCTCCCTGGGGAGGTGTTTCAGGCACGTCACACTGGCAAACCTGCTCATAGAAAAATGTAGTAAATACAAGATAGAGTAAATGTGTTAAGTGTAATGGACGTGTGTGTTCTTAACTGTCTCTTTCTCTTTTTAACTTTATCATGATTATTTATGTTTGGATTTGTTTGGATTGTGATGCTAATGTACTTCTTACTTTGTGTACAAATTATGCTATGTAAAAAGCTTGCCTTGTATATTCTTACCTTTACTGTACTTGTGTACTCTTTACTGTATTTGTGTACTCTTACCTTCTCTGTATTTGTGTACTTTTATCTTCTCTGTATTTGTGTACTTTTATCTTCTCTGTATTTGTGTACTTTTATCTTCTCTGTATTTGTGTACTTTTACCTTTACTGTATTTGTGTACTTTTACCTTCTCTGTATTTGTGTACTTTTACCTTCTCTGTATTTGTGTACTTTTACCTTCTCTGTATTTGTGTACTTTTACCTTCTCTGTATTTGTGTATTTTTACCTTCTCTGTATTTGTGTACTTTTACCTTCACTGTATTTGTGTACTTTTACCTTTACTGTATTTGTGTATTTTTACCTTCTCTGTATTTGTGTACTTTTACCTTTACTGTATTTGTGTACTTTTACCTTTACTGTATTTGTGTACTTTTACCTTCTCTGTATTTGTGTACTTTTACCTTTACTGTATTTGTGTACTTTTACCTTCTCTGTATTTGTGTATTTTTACCTTCTCTGTATTTGTGTACTTTTACCTTCTCTGTATTTGTGTACTTTTACCTTCTCTGTATTTGTGTACTTTTACCTTTACTGTATTTGTGTACTTTTACCTTTACTGTATTTGTGTACTTTTACCTTCTCTGTATTTGTGTACTTTTACCTTTACTGTATTTGTGTACTTTTACCTTTACTGTATTTGTGTACTTTTACCTTCTCTGTATTTGTGTACTTTTACCTTCACTGTATTTGTGTACTTTTACCTTTACTGTATTTGTGTACTTTTACCTTCTCTGTATTTGTGTACTTTTACCTTCTCTGTATTTGTGTACTTTTACCTTCTCTGTATTTGTGTACTTTTACCTTCTCTGTATTTGTGTATTTTTACCTTCTCTGTATTTGTGTACTTTTACCTTCTCTGTATTTGTGTACTTTTACCTTCTCTGTATTTGTGTACTTTTACCTTCACTGTATTTGTGTACTTTTACCTTCTCTGTATTTGTGTACTTTTACCTTCACTGTGTGTCGTCCCAGTTGTTCGTGTTTCCAAACTGTGTTGACAGAATTTAAGTGTTTTCATATTGAGATTTTTGAACAGTGACATTTCCAGGTTGTTCATTTGATTATAACCTTCGAGTCTGTGACAAGCGCTCAGAGATTTGTTCATTTACTTTATCTGCTCATATTTGGGCCCCGCTTACACCTCTGCAAACAAAATATCGGGAAATAATATTGATATTTGTCTAGATCTGAACACTGTTGAACCCGGACGTTTAAAGCTGCACTATATGTGTCACTCTTTGAGATCATGTGCACCAAATTTGAGCCCCTAAGAGAAGTTCATAAAAGTTTAATACAATATGTCCAGCTTTGGCGTAATAATATTTTTTACTTGTCTTGTCATTCTACATGCACATTTTTTTTGGCTCCTATACCCTAATGCAAAATTTTCTTGTGTGGAAGCGCAGATGCCATTTTATTTATTTTCGGAAAATGGAAATAGCCAAAAGTTAGAGAAGCTCGAGTTTGAACAGTTGGCGAATTTTTGTGATTTTTCGCCAAAATGTACGAGTTGGTGAGGAGAAAAAGTTTGTCGTACGAGGACAGTGTTCAGTGTTTTTTCTGTATCTTTAATTACACATTTTTTGGAAAGCACCTGCACAATCCCACCTCACTTTGCATTATTTCACTTCCCACTTCCCAAATTATAAATCAGACGCTACATTCGGATTTATTACACTTGAATAATTTCTTGGACCACTAGTTTGTACGTCTACTTGATAACTCTTTACTCTTACTTAAGTATAAGGACTACTTAACCCACCTTTGTGTGTAGCAGTTTAAGCGTTTAGTCCCACGTTTCCCCGTCACACTGCTCTGATAGAGACAGCCTGATTAGCATAGCCATGTTTGATATTTGCATTTGAGCTGTAGACTTAAGGCTCCAGTGCATCTGGTGTAATTCTGGAGGAGACAAGTCGCTTTTAAACTCCAAGGTCACTGAATTAAGAGAGGACACGCGCGCTCAGTGTATGGATTTGCTCTTACAGCCCAGAGGAGTGTTTCAGAGATGGGTTTTATTACACTACATTATGATCTATGTTATAATGTTTGTGTGTTGTGTTTTATTCACACGTTTAGCACACAAATCTTACATATTTAGGGCAGACGTCTTCCTCTTAAACTACAAATGTGGGAAATGCTCCACTGTGTTTTTAAACTCCAAACACCTTCACTAGACCATAGAGTCACAAGGAGCTAAAAAGATGACTGTATGTTAACAGAATAATTATCAAATTAGAATATAACTACCGTATTTTTCAGACTATTTTTTTCAGTGTTTGGCTACGACTTATACTCAGGTGCGACTTATATATTACATTTTTCACACTAACAGTCCATAGACCAAATATATGAATCATATATATGAATCAAAAATGAAAAAAACTAATCATTATTTGTTTTTCCATTTTGGTTTTATGGACAAATAATAAAGAAAAAAGTTTTTGGTTTTACATTGAAATACAAACAAACAAATGATACATGGGTTGTTTTATTACTATAACTTCTATAACTTGCCTTTCAAGATGAAATGTCGGTTCTTGGTCTCTGATTTTATAAATTTCCCCCTAAAAGTGCGACTTATACAGTAATGTACAACCATTTTGTACATTTTTTGTGTAAAGTCATTCAGGTGACCACCAGAGAATTGCACTGGAAGAAAAAGGTTCAGTCAGTATAGAGCGCTCTTCCTCTGATCCAAAGGTTGCTGGTTCAAATCCCACTCTCGACATAAACTTGATTTATTTATTAGTTTATTTGATTGGGACAATGCATTTAATGAACAGACATGACAAAATGCATGAATATAAACACACCGGATTGTAGCCAAAAGGATTATTTCCATCCATAGTCCCACGGGTCAGGGTCACAAAGGTCAAAAATACATCTGTAACAACAGTAAAATTTACATTAAACAATGATCACACCCTATATACAGTTTTCCATACTCACCAAATGCTCAATCATACAGGTAACCAAACAATTCATCGTCACTTTTACCCAAAACTCCATCCACAGGCATCATACAACAATGAAAAAAGAGACAGTATGAATAAACATAGAATGGGATCTAGTGTGTGCAGGTTTGGTTTGACCTGAGCCACTTTTTCAGTTGAGCTTTAAAAGAAAACTAAGCCTAACCCTCTCTCGGTGTTAAAGATAAACTATTCCACAGGCTCCCACCTTGGACAGACAGGACCGTCTGACCGAAGGTGGTACCGCCTGTGGGGTGTGGTCAGATCTCCTCTTGTCGTCCTTGGTGAGTTTTCTTTACATTTGATAAACTCCTTCAGAGGTGGAGGTGGAGGAGCGAGGGAGCGCAGAACGTTATAAATCCAGAGTAAAGATGAGTAAAATCCACTGACCCATAAGGTTGGCGATCCAGTCCCGGCGCCCACTGGTGAATACTGCCTGTACTGTTGCACCTAACCTGACCCAGTGTCCTAATTGAGATTCACAGCTAAACTCTCTCTTGCATCGTGTCCTCCAAGGAACAGACAGGTGTTGTATTTGACCAGGATTTAATGCAGAAAAGTGTGAAACTGCAATGATACAAAATACAAAGAAGTATTCAGTAAGCAGCAAAATCAACAATGTCCTTTAAAGTTAGACTATGTAGACAATAAAACGGTTAACACTAACTGAACAGTAACAGACAACTCAAATAAGCTCCATCACCACTACTGGAACATCTCAAAAAGCATCAATAAAATGTCACAAACTTGGACAAAGTGCTAAAATTATACTTGTCATCATTCATATTTAAGATAAAAACTTACTCATGTTGCCTCGCAAAGGGCTGAAAATGAGAGGGGGCTTCATATTCTACAGCCAAACACATCATGGACTGACTGACTTTCATCAAGACAGTTGTTTTCCTTCTGGCTAAATACACTACCACAATCATGACTAGCGCCCTCTAGCAGGCTGGATGAACACAATATAAAACAGTCTCAATACACTGACATTGTATCCTCGGGCCAGACACTAAAACCCTTGTGTTTTTGTACATTAGTGTGTTTTGTACATATACTTATTCACTTTATATTATTTTTATTATTATTTCTATTTTTATTATTATTGTTTATCTTAATTGCATCACACTTTTTTTCCTTTTTTGCACTAAACTGTCCTGGAGCTACTGTGACTGTTGAATTTCTCCACTGCGAGATCAATAAAGTCTTATCTTATCTTATCTTATCTATATTACACAAAATGGATTCTTATGAGCTTTAAGACAGCTGTGTTTGAGTAACGCTTTATTAGTCTACATCTCCAAAGCTCAAAACGCTCTGTTCCACCTTGTGATGTCATGACGCGGTAGTTTTGAATTTAGCCGCTGCTTTTCACTTTTTGCTCAGAAGCGATTGGAAATTCGAGGACTGAAGTTATTGAAATTTGAGATTGCAGTGAAGGTGTGTGGAGTTTAAAAACACAGCGGAGCACTTCCTGTATCACCCCATGACATCACAAGGTGGAACAGCGCGGTGTTAAACACGTGCAAATGAAACAAAACACAGCTTTATAGCGTCAGAAAATAGCGTAACTGAGCATATTACGGGTCAGATCTGTAGAGACGCGAGCCCGTTCACAGTACGAATAGCATCTCCGCAGCTGAATTTCTCAATGGTAAAGTTCCACAGTGTCTCTTTAAAGCTCCAAACCTGGCACAGTGGGGAAGGTTAGATCTCTGGGTTTTGCTCAGTGGCTCTGGCGTCGTCTCTGCTTCTCTTTGCATAACTACTCTTCCTGGTCATGTTTCCTTTCTCCTCCTGACCATCTGTTCACACGCTGCCAATCTCTCCGAGTGCGCCAGCTTTTCACCCCTCCATCCCTCCCTCTTTCTCTATACCTCCCCCCTCCCGTCCCTGCTCCCTCTATCTCTCTCTCTCTCACTCCTTCCTCCCTGCCTCAGCACCTCTATTCCTGACTCAATTTCTTTCTATTTCTTCTTGTCTCCTCTCTCTTTCCCCAGCCTCACTTCCTATTCACCCTCTCTTTCCTTCCCTCTGTATCCCTCTTTCTCTCTCTTTTCTCTCGTTCCCCTACCCTCCTTGCCTCCTTTTTTCTCCATCTCTCTCCCCCCTTCCCTCACTCACTATCCACCCCTCTCTCTCTCTTTCTCTCGCTCATTCTCTCCATCTTTCTACCTCTGCCCCCCTTCACCCCTCTCTACTCTTTCACTACCCTCTATATCCTTTTATCCTTTCTCACCCTCGCTACACCTCTCTATGCCTCTCTATTGCTCGCTCTCTACACCTCTCTATGCCTCTCTATTGCTTTCTCTCTACACCTCTATTGCTCTCTCTCTACACCTCTCTAACCTCTCTCTCACTCTCTACACCTCTCTATCGCTCTCTCTCTACACCTCTCTATGCCTCTCTATTGCTCTCTCTCTACACCTCTCTATCACACACTCTCTTTCTCAACACCTCTCTACACCTCTCTATCGCTCTCTTTCTCTTTACACCTCTCTACACCTTTGTTTCTCTCTCTGTCTCTACACTTCTCTACCGCTTTCTCTAAACGGGTTTCTACATCTCTCTCTTCACCACTCTACACCTCCCTCTCTCCCAACCTCTCTAACTCTCTCTTTACCTCTCTACTGCTCTCTATCCCAACCTCTCTGCACCTCTCTACCTCTCTCTCCCCACCTTTCTACATCTCTCTCTACCTTTCTCTCTCCCAACCTCTCTACACCTCTATACCTTTCTCTCGCTCTTCACCTCTATACCTTTCTCTCCCCCATCTCTCTATCTTTCTCCCCACCTCTTGATTTCTTTCTCTCTCCCAACCTCTCTACACCTCTATACCTTTCTCTCTCTCTTCACCTCTCTACCTCTCTCTCCCCACCTCTCTTCTTCTCTCTGTCTCTCCACCTCTCGACACCTCTCTACCTTTCTCTCTACCTCTCTCTTCACCTTTCTACCGCTCTCTTTACCTCTCTTCTTTTCTCTCTCCTCACCTGTCTACACCTCTCTCTCCCCCATCTCTCTATCTCTCTCCCCACCTCTCAATTTCTTTCTCTCCCCACCTCTTTACCTTTGTGGTTACCTCTCTTTCTCCCTCTCTCCCAACTTCTCTCTACACCTCTCTTCTTCTCTCTCTCCTCACCTCTCTACACCTCTTTCTCCACCCCTCTACCTCTCGCTTCACCTCTGTACTTTTCTCTCTCCCCCTCTCTCTACCTCTCTCTTTACTGCTCTCTCTCCCAACCTCTCTACACCTCTATACCTTTCTCTCTCTCCCCATCTCTCGATTTCTTTCTCTCTCCACCTCTCTACCTTTGTGTTTACCTCTCTTTCTCCCTCTCTCTCAACTTCTCTCTACACCTCTCTTCTTCTCTCTCTCCTCACCTCTCTACACCTCTCTTTATCTCCCTCTCTTCCTCTCGTCTCCCTCCGTCGGCTGTGGGTTTGTGGTGTAATGGGCCGGTAAAGCGGAGCAGGGGAAGCAGAGGCACCGCCGCACTTTCTGGCACAGACTGGGCTTTTTTTATAGTGTTTCCAGTGCAGATGTGGAGATGCTTATGTCAGGTATGAAATGGGCTGCGAACGGTTCTGTGACAGGGAGCAAATCACGAGAGCGGAGCGGGAATGGGAAGTTGAAAAAGCAAATTTAAAGGCCCTGTACCTGATTTTTACCGTCTTAAAAACGTGAAAAACAGAACTATTTCATTTTGTACGGTTTGCGGCGCGAAGATATTCCTCACTTTCCTTACGCACCCTGAGCATCCACGCTGAGTTTATAACGCATACTTTTGCTGTCACAGTAAAACTAACAACAACTAGCATGCTAACACGCATTTCCTGATTTCACTTTGTAGTTAGATGCAGAAAAAATGCAAAAAAGTGAACTGTTGGCCCAATTAAAATAAATGATGGCACATATTTCAATATATATATTTTCTTTATTATGTATTTATTTATTTGACAGGGACAGTACGGTCATACATAGGCACAGGTTGAGCATGTAGCTGATACGAAACATATAAATGACTTTATGTGGGAATAAATGTTGCTACTAAACTGGTGTCCTTGTCTTTTTAAGCACATTTGCAGTTTTTTGATCAAAAATGCATAAATTTCTCTGCTCAAACAGTGAAAGATACAGGACTACATTCATACCATACAGCGTACAACAACTCACCCTTATGTAGCAGATAATACTCCTTACAACTGTAAAACTCACCTTTATGTAACAGATAATAGTCCCTACAACTTTTCAACAACTCAACCTTATGTAACAGATAATACTTGTTACAGCCGCAGGCCTCCAGTTCTTTGATTTGTGTTGTGTGCTTTAATTTCTTGTTTTGTCATTTGGATTCCTGCTGTTTGAGCCCTGGTCCCTGATTGGTGGGAATTTCAACCCTCGGCCACTCCCCCCTCACCTCCAGACTCCTCCCCCTGTTTAAGAAGATTCTGCTCACCTGTTCGGGGCTGTTGGACATTGTGGCCAGTCGGCCATTTTCTGTTTGTGTCTCATTAGTGTTGCTAGTCTAACTTTGTGTGTGAGACACTAGTTTAGTTTAGTTCTGTTTTGTGTCTTTTTAGTTTTAGTCACTTGATTCTGTTTGTAGGTTTATGTGACTTTTGTTTAGGGACATTTGTGATTTTGTTATGTGTCCCTTAGTCTGTCACTTTTGTTTTGTGCAGACCTACGTGACCCGTTTTGGCACAAAACTCGTTATATTTCAGTCCCGTCATTTTGTTTCTTAGTTTAGGTTATTTTATGTACATATTTTAGTCTAACTGTTTTGTTTAATTTACCTTGTACATTCCTTTTTTTAATTAAATTACCTTATTTATTCCATTTTACATCTTGGTTATTTTGTTACTTCCCCGGTCCCTAGCAGAGCTGGGTCGTAACATGCTCGATACAACTTTTCAACAACTCAACCTTATGTAACAGATAATACTCCCTACAACTGTTCAACAACTCAGTGTTATGTAACAGATAACCCTATATCCTGTCAATCAGTCATCATTTTACACTGTTTTTCTTTCCACCTCTTGTATAAAGCTATTTTTTATTGCTATATTTCTATATTTTATTTTAACTTGTACATACATTTATATAATTATGTCTTATCTGGCACCTGACTCTTGCTATTTCTGCTACTTAATTAGAATTTATTATATCATCTCTGAGCTACTGTGTCCAAATAATCTCCCTTGTGGTTGAATTAAAGTTTAAGTTTATAAGTGTAAGTCTACGTGTAAATCTAAGTTTGTGTTGCCTTCGGTGGCCTCTGTTATTTCTGGTTGTTGGTGATATCACACAGAACTGCCCCGGTGGAGTTTGAAGTACCCCCAGACCCCACCCCTCCTCTCTACTGCCCCTACTGCTCAATTTTTCAGTTTTTCGATGTGGATTTGGGCACATTTTAGGCGTTTAGTCTATTTCATTTACCATTTTTGTTCATTTCGAGGCGCATTGTGTAACTTTTCTGGTGTTGGGTCCCTTAAATGTTCCATAGAGATATTATTGCTTTGTCTGGAATGTTTCACAGTATGGCATTAAACCTTTCTATCGTCATGGAGACCAAACAGGACCAAGTTACAGGTCAGTAACTTGTTTTTTTGAGCGATGAAACCACCTGTAATTGAATTTAAATGACAAAATAACACAAGCTGGTGATGGACCCCCTACCAAAAAGTTACACAGTGCACCTTTAAGATAAAAAATTAAACTGTGACATAAAATATATATTCATTATTTTATTGTTTTAGATAACGGTTTCCATTGGTGGGACCTGGAGTTGACTTCTTCCTCTCAAACCACAGCGAGTTATTGTTGTAGCCAATTAAGCAAAAGGAAATTCATACAAAGATTTTATTCAGTCCACGGTTGTCACCATTTTTTAGTCTAATATTACCATCTGACTGTCGCTATTCAGGCTCCAAACTTTTCAGTATTTTAATTAAGTTGCTCAGTTGCAATGCTCATCGTCATTCTGATCTGTGCTAAAGGACCGCTCCAGGCCTTGTCCATCAGGTGCTTTAAAAGAGTCCAAATGGAGTCTGTAAATGAGCAGATGTGTGGTCAGTGAGATAAAGAGAGCCAATCACAGCTGTCCACTCAAATACTGACCGCCAGGATACACAGCATAGACACAGCAGCTCAAATTAGGGATGGCGAAAACTAAAAAAAGTCATGACCGACCAGCGAGCCTCATTAACCGGTTAAAATCGTTCAACCGTTCAGTTCAAAATCTATTCTAAATTTAATCGCTGTTTGAAATAACAGCCATTTCGACTCAAGCTGCGGCTCCCGCCGGCTCTCACACGTGACAGCATTGAAAATAAAGGCTCCGAAGAGATGGCGCATATAGACTGCGGAGTCTGTCAACACTGCACGTGAAGCATTTATTCACGGACAAGTAAGGCTCAGTTTAACCCAGCAGTAATGACTTTAGTCCACAATATGCACAAAACCGTGAGTATAAAACGCCAAAACATCCAACAGTCGCCTACACAACTAAAGCACTTCTGTGGAAACTCAAACATCCTGCTCGTAGCAGCACTAAAGCGCTGGAGAGATAAACAGAAACACAGAGAAAGCACTCGGCGGTGCAGAGGTAGCACGATTAGCATAATTAGCACGGTAGGTTGGCTTTTTTCATCTGTAGAAGAGGCTTGAGGGTGTCACATTTTGAGGTGATACATCATCAATGATGTGAACCTCACATCTTGAGAAATGAGACCTCGCACCACATAAAATGTGTGTTTAGGCTCCTGTCTGTGATCATTTAGGGCGACTCACACTCGGACTGTAGAACCGTGCCCCTCCGTAGAGCTCTATTTAACCGACGGTCAAACATTTTTGACTGGTTAACATTGGTTCGGTCAACCACCGGTCAAACGGTTACCAGTTAACATCTCTAGCTCACACCACAACTGTTCTTTACAGTGAGAATTTACCTCAGAGTGAAGCAAGACTTAAAAGACCTAAAAGTGACCATTGTGTATCAGGTGGAATTGTAATACAGCTTTTTTTGCATTTAGAAAAATTTAAAAAGATTGAAAAGATCGAAAAATGATCAGTGTTAATATGAAAGCTTTCACACATTTCAATATGCTGGGGCGACAGTAGCTCAGTTGCTGCTGTTGTGTCCTTAGGCAAGACACTTGGGTGAGTGGTTCCTTGATGTCAGAGTGCATTGAGAAAATGGTGGAAGGCGCTGTATAAAATTGTGACCATTTACGATTTTTATCTGTTTAGTTCCACCTTGTGATGTCATGTGGTAATACAGGAAGTGCTCCACTGTGTTTTTAAACTCCATACACCTTCACTAGAATCATTTGGATAAATGGAAGGAAGTGACACTGTACAAAGAGGATAAGCCAAAGATGTCTGCTGTCCAAGCTGAAAACAGCATGAATGAGCTGAGCAGAGATATTGCAACTCTTCAAAATGAACTGAAAGAGGAGAAAGGGCTGAACAAGGAGCTTCAGAGCAAACTCTGCAAATTGCAAGCGGAGAAACAAGCTCTGAGGACCGAGTGTGAAAGCTCTGTAAAGAAGGCAAGAGACGCATGGAGCAGCTGGCAATGGAGGTCACAGCACTTCAAAATGAGCTGGAAAAAGAACAGCAGAGAAACCAGGCACTGCAGAAGGACATGTGCCACTCTAAAACTGCTGGAGGATCTGAAGGAGGTTATCAGCCAAACTGAGTGGAAAAAATAAGAAACTTCTGGAGGAGAATCAGGCAGTGAAGGAGGAGTGCGGACAGACTGTGGAGGAGGTTCAGAAAAGCCTGGAGGATCTGAGGAAGGAGAACAAGAGAGATGCTGGAGGAGCAGAGGAAGTACCATGTGGAGCTACAGAGAAGACAGAAGCAGAGGTCTGAGCAGCAGAAATATCAGACAGAGCTCGGGCAGATGGCTCCACAGATCCAGCGCATCACCACTGTGTTTTTAAACTCCATATACCTTCACTAGAATCATTTGGCAAAATTCAGCCCTGAAAACACATGTGTGAATGAAACAAAACACACTTCCTGGTCTGTTTTTGAGGCGGTAACAGCTTTATAACATGACTTAAAGCTCACAAGAGTCCATTTTGTGTCATATAGGACCTTTACCATGTACAATTTTCACTATATCCTAGACTTTATCAACTGCTTTTGTACACTGCTCTTGAATCCTCCCTCTCCTGCTCCTGTTGACAAATGTACCCACGTCAGAAGCACTTTAAATATTAATGCCTGTGTCTGGGCAGTCTCCACACTCACTAATTTAAGAGCTCCATATTGCCTTTATATCCACACATTATGGTCTACTTCCTGTGTGCGTGCCATAAAGAAGTCCTTGGCTTCCCTCCGGCTCTTCGGCACTGACGGATACACTGGTCGTTCAGCTCCACCAATGCACAGATCCAAGAGGGAGAAAGTTAGGGGGAGAAGGAGTAAAAAGGAAATTACTTGTGATAATATTATATACAGGCCAGAAGTGGTAAAGAGTCAGAAATTGAACTGAAGTAAGAGTAATGTTACTACAAAATAAGTGAAAGTACATAGTATTGGTCCAAGAAGTAAGAAATAAAAAGTCTTTGGGAAAAGTAAGTAAGTCAAGTTGTGTTTTGATTTTGTTTCATTCACACATTGATAGATTTAAGTGTTTATATCTTTAATTTTGGCCAGGCTTTTTTGCACTGTCCACCTGAAGAAGCGACTTGGATGAGCTGCGAAACGTATTCAACCTAAATAAACTTTTGTCTAGTCGATAAATTTGAACTTCTCCTTTGTCACGGATTTAATAATGTATAAGTCAAATTAAGGAGATGGTGTTTAAAGGTGCATTGTGCAACTTTTCTGGTGGAGGGTCTGTCAAATCCTTTTTTTTTTTTGGAATATTTCACAGTGTGGTATTAAACCTTCTTTCTTCACAGAGACCAAAACACTACAAGAAGGATTTTCTAGCATAGTTAAACTGACTTGAATTAAGCAGATTCATTTTTTTTTTACTTAATAAGATGAGATTTTGTTTCAAGATATTCCATCCTGATTTATCTTATCTAGATATTACAACTTATTCTAAGCACTTTTTATATTAAATCAAGCCAGGTTAAGCCTCTTTAACTTCCTTCTGAAACCAATAAGGTGAAAAATCTTGCCATAAATACTTGAAACTAGTGTTTTCTGCTTAGAACAAGATTCATATTTCGTCTTGTTTTAAGAAAACTTAGTTAGTAAAAATTTCTTACTGCACTGGCAGATAATTTCACTTAAAATAAGACATTTTAACCCAAAATTGGTATTTTTTTCTTATTTTTTGATAGGCCTTTTTGCAGTGAACAGACCAAGTTACAGGTCAGCTCTGTGGAAAGGAAACAGCACAGTCATAATGCCTGTTTTTCTAGGTATTTCTGAGCTGAACTATAAGAAGAAGAAGAGCTGTTTAATATCATACTGTAGAAAATTGCAGGCTGTGCAATTACATCTCCATCGATACAAGGAGGTGATAGACCCAAGGGCGTAGATTTGCACAGGGACGGTGGGGACATGTCACAACCAATATTTGGGGAAGACAAAATAGTCCCTACCAATATTTGCCATTTTATTTTAATAAACAAAAATATAAATGTATTCCAATATTTTTCCAAACTCTATAGTATTAATTTAACATGTTTTAGTTCACATTTTGTTTATTAGACGTTCTGAGATGTATTCAGTGATATGACAACAGGGTTACTCGTGCCGCTATTCACTGGCCGCAAGTGCCGCTGGGTAAAGCCTGAATTAGTCACTAGTGCCTCCGCTGTCTGTGCAATTTCATTTCTCTCCAACGACCACGACGTAGTGAAACCGGCTAATGAATCAGGCAGAACAATCATGCCAACACCCAAAAAAAACGGGATATAAGAAGTTATTTCACCACCGAGGGAGTAAGCCGTGTGCTCACAACACGTTCATATTATTGAGCTGTAACGCAATGCAAACATATTCATTGTAAACTTGTTATAATCTAGCCTGGGGTGTGCCTTTAAGTTTTGTTTTGCGTGTGAAAACTTGAATCCATCACCACATTCTCCAAAAATGATCCATAATTTATAAGTTTGATGAAAATTTGATCAAGGAAATATGATGAGCGAGGTGGGCGCAATTACCAGCCCTGCTCACATCAAAGCCTGAGTAAACTGACATGAAGAAATGATGTTTATGTAAACCCATGTGTTCACTGAGCTGTTATACAAGCTTTACTATTTTATAATGATGTGTGGGGTCAAGAGGAGATGGAGCAGGGCAGAGAGCAGCTTTAGATTATAAGATAGGAGAGAAAAAAACTAATGAAGAAGAGTTAGGTAAAGATGGGTCAAGTGTAAACTAGTGTTGTCATGATACTAAAACTCCCAAACTCAATTTCTACACTGAGGAATTGACTTGATACTCAATACTGATTCTAATACCATGATGATAATAAAAAATATGCTTTATGTCGACAATAGAATGTAATTTTCAACATTAAATCTCTTGTATATCATACCATACTAGCTGTACTTATAAAGCACTTGAAAAACTTTACAGGCCAAAGTCCTGTATGCAAACAGAAAAGACAAGGACAGTACAACACAATATACAGTACAACACAATAAAACTACACAATACAACTACTAAAAAACATAGAAAACAATAAGATACTGAACAAGAATGTAAAGAATGTACATCTCACTTGTTGAAAGCCAGAGAAAAAAGGTGCGTTTTTAGGAGTGATTTAAAAACAGATACAGACTCCGCCGTTCTAATCTCTAATAGTAACTGGTTCCATAACCGTGGGGCAGCAACACAAAATGCACGGTCCCCACGAAGCTCAAGTTTAGCCTTTGGGAGGGCGCTGGAGCTGGTGCTGAGCTGAGAGAGCGAGAGGGGGCGTAAGTGGATCAGGTCGGCGAGGTAGGAGGACGCGAGGCCGTGCAAACGCTTAAAACTTAAAAAAAAGAATTTAAAAACTGACTCTAAAACACAGTGGGAGCCGATGAAGAGAGGCTAAAATAGAGGAGATGCTCTCGTGTTTCCGGGTTCCAGTTAAAAGTCGAGCCGCTGAGTTTTGGACCTGCTGCAAACGGCAAAGTGCATTTTGACTGACACTTGTATATTCCCATGTGTCCTTATATCTACAGTATGTAATTCCACCATTGTCCAGGTAGGTTCTTTAGTGGTCCATGGGCGTCTACTAGTCTATGTGGTTTAGCTACTTGTTTTAACATCAATTAGTATCAGATTTTCAATACTTTTGACAACTCTAGTGTAAACTGTAAAGAAAAGTGTGGGGAAATCTCTTGTTGTTGCTCTAAATATGTGGTCATTTTACATTAAATTTTAGTTCAGGTTCATATATTTCGTAGATCTCGAGGGGCTTCACAAAATAGTTGATTTAACCAACAGTGCTTTCCTCAACAAACTTTCCTCAAACACTTTTTTACTTACTCTTATTTACCATATTATACCATTGTTTTTAGTAGTTGTGTTTATATTGTATATTGTGTTGTAGTGTCCTTGTCCTTTCTGTATTTGTGTGCAGCACTTTGGCCAGCTGTAAAGTTTTTAAAGTGCTTCATGAATAAAATTGGTATGGTAACAGAGCTGATTTATGAACTTTTATAACTTTGTGTGGAAGACAAGCAGATTAACCAACATCCAGAGGAAACAGCAAACAGATAACTGTCCCAGAGCACCTTCCTTCTGCAGGAAAAACTTCAGAAAACCCAGTGGCAAAATGAGAAACACAAAGGAAAACCACAGTGAAGGAGAGATGCCATCCACTCTACCCCTACACTTGCCTTTAGATTAGATTAGCCGTTATCTTTTCTTTATGTACAAGCACACAGTGACAATAAACTTACAGCCTCAGCCCAGTGGTGGTAGTTACTGTGCAAACCTGACGAGATCCTCCAGTCTGTGTTTGTCCTGGTGAAGCTGGAGAAAGTTTGGAGAAGTACAAAAGTGCATCCATTGGCCTGGCGTCATCAGAAGTCACTTGAAATGTAAAGCAGCATAACATCATCTGCAGAACTCTCCTGACGACAACACCAAGAGGAAGCTCGTACAGGTTCAAAAACACAGGAACTAAGATCCAACCCTGAGGCACAACGTAAAAAGCGACTGTGAGGAAACCGTCAGGCATGAAAACAAACTAAACTTTGCTCTGAAAGAAGAATCTGCTCAAATAAATGATCGCAAGACAAAATTAACCTCACTGGACTCACATTTAACACAGGTTTAATGTCTCCGCTGCTAAACTCTGACTGAACATTGCACCTCTTTCTTACAGTTTCTTAAAAGGAGCCACTGAGAACACACACATTCGCCGCCTAATTTCCTCTGCTAAATAGGTGTTCTTTTTATTTGCTTGACTTTTAAGTGTCTTGCCTGGAGACACAACAACACCTGCATAGTGTCTCCTTTGTTCCTCTTTACAAGGAAACCCAATTTACCGTCAAATCTGTATTCATTTCGGGACCTAATTTGAGGAAAAGTTTCTCATAAAGGTTAATCTGAAATGAAAAGTTAGAGAGCTTAGAGAGAGGTTCAAAATATGCTAAACCACACTTGGCCTAATCAGAATGGGATGGTGAACCGGGGGGAGCTGTGACTCCGGGGAAGTCTGATTAGCTGCATGGCTGCTTGGACCTTTCAGCTGTTCAGAAGTGAGTAATGAACGGTACGTGGCGGGGATCTTTTTGCTTTGTAATGCGGTGTTTCGGAGGACTCGCGGGGCTGTACCACCTCACCACTGGGCAGGTCTAATATTAGCAGCGCGGTGTGAGGAACAGCGGGAGGTGGGAGCCGCTAATACGCTCTGGAGGTCAATTAGCTATTAGCACAAAATGGCTAATTCACCTCTAACGCTCCTGTCTTTGTGAAAGTGAAAGGAGAGAATTTGGACAAAAGAGGAGTTCACAGAAAGATAATTAGCTAGAGAGAGAAAAAAAGGTACCAGTGCGAGGCTTTTTTCTAAGTTAAAGCGCTCGTCTTACACGACTTTCTGATCGATGTTATTATGTTGTTTCCTCATCACAAACAGACCTGGAGAAACCGTGTATCGTTCATTCATTTTTCAAAATAAAACCAAAAAACAAGTCTTTTCCTCATTATTTGTCTCCAAAACCAAAATGGAAAAACAGATAATGATTTGTGCTTTCAGTTTTCGATTTTGTGTTTAAATGAACAATGGGGGAAAAAAACTGATAGCAGCTGTTTTCTGTTTCCCGAACCAAAGTCCTGATCCTTATATCCCGTGTGGCGCGTCTGTGTACACCGGGTTATTAGAGGACCACCAGGACTAAACCAGGACTGGACCAGGACCAAACCAGGACTGAAACAGGTCTAAACCAAATCTAAACCAGGTCTAAACCAAATGTAAATCAGACTTAAACCAGGTCTAAACCACGTCTAAACCAGACCTAAACCAGTTCTAAACCAGGTCTAAACTAAGTCTAAATCAGGCTTAAACCAGATCTGAACCATGTCTAAACCAGTTCTAAACCAGGTCTAAACCAAGTCTAAACCAGGCCAAAACCACTTCTAAACCAGCTTTAAACCAGGTCTAAACTAGGTCTAAACCAGGTCTAAACCAGGTCTAAACCAGGTCTAAACCAGTTCTAAACCAGTTCTAAACCAGTCCTAAACCAGGTCTAACCCAAGACTGAACCAGTTCTAAACCAGGTCTAAACCAAGTCTAAATCAGGTCTAAACCAGGCCTACACCAAGTCTAAACAAAGTCTAAACCAAGTCTAAACCAGTCCTAAAGCAGTGTAATTGGTCTAACAGGTATCTACACTTCAAACTCTGCCTTCTGTAGGTCGTATTGGCCTCTGGGGGCAGCACACACTCAGTTTTTCACTTCTCTAATGACATATGTATATAATAATAATAACAATAATACATTTTATTTATTAGGCGCCTTTCTGGACACCCAAGGCCGCCTTATAACAACATAAACAAATTAAGTACTATTAAAACATACAGTTAGAAGTCTACAGTTAAAGTGGGACAGTATTTAACTGACTGATTGTATTTAGTGTTGTGTTTTATTAGTATTTAGTATTTAATAATGTATTAGACAGTTTTTATTACATATATTAGCATTTGCTGCTCTAGCTCACATGGTAAACAACAGCACCTTTACTCCTGAAGTACGAACGAGACTCTTCTTTCTTCCGACTGAGTGTTAACTTCTTCACCACGGTGCTGTTCGCAAATTCACAAACTAAGAAAAGAAACCAAAAATATAAAAGTTGGAAAAACAACCTATTCTTGGGGAAAGTGTGCGTGGAGGTAATTGACAAATTCCTGCTGGAGAAATGAAAGCCTCTGTTTGCCGCTTGTCTGTCTGTGGGATTTTGATGTATTGCCAAAATGTTGCACCAAAAGCACTCAGATTTTGGGTGTTTTTTGGCAGGTATTTGTGAACTCTTTCCCAATTTGCAAAACAACAATAGTAGCATGAGGAAATGGGTCTGAACCGTGACATGTTGACATTTCATTTGCAGTGATCAATCAAAACTGAACCCCATGATCCGTGTTCAGGCAACGTTCGACTCGGGAAAAAAGTGACAAGAATGAAAAAAAAACACATTTGAATTTTCTTGCTACTGTATTTCATTGTGGGGCCAAATAAGATAAGCTAATACTAGGTTATTTCCCTGCCAGATTCATACAGATATTGATGGTTTTCAGTGGGGATGGGACAAGATCTGGTACTACAAAATCTTTTTTGCCTTGAATTTACCTTTGGCTTGGACAAAAAGAGTTAAGAGCTGGATTTGCAATTTGAGAAGCTGTAGGTCCAAAAAGCACTACTACAATGACCGCTTAAGTGTTACATGAAGCAGGTATAAACCAGGACTGGGCCAGGACTCAGTTTTTCCCGCAGAAAATCGGTTAGTTAAGGCGGTTGCTAATGCTAATGTTAATGCTAGTTGTTTTTAGCATTAGCGTTAAGGATAAAACTCCGATTTGGTCTCTGAAAGTTGTGACAAGTGCTTATAAACTGCATAAGGTAAGTTTAAAAGGAACTAGTTTTTGTTTTTCGTGTATTTTTAAGACGGTAAAAATCTCCCTGGTCACCGCCTTAATTAACCGATTTTCTGTGAGAAACACTGAGTCCTTGTCCAGTCCTGGTTCAGACCTGGTATCTGTCTATGCTAATATATCTACAGCACAATATCAATTAATTTAAATTGTAGATTTAGTCTGAGTGAACAAGTTATTTATGTTTTATTCATGACCATAACGTTAGTTTTGCTCAGGAGTTTCACTAATGCTCGTCGTCATTTGCCTTTATGTTTTCGTTGTGGATAAATTCTTCATGGACAGAATCTGTTCTTTGTCGACCTTGTTGGATGAAGATGTTCTTGGGGCAGATTTATGAAGCTGGTCAAAAATATGCGACACTTTTCCACAGGTATTTTCCCGTAGAAAAGCATTGACCGGAAGTTGCGCGACTCAACATCGCTGCACTTCCCGCCGTTGTGATAACCGTCTATTTGAAATGTGGTTGGATCAAGTAGGATCAGGACCCTCCACCAGAAAAGTTCCACAATGCACCTTTAATCTTAAAATAGAACAACCGGGAGAAAAAAACAACTCTGCACTTCACACGTTCTCAACAATAAATCCTCCTAAACACTAATAAAACTAACCCCTCACAGCCCCGGCAGCCTCTTCCTGTGTACTCCGCGGTTCTCCTCTTCCACTCCAATCAATTAGATCTGTGAAATCCATTTCTCTTTGCATGTTTGCTCGTGTTTGCAATAATTACAACCTCCGCCCCCAAACCGCCACGATAAACAGGCCCTGATTTAGAAGTGTTTGCGGAGATTCGAGGTGGGGGCTGCTGCTTGTCGCGCTGTTTATAAAGCGTGCAAATCTGGGGGGGATTACGGAGCCATCGCCACCATCTGTGCCGAAGCGAGAGTACAGGTTCGGAAAAGAGGACGAGAGAGCGAAGGAGAGACGGAGAAGAGGGGAAGACGGGATAATAGGCTACACTCACCTCGTCGCTGCAACAATACTAGCTACATTAATAGGGTTGTTAGCGCGCCGGGGCTACGAGTACAGATGGAGAGGAGGGATAGAGCTAGACCACAGCGGGCGGAGTGGTGTATAAGCAGAGGGAGTCGTGATGAGGATGGGGAGGTCACGGAAGGTTAATAAACATGAAACTTCCGACGCCTCTGGGAATATGATGAAAAGTTTCAAATAGAGAAGAAATGTGCGGAATAAACTACGTGATGTAAAATAAGACTGAGCTAAGGTTAAACGGCCCGTACTGCGCTATTTTCTGATCTACGTTATAATGATTCCTCGTCATAAACATACCAGGAGTTGTGTTTTGTTTCATTCGCACTTTTCATGCACCTTCACTAGAATAATTTGGATCATTTCAGCCCAGGAATTGCCAATCGCTACTGAACTAAAGGCGAAAGGTAGCTGTTAATTTGACAACTAGAGCATTTTGAGGTTTGGAGATGGAGACTAATGATAAAGGGTTATTCAAACATGTGTGAATGAAACAAAACACAACTCCAGGTATGTTTTTGAGGAGGTAGTTCACAGGAGTCAAATTTGTGTAATATAGGACCTTGTATGAAGTATGAATGTGGTGTGTGTGAGTGCTTTTTGGGTGAATGTGAACTGATGAACAAACTGAATGTGTTCATTCTGGTGTCTGTGAACAGCATGCGCCATCTTTGTTCAATAGGGTGCCAGATTTCTTTAGTGTTCCAGGCAAAAACTCGGCTAAACACACCGTAAAGAGCCTTGAATATTTAGCAGAAAAACATTCAATCTGGCAACAACACGAGCCACCAGGGTCGCATCGCCGCATGTGCCATCGAAACAAGACAAAACACTTGGTGCTTTACTGCACATGTCTCCTGCAGAAAGATCATGTCAGTGTCTTGTAGGATTTCAGCAGATTTGAGGCTCTCCTGAGGCGGAGCTAGTTGTATCGATCAGGTATCAAGTGAGTTGATGTGCGGCTACTGAAGTTTGAGACATTTCTTCTCGTCATTTACACTCTCACCTGCATTTAACGCATATGGATCATTAAGACGTATCCCATTGACTAATGTTCATTTAGCATAACTTATTTTATCACTTGGTGATAAACTGTTTTAGTGCACTGACAACATTGCTACTTAACGTTGCATCTTCATGTAAACTGTGCAGTGGTGCTTTCTGCACGCAGGCTTCGCTCAAATGCAGCTGCTGTAGTGTGGACTGAACGGAGCAACACTGGGGAAATGCTGTTCCCTAAATGCTCATGTGAACCCTGGTTGGATAAGGATTCAAAATGTGATATGAAGATGAGATCTAACACACAGTTTCATTGTTAAAACTGATCAAAAATAATTGTTGTCTGTGGTTTTATATGGGCTTTGGCAGTAATTTGGAAAAATAATCGCTCGCAGCAGCAGAAACAAGACAAAACAAAACAAGAACTAGTTAATTTTTGAAACTATGAAACTAACTATTAACTATAACCAATTATGAGCTATGAACAAACTGGTTCATGTTGAAATTTGTGAACTGAACGCTGAACTAGTTCATGTAGAAAATGGACTTTCCCAACACTGGTGGTGGGAGCTTTGGGTATCATGAAAGGTGCTATATAAACCTAATGATTACTTACTTCATTACTTACTTACTTAAGGTACACTTTAATAGACCTTTGCATTTGACCCATTCTTCAATACCTCTGGGGAAACCTGTCAGGCGCAGTGGTAGGACCTGTTTACAGATCTTGAGCTAGTCTTGGTCAGAACGGCCTTAGCTGGAGGATTTGACCTTTTGTGCATGTTTCAAGTCGATGGAGAAACAGGAAACCCACTCAGACACAGGGAGAACATGCAAACTCTGCACAGAAAAAAGCCCAGGTGAGGGGGGAGTTCAACCTGGAACTTTTTTGCTGTGAGTTGTGAATATTACCCACTCATCCAGCATGTCTCTGTATCTGGAGTGGAGGAATACACAATAAAACAACCATAAAAGAATCTGATAGCTGTTCTAAATTGTATCATAGAGTTAATGTAAAGACAACATGGAAACATTTTTATTATCAAATCCTCTCTCATATAAAATGTTGTAATTTAGTGACAGCATTTTTCCACTTCACAATGTGGTTTGTTTTGATTAAAGCAAAACTACTACTAAAAAACTATTACTGCCATTATAATGTAAGAAAATGCAGAATATTATTGTACCAAAACAAGCCAATCAAATGCTAATCAGATACTTAAAGGTGCGTAACTTTTCTTGTTTGCTTGTTTCTATGGAGATGTCATTGTTCTAATGTTCCACCGTATGACATTAAACAGCTCTGTCTTACATTTATTCAATTACAAGACAAGATGAGATTTTGACAGTATTTAGGCTGTAATAAATACATTGTACATTTCATTTCCCAATTTTAGACTCACCATTTTTATTTTTTACTTACTTTATTTCATATTTCACTGTAGCTTTGCTTTTTGGACTACGCATTCTCAAAAAATTTAACTTGCCAGTACTCTTCTCTACTCTGCCAATACTATTTTTCCAATCCAAACATAAAAACATGAGGAAAAAATGTCTCAAGATAATTTTTAGTATGTGTGCACAATTTTTCTCTCTCAATTTTGTCTTGCGAGATCTTGCGGCACAAGATCTTGATCCATCTCTAGTGTATATACTGAAAACAAATGAATTCAAGTTGAAAATAAGGTGGGGTGCTGTCCGTGGTGCTGAAAACAGTCTGCCTCTTTACAGATTTATTTTCAAGTTCACACTAATTATTATAAACAAATTATGAAATAAATAAGTATGAGCAAAACAAATGAAAGTCACTCTTTGACTTCACATAGAATAATAATGAGATATTAATTCTGCTAATTATCAATTTGTTTCCATGTTTTGGCACCTGAAATCGCCCATTAGCTGTTTGGAATTAGAATAGTCTTTATCTGCATTACTGGGCATAATTAAATGTGTGTAATTAAATGCTAAATATGCTATGAAAATAAATGTGTTGTTTGACCTCTGACCTCAGGAATATTATTTGATCGTGACTTTAAAAAGCAGTGGCCTGCGTGGGTGCTCGCCATTATTTTCTTAATTTAAAATTCAGCCTTTCTCTAACTGTGTATTTACTTGCAATGACTGTAACTGTATTTTACAATGTTATTAAAAAAGAACCTTGAGCGTTGCTGATCTTTTGTTCTCTTAAAACATGAAAAGCAAGTTTGGGGATGGTTCATAGTTTTAAAAAACACATATTATGCATGCTTCTGAGTTTAAATTACTTTTAAACTTACTTTTGGTCACTTTCAGATCAGTATTTCATATTTTCCGACTTAAATAATTAGAAAATGTTTGCCTGACCTTCCAGTTCCTTCTATATTCTGTTCGAAAGATCAGGAACTGGCCCATAACGCATGAAAAACCAAACACGACATTCAGAACAAAATATAATGCATATTTACCTGAGGTTACTTGATGATTCTGTGGATATTTGTGTTGTTTCTCAGTGCAATGTTTTTTTTTCTTTTTTTGTTTTTAAATGCAAGCCACTATGTTTGTTTTTACTGAAAGAGAGCATCTGATTTTCTAATCCACCTGTCATTCACACCCAAATAAAATTAGGTAGACAGAATATGGTTCTAGACTCACACATCTTTGTAAGATTTTGCAGTAAAATGTACTTTGTGAACATTTCTTTATCCAATTTATCCATTTAGGTGTTGGAGCTCCCTCTGCTGTCAACAACGGGAATGAAAAGCTATGTTAATTGAGCTGTAAATTGATCCTGAACACAATTTGAAAGCAGAACAAATCCGGTGATGGTTTATGGACTTAAAAATTGCATAGAAGAAGTCTGGAGTTTTATCTATGACGCAAGAAAACTCGCCAAATGCAAACAAACAGAGCGGTTTTGAGTACTCTGAGATGACGACTTTCGATTACTAGATTCTAGGTTCGGGTTATGGGAATGAAGCAAATATACAAGTCTGGGTATGTTTTTAGCGAGGGGACAACAGTACAGCATGATTAGAAGCTAAATTTTGCATATGTTCAAAAAAAAGTGCAGTTGTGAATCTGTGAAAAGCTTTATTCTCGTGTACAGAAGGCAGAACGTGTTTTTGCAAATGTATGATGTTACCTTGAAAAGAAGGAAAACAATGTCTCTCTCTTTGCAAAACAAACCCAAATGTTAGTCTTTTATTGGAACAAAATGTACTTTTATCTTTATTTACTTGGATTAACTAAAGACTTCACTCAATGTTTGATTCCTTAAAAATATGTTTTGCTTCCTGGAATACAGCACTTATGAGTCAGAGAAGAAAAAGTTTAGTTTCAAGCCTCCCCCATGCAAATAAATGTGTATATGCATATGCCAATGTTGTCTTTGCCTGCTGTGAAATGACTGTCTCTTGTGAATGAATACGTTTCTGCACTTAAATGTGTTTGCGATCCCTTTTTCTTTTTTATTCCTCACTTGAACACATTCTTAGCATCCTAATTATGCATTGGGATCATATTATAAGTGCATTTCACAACTCACGGAAGCACGAGTGGAAATGCTATCAAAATCTAGCACGCGAATAGTGAAATATTTACTGGTTCACAGCCGATACAAACAGTCTATAATTATAATTCCTGTATTTCAAGGTGGAACAGGTTGTTTTTGGTTTGAGAGAAGTACTTGAATAGCAAAGCAGGGTTTGTGTATAAAGGCCGCTACACACTACAGGATTTTTCGGTCTTAAACGGTTTTTAAACGTGCGACAAAAAGCGCAAACACCACAGACATGAGGGGAGCTTTCTGAGACTAAAAATCTCCGATAACAAAGTTGCAGTGGGATCTGTCTGCGGACCACAGGATATAAAGCTGTGAGTGCGATCGCGTCAGCTGTTTCCTGTTTACAGTAAAACCACTCGCTCTGAGACTCTTAAGTGTTCAAAAATCAGAGCTCTGCACTTCTAGTTTAGATACAAGTCAAACTGTGTTATTATTATTTGTGAAATGTGGAGCAATACTTCAGATACATGATTTTTGAAGCATAAAAGATTGGAGATAAAGTCCACAGGAAGTAGAGTCACTATCACTAATCTGCAGCTTTACGCTCTGTGGACGTAAACAAACACACGTGAAGAACAACTTTCGCCTTTTTACTTTCAAAAAACGCTTCAAACTGGATTAACAGTGCGGTTTTGTGGACTGGATGTCATTATTTGTGGAGAACAATTTCTATGAATAATGTGGATCAGACGCTGCACTTTAAATGTACCGATTTATGGAAGGTGAGTAATAAAGTCTTTATTTTCACTCTATCCTGAGTTTCTTTGTTGCGTCTCTGTGTCCGTCACTCCTCCGCCCCTGACGCTCTGTTTTATCGGCTGTTTCCGTCGCGTTGTTGATGTTTGGTGGTTACGATCTGACACTGACTTCACAAACATGAGGAGCAGCAGCTTCAAAATTGCCCACGGAGACAAAAGTCGGGTCACGCCTCCCTGAACTCGGGAAGAAGAAATCACAGCCAAAATTGGGTAAATTCTCCTGTAGTGTGTGACAGCCTTTAATTAACGTGTGAATGAAACAAAACACAAAAAACTCCAGGTATGTTTGTGATCAGAAAACAACATGATAATATACAAGATCATAAAAGAGCGTGATATGAGCTGTTTAATCACTGCTTTTCTGGAGTCCCACAAGGCTGCGTCTTTACCCCCATATACTTTTACACGCTTTTCATCCGTCTTATATTCTTTCTGCGGTTAGTCATTCTCTTCCTGTTACTTAGCAGTCTTCTGGTGCGGTGAAATCAAATGTTTGGAGGATCACTTGAAAAGCAGTGAACCGCGGAGACGGGAAATAGCATAATGAGCACATCCCTACGGCTATATTAATAAAGCGGTCCTCTCTGCTGGCTTCACACATCAGGGAGCCACTATAATTGAGTGTTTAATGACGCTGACCATAAAACGCAATATATCTACTTTGACACCAGGTGACCCAGTCCTCCTCTATGAAAATATCAGACCATAAGCCTGCCTGGTCTCCGCAGACAGCTCCGAGTGACTCATTATATAGCATAGTCCATACATTACTAAACATTAGCAACCGCAAATAGCATGTAATCTTCTCCGCTTAGTTCCCAGTCCCAGACAGATATAACTTAATGCTGTATAATTGAAAACACTGAAAGGTCGCCATGCAGCTCTACGAAAAATACTTACCGCTAAAAATTTATAAAGGGGTCTGAATCACTAAAGCGCAGTTAATACAGACACTTTTCCAGAGTCAAGGTGAAACAGGTGCATGCATTGAAAAAGCAGTGGCTCATATATTAATGGATATAATGAGTGTAATGAGAAGCATTTTACTGAACTTCGTGGAAAGCAGCCTGAGGCAGAATTTTTATGTATTCAGTGATAGAGGGCACGGCAATATGGGCCTTTTAAGAGAATTATTTTTATGAAAGTGGTTTAAATGAGCGGTTTGACTGAAATGTCGAAAAGAAGTTAAATGCTACTAAAATAAGTATGTATCTAACAGCGTATTCATTGATGGATTTTACCTACTGTTTTCAATTATTAAAGGCACTCTACCTTATTTTTACGGCCTGAAAACGCGATGCTTAAAGGTGCATTGTGTAACTTTTTTGGTGAAAGGTCCATCACCAGCTTCTCTGTCTAAAATGTTCCACAGTATGGCATTACACTTATTGTTATAAATGCCATAGCAGTGTCCTGTTGATTTGAGCTACTCATCTGTTTGAGCTCCCTAACTCTACTTTGCATAAGTAAGACCCCAAAGTTACAGTTTAAATGCCGACGATTTGAGCTCCCGACGCACAAGTGGAGGAACAAGTCACATTTTAAAAGTCTATTGGTTTTATCATATGTTTGGACTAGTTAGGGATGAAATCACAGACATGTGCATGTTGAATTAACTACGTTAGATGATTGAATAGTTTGGATTTAATATTTGATTGTTATCATTTTCATTACACCGTATTGTCGACTCCAGCAGAGACAAGCGACTAGTAGCCCCCAGAAGCAACAAGTGAGGATCGACTACTGACTGTGAAGAAGAAGAGAAACTGAAAGTTGTTGAAAGAAAATGGTTCGGGAATGTTGTTTTTTTTTAGCGTTTTTCAAAAAATATAATTCACTCGTAAATAAATGGGATTAGAAACGACATCGGCAATCGTGTCTTTTTGGCTTTCGCATGCGCAGTGGGAAATCAACAGAGGTAAGGCTAAGGCTGCTTATAAAGTTGTTTTCTAACGTTTCCAGACACTAATGAGTGAACCAGGCAGAGCGTTTTGTTTGTTAGACTCGTGGCTGTTGTAAAATGGGTTAAAGTGGCATTAAGCTTCTTCAGTGTGAAGCAAATTGGCGTTTTATGTGGAAGTTAAGAACTTGCCCCCATCACTACACTAGTTTGTTGCCTTGTCAGACTCACTGCCACAGTGAGATCTCCCCCGAGTTTTTAGGCTTCTGACAGAATTCGACCACCTCTAGCAACGGACTTTACCTTCAAACGTGCCGGAGTTTCCCTTTAAGCTGAAATTCATACACTACAATCTCCTTCTTGGATTCTTGGACAGTAAAACACTAGACATAAGTCTAGATGTAGACAGCACACGCAATCACGAACTGCTTATACAATCTGTCTGGGCCAAGACTCAAATGCACTGAGAAAAAAATGGTAGAGGCCCTTTAAACTCCATTCTGGGGACAGGGTACATTAGTAACTTGGTGATAAAAAGCAGCCTGATAATGTGATGCTTGGATAATTACCTGTGGTGGCTCAGGGTGTTGCCCTGGGCACCATCTGCTGGAAATTATATCCTTAAAGAAGAAGCTAGGAGACAGGCGGATCTGTGGCTTGAATCAGAAAACCCATTGCCACAAACTGGGCGCATTTCAATTAGTGACTGTGATACCCAAGCACTAACCACACAGATAAATGTAACGAACTATTTTATACTTTCACACATTTAGCAAAAGTGAAATGTGAAGGATGAGGACTCAAAGAATAAATAAATAACATAAAAACAATAATTTAAAAAAGTCTTGGTGTCTACAATTATAATTATTTTAGGGAAATTGTCACACAAAAATAAACATGGATGAGCGAAAGACAATAGTTCATTTGTTCATTCGTTCATTCGTTTTTTCAAATAAAACCAAAAATAAGAAAATTAAAAAAACAAACAATTTTCTTCATTATTTGTCTCCAAAAATATAATGATTTGTGCTTTCAGCTTTTCAATTTTGTGTTTAAATGAATAATAGGAAAAACGGATAACGGCCGTTTCCCATTTCCCGAACCAAACTCCTGGTCCTAATATCCAGTGTGGAGCGTCTGCGTACGACGTGTTATTAGCGAACCACCAGGACTAAGCCAGGACTGGACCAGGTCTAAACCAGGACTGGACCAGGACTGGACTAGGACTGAACCAGGACTGGATCAGGTCTAAACCAGGACTAACCAGGACTGAACTAGGACTGAACCAGGTCTGAACCAGGATTGGACCAGGTCTGAACCAGGACTGGACCAGGTCTAAACCAGGACTAGCCAGGACTGAACTAGAACTGAACCAGGACAAAACCAGGACTGAAATAGGACTGAACTAGGACTAAACCAGGACTAAACCAGGACTGAAATAGGACTGAACTAGGACTGAACCAGGACTAAACCAGGACTGAAATAGGACTGAACTAGGACTAAACCAGGACTGAACTAGGACTAAACCAGGACTAAACCAGGACTGAACCTGGACTGAACCAGGACTGGACTTGGACTGAACTAGAACTGAACCAGGACTAAACCAGGACTGAAATAGGACTGAACTAGGACTGAACCAGGACTAAACCAGGACTGAAATAGGACTGAACTAGGACTAAACCAGGACTGAAATAGGACTGACCTAGGACTGAACCAGGACTGAACAAGGACTAAAAACCAGGACTGGACCTGGTTTCCAGTCCCCCCCAGGGACCAGTCTTGGTTTAGACCTGGTTTAGACCTGGTCCAGTCCTGGCGATGGGCTCGTCGGTCCAGTAATAACACGTCGTACGCTCCACCCTGGATATTAGGACCAGGAGTTTGGTTCAGGAAATGGGAAACCGTATTTTTTCCATTATTCATTTAAACACAAAAACAAGAACTGAAAAGACGAATCATTATCTGTTTTTTTCATTTTGGTTCTGGAGACAAATAATGATTTTATTTTTATTTTATTGATTTTATTTTGAAAAACGAATGAACGATATGTTGATCCCAGAGGCTAATCGGAGCTGGGTCTGGTTAGGACTCGGACGGCAGACCGCTGGGAGTACGAGACGCCACAGTGTGTCATTATGTCCTTAGGCAAGACACTTAAAGGTGCATTGTGTAACTTTAATTGTCCGCCAAAGGTTTTTCTCCATGCTGACGTTATTGGATTTGTCTGAAATGTTTCACAGCGTGGGATCAAACCTTTCTACCTTGACGGGGAACATAGACAGAACGCCAGTTTTTCTCTGTATTTTTGAGTTATAAAACCACTTGCAATTGAATAAAAGTGAGACAGAGCTGTTTAATGTCACACTGTGGGACATTCCAGGCAGAGCAGCGACATATCCACAGAGACAAGCAGGTGACGGACCCCCAACCTAAAAGTTACATGATACTCCTTTACATTGCCTAGTATAATATAAATGTAAATGCAAAAATAGTGTCCAGATGATCATCGCTGAATCCTTCTCTACAATGCACAAAACAGTAAAGCGACTTTGAACGCCTGCAGTAAGTTGGCCCCCCAGCAAACGCAAACCTACACAAAAACTATGTCAATTGTTTGTGCTTCGTTTGTGCTGTAAAAAGTTTCGTTTTGTGCTGCTTTAGTTTTTGAGAAATTAACAATTCTTTTATAGGTCAAATTGGGGTCCGACAGCCCCCAGGAAGCTTCAAAATGCACTAAAACTCCCAAAATGGTGTCAGTCGTTTGTGCTTCGTTTGTGCTGCAAAAAGTTTCGTTTGTGAGATTCTGGTTCTTAAGATATTTGCAGTTTTAATTTCAGCCGATGACGTCATCCAGCCTTGCAAAATGTTAAATAGAGCTCAAAACAGCAGAAAATTATAGAAAACGTATTGTTATTGTTATTGTATTGTTATTGTTATTGTATTGTTATGTCTTTCATTTGTGCTGTGACCATTTTCATTTGTATGTGTATATTTCTAATATTATTCATTATTATTTCTGCGATAATTATATGACGTCATTTCCACTCAGCTGACGGCAGCGACTTTAGCAAGACTCTGCAAACTAGTGAAGAGAAACAATCTCAGGCTGCGGAAAAGTATGTAATAGTCTTTTGTAATTTGTTGTTGATTCATATTTTCCATAATAATACGGACTTTTTCACAGCCTCAGATCATTTATCACCACTAGTTTTGTGGAGTTTGCCGCCATCAGCTGAGTGGAAATGATGTCCTATAATTACCACAGACATAATAATGAATAATTTTAGAAATAAACTCGCACAAATGAAAACTGTCACAGCCCAAAAGAAATACAAACATTTTCTATAATTTTCTGCCTGTTTTGAGGCTGTTTGACATTCTGAGGGGCTGGACGACGTCATCGGCCGAAAATAAAACTGCAAATATCTTAAGAACCAGAATCACACAAATGAAACTTTTTGCAGCACAAAACAGCACAAACGAAGCGCAAACGAATGACAGTTTTTGTGTAGGTTTGCGTTTGATGGGGGCCAACTTCACGCAGGTATTTTGAACATCTAGAAAAGCTCTATACAACCAGCTAATACATTCTTTTTCTTATTTTTATTATTATTATCTCTTTGTTTTTTAAACTATCTGCATTCATCAACCACAAAACTGCACATTTTTAGTACATGACCGACATTCTGAGTCCACACATTTCTATTCAGGCCAAAGCGGCGAAGCTGTCGAAGGTCCGAGTTCGTGGCCCACATAATCCTCCTGTAATACGCGCAAACCTCTCATGGCCACAGCTCATTTGCTTATGCGGCGTCCGTAATTTTACCCATAATTACGCCTCTAACCTAAGCCAACGCCATACTCTTTGTTTTCATTATTGCGTCCTTGACTTGCGGTTCTCCCAGGCCCGGCGCGCAGTGGCCTCTTCACCCCCTTTTCTTTGAGCTTCTCCCCCTGGGCCCGGCGCCGCTCGATTCAAACCATTTGGCTGGTTATATTGTGGGGTCAAATGTTAACAATTCACTTTTTCAGAAGGGGCTGACTAGTATGAAATGTATAAATGAGTTTCTGACGGCGAAAAAAGTCCTTAGAGCGGCAGTACGGGCTGGGTTGAAAAGCTCGTTTCGTCGGGTTTCATCAGCGCCTGGATTGGAGTTATAGTCAAGTCGGTGATGGGGGTACGGGGAGGGGTTGCTGGTTGAACTCCGGTAGATTTTGCATATATATATATAGGAAGAAAGGAGAGCTGACTTGACAGAAGCTCCTATATTACACAAAATTGACTCTTGTGAGCTTTAAGTCATATTATAATATTGTTACCTAAATTATACCTGGAGTTGTGGTTTGTTTTACTCACACATGTTGGCGTAATCCTGTATTATTAGTCTGTCTACGTCTCCCAAACTCAAAATGAAGTGGTAGTTTTCAAGATAACAGCTACTTTTTACCTTTTGTTCAGTAGAGTGAATGAAGAATTCTCTGTTAATCATGTTCTGTAAAGCGTCTTTGGGGACATCTGTCTGTGTAAAGCGCTATATAAATAAAGGTATCTTACCTTACCTAGAGATTGACAATTCCAGGGCTGAAATCATCCACATTATTCTAGCGAAGGTGTGTGGAGTTTAAAAACACAGTGGAGCACTTCCTGTATTACCACATGACATCACAAGGTGGAACGTGGAGCGTTTTCTGTTTGAGAGAAGAAGAATATGCAGGGTTTGTGTGTTAAATGTGCGAATGAAGCGAAACAACTCCAGGTCTGTTTGTGAAGAACATTATAACATAGATCAGAAAATAGCGTCATATGGGCCCTTTAACAGTGAATCTGACATCAAATAAAGCTTTAATTTGTTTAAGTGAAGTTTTCCCCTGCAAACCCAAAGTTTGCCAGTTGAATCTGAGCTCTAACTAGACACTGTGTACTACTCTGATTAAGTCTTCATGTTATTATCATTTAGAAATAGACGATTATCAAAACGGCAGGAATGTTGAGTCACGCAACTTCCTGTCAGTGCTTTTCTAAGACAAAATACCTGTGGAAAAGTGTTGCATATTTTTGACCAGCTTCATAAATCTGCCCCAACACCAAATCTTCATCCAACAAGGTCGACAAAGAACAGATTCTGTCCATGAAGAATTTATCCACAAATATCAAGGCAAGAAAGACGAAAACTTAAGGAGAACAACGACGAGCATTACTGAACTACTCCTGAGTAGACATTTAATCTGTGAATATCTGTAACATTTAAACTGTACAAATCTCTCAGTCTGTGCTAATATATCAACATCACAAAATCGCTTTTTAATTTTAATTGTAGAATCGGTCTGAGAGAACAAGTTATTTATGTTTTATTCATGACCATAACGTTAGTTTTGGAGTCGTTCACTAATGTTAGCTATTGTTCGTCTTTAAGTTTCCGTCTTTCTTCCCTTGATAGTTGTGGATAAATTCTTCATGGACAGAATCTGTTCTTTGTCGACCTTGTTGGGTGAAGATTTGGTGTTGGGGCAGATTTATGAAGCTGGTCAAAAATATGCAACACTTTTCCACAGGAATTTTGCCGTAGAAAAGCACTGACAGGAAGTTGCGCCACACAACATTCCTGCCGTTGAGATAATATATTCGGAAAATAAGAGCAAAAATTTTTACAAAAAAAGTAAAAACTGTACTGATCTTAACTGCGTTTTTAGTAAAATGCTTTAAATTACCTTCCAGTTTCTCCTGTGCAGGTTTGTAGCACGGCATAGAAAGGTATTTCATATATGATGTTGCCTTTATGTTCTTGGTCTATTCTGTGCCAACAAACAAACAATTTCTAATGCATATACTGTATACTGTTGTTGTGTCCTTGAGCAAGATGGAGATGGGCACCCACAGCTCCTGACAGGCTGCTTGAGCTGCATTAAAGTCTGAGTCAAATGCAGAGGATGACTTCTCCACAGTGAAAGATAAAAACGCAGTTCTTTGTTGCAGCAATATTCACTGTTCAGATAAAACCTTTTTCTAGGGCAATAACATTTAATAAAGATGAGGAGCAGTCAAAAATAATACTCTGAAATACAGATTTTTGTTGTAATACATTGAGTTCTTGGGTCTAGTCACTAATTCAAATGATTTAGTTCAACATTTGTGAATTTACCTTTTGGATATTTAATGGAAAAGTACAATTTAACGAATAAATAAAACTGGTTCTTGTTGTCAGGGTTTGAGTGTGGTTGAGGACCCCAAAGCAGAGACATAGGCGCAGGTAGATGTTCAAACAGGTTTATTGCCGGGATTGTAGGATGTGGTGATGGGAGCTGGCTAGAGACAGACGGAGGGAAGACTCACAGGTAGACTCACGGGTAGACAGACTGGACAACAAGGTCAGGCAGGACGACGTGGACAAGCAGGATGAGGACGACAACGTGGACAAGCAGGACGACGACGTGGACGTGGACATGGACATGGACAAGCAGGACGAGGACGTAGACAAGGGATAGAGAAGGAATGAACTGACACTGAACAAAGGAAAAGGACAGAACTAAGTAGTGGGGCTGATTAGACAATGAGCTGCAGGTGAACCACAGAACAGGTGATCCACACTGCAGCATTAGCCCAGCCACACCCCCAGAGGAGCAGACAGACACAGAAGGGAGGGGGAACACACAACAAACACCAAACCCTGACAGTACCCCCCCCTCAAGGGACAGCTCTCAGATGTCCCAAACAGCAACACAAACACGGGAGGGTGGAGGGGGCCTGGACGGAGGGACACAGGGAAACTGGCACCCAGGATGGAGAGGGGCGACCAGCAGCAGCCCAGGAAGGGACACAGCCACCCCGGACGGAAACGAGTGTCCAGCAGCAGCCGAAGAAGGGAGTTGACCACCCCAGACGGAGAACAGTGTCCAGCGATGGTCCAAGAAGGGGATCTACCACCCTGGACGGAGAACAATGTCCAGCGATGGTCCAGGAAGGGAGTTGACCACCCCAGACGGAGAACAGTGTCCAGCGGTGGTCCAGGAAGGGAGTTGACCACCCCAGACGGAGAACAGTGTCCAGCGATGGTCCAAGAAGGGGATCTACCACCCCAGACGGAGAACAGTGTCCAGCGGTGGTCCAGGAAGGGAATCTACCACCCTGGACGGAGAACAATGTCCAGCGGTGGTCCAAGAAGGGATTCTGCCACCCCAGACGGAGAACAGTGTCCAGCGGCGGCCCAGGAAGGGAGTTGACCACCCCAGACGGAGAACAGTGTCCAGCGGCGGCCCAGGAAGGGAGTTGACCACCCCAGACGGAGAACAGTGTCCAGCGGTGGTCCAGGAAGGGAATCTACCACCCTGGACGGAGAACAATGTCCAGCGGTGGTCCAGGAAGGGAATCGACCGCCCCAGACGGAGAACAGTGTCCAGCGGCGGTCCACAAAGTCCAAGGGACATGGAGGCAGAGAAAACAGGAGCTGGGACAGGAGCAGGGCTAGCGACTGCTGCAGAACGCTCCAGAGGAACAGGTGAGGACAAACGAGGCAGCCGGGAACCGGAGCCCGCCGACGCTCCACACTCTGCGGGGTCCTAGTGGTCAGTTCATTCTGTCAGGGTTTGAGTGTGGTTGAGGACCCCAAAGCAGAGACATAGGCGCAGGTAGATGTTCAAACAGGTTTATTGCCGGGATTGTAGGATGTGGTGATGGGAGCTGGCTAGAGACAGACGGAGGGAAGACTCACAGGTAGACTCACGGGTAGACAGACTGGACAACAAGGTCAGGCAGGACGACGTGGACAAGCAGGATGAGGACGACGACGTGGACAAGCAGGACGACGACGTGGACGTGGACATGGACATGGACAAGCAGGACGAGGACGTAGACAAGGGATAGAGAAGGAATGAACTGACACTGAACAAAGGAAAAGGACAGAACTAAGTAGTGGGGCTGATTAGACAATGAGCTGCAGGTGAACCACCGAGCAGGTGATCCACACTGCAGCATTAGCCCAGCCACACCCCCAGAGGAGCAGACAGACACAGAAGGGAGGGGGAACACACAACAAACACCAAACCCTGACACTTGTGTCCTGTCTGGGAGTATGACCTCACCATATGAATTCATGTTTTTACATATTATTCATAAAAGATCTGCAATTGAATAAAAGGTGAGTGCTTTTAATGCCAAATGCTCAGGCAAAGCGATAATCGGCACCTTTGACAATAATTAAAACTCGTACATTTGTAACCTGGTTGAACTGTCGTACAAAGAGCCCCAGAACCAGACATTCCACATTTCATCTCCTGTTGTTGACTTTTTACAGACCCACTCACAGAGATATTTGGCCTTCACCTTATTTTTTCACCTTTCATCCATTTATCGAGACTTTATGTGTTGAGAATTTACACTGGCTTTTAACTTCATGTGCTGAAATGCTTTGAATTTTAGTGCTGATGGAACAAAGGCAGAGCAAAGTCTTGGGTTCATTTTCTGCAGTCACCACCACGCGTCTGGTTTCCGTGGGCTCGCCATGAGTGCACGCACGTCATTAGCAGGTCTGCGAGTGAGCGTTAATGGTGGTGGGCGGGCTAATGGCGCAGATTGGCGGCTTTGCTTCAATCGGTCTGCCCCAGGGTGAATGCATGAAGTGAATGAATTGTGTAGTCTACAGTAAAGCATTACTCTTATTTGCAACAGCTATTTCTTATGTTTACAGACGCACAACGCTCTCATCAAGGTCTAAAGTGTTATATTTCCAACGTGTAACTCAGGGCAGATATGAGGCAGGAGCATTCAAACAACATTACCAAGTCTATGTGGTCTTAAAACAAGCAGAGACGGTTACAAATTTAAGCACTAAAATCTCAAAATCACATCAAAACTCCAACAAAAGAGGGAACATTACACTTTTATCAGGTATTAATTGTTGACGATAACATATTAAGATCACTGTATTACCTTTTATAGTTTTGAAAATGCTGTAAAAAAGTCAGCGTGGGACAGAACTTTCAGTCCCGCTCCCGCCTGCGCCCACAAAGAATTGTAATTTTCATTCCCGTTCCCTTCCACATCTGCGATATTTTGTCCGCAAATCCCGCAAGATGGGGACGTTCTCTTGCTTTCTTTGGCTTGGAAAAACCTCTCTTTAAAGCAGAATTTACTTCTGACGCACTGTGAGATTTACTAGAGGTGCTCTGTTCTTCTGCCGTGTCTTCGAAGCTCCAACAGAGACGGAGAAGCAGAAAGGAATTGTCTAAAATGTGTGTGAGATTAGACCACATCCACAAATTTAGGCTGCTTAAAATGTTTTATTAATACCAAATCAAATATCCTGCACAAATTATGCATGATAGACATACATTAATCATTTGTATATGTCACTTTACACTCATATTTAGTTTGCAGGACTGCGGTTTATTATCCCGCCCGTCCGCTCCAGCATTGTTCAGTTCCTACAATAGCGAAAACAACATAATAACACGTTTACTATGTTTTGTGAAACTGTAGTGTATTGTTTTGCATCATGCTTTTGTACAGTTTTGCAAAATACCCGCGTAGGAACATGGGTAACGTAGGGTTGTGGGCTGAGCATTGGACAGAATCACACAGTAGAGATCGCTAAATTACCGAAACATGCATGGATGAGATCTAAAACCTGTTTTTTACTTAAAGGTGCATTGCTCAACTTCTCTGGCGGAGGGTTCGTCAGCTGCTTGTCTTCGTGGAGATGTTATTGCTTTGTTTAGAAAGGTCCACAGTAGAGAGTAAACCATAAACCATAGGCTACATTACAGGTCAGATCTGTGGAGATGCAACCCTAATGACAGGGAGAATTGTTGTATTTTTAGCAATAGAAACACCCATAATGAATAAATGCTGGATATCAGAATCAGAATTACTTTTATTCATCCCCGACGGGAAATTTTCTTCATTACAGATGCAACCGACCAAGAACATGTAGTTAGAATCAAGTTTTCAAAAATAAGATAAGATAAATACAATAAGATAAAAGATAAAAATAGTTCTCTCTCAAAGGTTATTTACATCAAGTAACATATTTACAACTATATACATGTGTGATAAGGGAATAGGATATTATAGTAGTTTGTGATTTAAAGTGCAGAGTTCAACAGTTTGGTGGCGACAGGCAGGAAAGATTTCCTGTGTCTCTCAGTGGAGCAGCAGCAGCGTCTATGGCTGAAACAGCTCCTCTGATTGGCCAGCACCTTGTGGAGGGGGTGGGAGGGAGAGTCCAGAATAGTCCTGGACAGATGTGCTTATGACTCTATTTTTACAATCAAACTGTTCAGGTATCTGTTATATCCTGCACTCCCGTTCTACAACCAAGTTTGGCAGCCATGTTGTGCCCTCTTTCTTACTGTCCTTCCCTGCAGCTGGACCGGGAGGTGGTGTCTTGGGGGAAGACTGGGGGCTGCAGTAACCACCGTGCTTCGTTCAGCTGGGACGGGACGGTGGGGAAGCCTTTGTCCTGGGGCCAACTGTGTCTGCCAGGTATTGTGGTAAAAAAGTGCATTCCCCAATGATTTGGGCCCTTCCCTGGAGGAGGGAACGGGTGTCACCCATGCTGTGGCTCACCCTGCGCCTTCTTGCCGCTCTCCTCTCTCCCTCCAGGTGTCCTCGCCTCCCTTGGCTGCTCTGCCTGCCGGCTCCGTCCACAAGGACTATAAAAGCTGGCATGTGCATGTCCCTCCTGCGTCTCCTGCTTCTGTTTAGCTGTGCAAATGTCTGAAAGGTTTTCGTTTCTCATTCTGTACTCTTCTCTAATTTAATGGCTCTCGCTCTCTTTAATTTTATGATGAGTATTTATGTTTTGATTTGTTTGAATTGTAAGTTTAATGTATTTCTTATTCTGTAAAGAACTTTGAATTAAACTCAAAAAAACATGCACTGTAGGTGTGAAAGTGGAGTGTATGGAGTGAATGAACAATGCTCTGTTAATAATGCTTTGTAAAGCGTCTTTGGGAACATGTGTCTGTGAAAAAACGCTATAGCTGCTGTTGTATGGCAACCTTGGGTGTCCAGAAAGGCGCCAAATAAATAAAATGCATTATTATTAATTACTATACTATATTGAATTACTATTGCTATACAAATAAACTTGCTTTACCTTGCCTACTTCTGCTCCTGCCTGTCCTACTCCACACTGCCACACTGCCACCATTATTGTCGTGTTTTTTTAATAAATGCCCTCTCCTGGGGTTAAAAACTCCACCGTTGTCGTGTCCCCATATTTTTGTTTTTCATGCCAGGGCTGTAACAACGTCAAACCATGAAACATTTCAGGCAAAGCAAAAATAAACATGAAGACAAGCAGGTGATGGACCCTCCACCAGCAAAGTTACACACTGCACCTTTAAGTACAGCACTTTACTACTTTTACTTTATTATATTCCAGCAGTGACGCCGCACAGACGAGCAGTAGCACATCCACTCTGGCTCTCTGTGTCTTGTTTAGGGTTAAAAAACACAGTTGTCAGAAAGTTAGCAGATTTTTCGGAAACAGCTCCGATTCACCGACTCTGAAATCAACCTCCATTTGAGACAGCCCAAATGTATACTAATTATGCTGTTGTGCGGACGCCATTTGAGAAAGCTCCGTATGCTTTTGTTTAGGTCTGACTGATGTTTCTCGCACTGATGCAAATAAATTGGTCTTTTTTACGAGGCAGAGGAGCTGACTGCGGCTCGCCTGACAGCTGCAGATTTGTGTAGAAACTATCTATTCTCCCAAGAACGGCGTCTGCACACTCTAAAACAGTTGTTCCCCGTCCAAAAATACTTCACCTTTATCTTAATCAGGTACGGCACAGTCCTTGGTGCAAGTACAGCCAGGAATTGTATTTTAACAAGCTCAGTGTGTGTGTGTGTGTGTGTGTGTGTGTCTGTGTGTGTGTGTGTGTGCAGTGCAAGATAATAGCGTTTTTTGCTTCTACTTTTGGTAAGATTATGGGAGATATTAGCACAAATGGGTCAATGCGATGTAGGTGTTAAATAGTAATTAAGTTATAGATAAATGATGTATATTATGACTTTATAGTGACACTAGTGCTCATTTCACTAAACATAGTTAAAGCTACACTGTGTAACTTTTCTAGTAGTGGGTCTGTCAAATCCTTTCCGTTATTGGTTTAAAACTATGGAATTTAACCTTTCTGTATTCACAGAGACCAAACCAGACCAAGTTACAAGTCAGATCTGTGGAGAGGCGACCCCGCTCCGAGTCAGAATGCCTGTTTTTCTAGGGGTTTTTGAGCTATAAAACTATAAATATAAATATAACTGAATAATTTAAGTGTTTAATGTCATATTGTGTCATATTCCAGACAGAGCAGTGACATATCTATAGAAACAAGCAGGTGACGGACCCCAAACCAAAAGATTTTACTAAAAAAGAAAGAAAACAATACATTATTTGGCAACTTTTTTAAGGTTTAAATTTTAGTCTTTGATATAAAAGCAGGGGAATTTCATAACAGTTATACCCTGTAGTGCACTGGTCCAAAACTACTGCAATGTACACAAAATTATCATTATCAACACTTTTGTTTTGTTGAAAAAAAATGTGTAAAATCTGTAAATTGTATCACATTTTTGGATCAAATTCTCTCTAGTGTGAAGTAAACAATATGGGATAATTGTGATAATTGTGATTTCTGTGATTGGTGGTGATTTTTTTATGTATTTATTTTATGTATTTTTTTTATGTATTATGTATTTATTTTGGGCAATTAAGAAATTTAATTTTTTCTACAACGGAACATATAACGTGAAACCATAATAGAAATAACAACAACTAATCATTTGTGCCCAGAAAGGAGTGGGAAGAAGAGAATTTATTTAATCCCACCTCTTTTAATCTAACACAATGATCTTTCTTTTTCATTTTTCAGACATTTTACATTAACTATATGAACTATTTACAAGTGCGGACAATGAGTAACTGCTCTAGCCTAGTAACATAACACGACTGAAACGTGTATCTGTCATGGGCTCCCTCTCAGTTCCTGTTAACGAGCCCCCACCTAACTGTTTCCCCCTCCACTCTAGCTGATTTGATCCACCTGTCCCCACTCTGCATCCTCACTCACCAACCAGCTGCACCTAATACACCCCTGATTTACCTGTATATAAAAAGCCCTGTTTTTCAGCCTGCCCTTTGTCAGATCGTCTGCTCGTGTGGATCCGCTACCTGCTGCCAAACTTCCCTGCATTCTACCTCTGACTCCTGATATTTGAACCTGGACCTGTCTGTACCCTCTTCTGCTCCTCTGCCCCGGTAACCCGACCTGCCTTCTGCTCTTGACCTGGATATTCTGCCTAGCCCTTGTCTGTACTGCTGCCCTGGAGAGACCGCTCCACCACCGAGACACACACGCACTCCCTTTTTCCCCTCAACCCCTAAATAAACTGTTTAAACGTGACGCACTTGGGTCCTCGTCTGTCTGTTTCCTGACAGTACGATCTGACCAAACATGGACTCAGCGCACGTTTCACCTGACATGGACCTCAATGCCCCAGAGCCACCATCTGCCATGCAGCGCCTTGAGCGTGCGGAGGGAGAGGTCCATCGCCTGACGGGTGACACCGCCGCCTTGATGGAGCTTGTCCTAATGCAACAACAACAGATCCAGCAGCAGCAAGAGCAACTTGCCCAGATAACTGAACTGCTCACCAACCTGACCCCGTCGCCAGCCAACCCACCCGCCGGTCCAGCCCCAGCCAGTCTACAGGCCATTCCAGCACCACCCAGCATGCCAGGTGGTCCAGTTCCCATGACGCCTGCTCTCTTCACCGCCGGTGCCCATGAACACAAGATTGGTGGTCCTTTGCTGTTCAATGGAGATCCAACCCAGGTCCGGGCATTCCTTACAAGCTGCCGCCTCCAGTTCTCCCTGCAACCCAGAACCTTTGCCACGGAGGGGGCCAAGGTAGGTACGCCATCACTCACCTGACGGGTCGAGCTCGACTCTGGGTAACAGCCGAGTTTGAGCGTCAGACTCCAACCTGCACATCCTTTTACCTGTTAGCTGAGGAGATGCTCAAGGTCTTTGACTTGGACTCTTCTTCTGCAGAGGTGTCCCGGGCACTGATGAGCATTCGGCAAGGTAGACGGACCGTCGCTGACTACTCCATCGATTTCCGACCCTGGCAACACGCAGCACCTGGAACATGGAGCGTTGGTGGACGATTCCTTCACAGCCTGGCCGACTATGTAAAGGACGAGCTGGTCTCCCATGAACGACCATCAACCCTTGGACGAGGCCATTGCTCTGACTGCCCGACCGATCGAGAAGAATCCAGACCCGCCGTCAAGAGAGGGGGCACCAGTACTCTCCAGCTACCAGCACCCGAGGCAGTCGAGCTGCTCGTCCTGCCCCCTTGTCTACTCCTCCAACCCAGCCAGACCAGTCGGAGCCTATGGAGATTGGCCGAGCCTCTCTTTCCCCTGCAGAGCGTCAGCGCCGCATCACATCCAACCTCTGCCTGTACTGTGGAGGGATGGACACCGAATTGCCACCTGCCCTTTAAAAAGCCCAAGCTCACCCGGTGTAGGAGGAATCGGTTGAGCTCTACGCTCACCCAGCCCTCCAATGACCGCAAACCCCTGCTGCAAGTTCGACTCCACCTTCCTGACTCTACACACTCTCTGGCCGCCTCTTGTGGACTCTGGCGCTGAAGCCAACATAATGGACTTGGAGCTCGCCCGCCAGTTGAAGCTTGAGAGCCATCGCCTGTCACCTCCTGTTCCTGCTCGGGCGCTGGATGGACACCCTCTCGGCACAGTCACCCGTGTCACTGCCCTGTCTTGATGATGATCTCCGGCAACCATCAGGAGACCATCCAGTTCCACCTGCTCCGCCTCCCAGGCCAACCCCTCATCCTGGGCTACCCATGGCTTCGGCACAACCCTCTCCTTGACTGGACGACCGGGGTGGTTGGGGCATGGGGCAAGGACTGCCACCAGACCTGTCTGCTTGCTGCTACACTACCCCCTCGCTCAGTTCCCGCCAGTCCAGCTCCAGACTTGTCCAACGTTCCCGAATGCTACCTTGAGCTCTGGGAGGTGTTCAACAAGGCCAAGGCCACCTCTCTGCCCCCGCACCGACCATATGACTGTGCTATCAACCTCCTCCCTGGTGCCGCTCCTCCTAAAGGCCGTCTCTACTCGTTATCATCTCCAGAAAGGAGGTCCATGGAGGAGTACATCAGTGACTCCCTGGCTGCTGGGATAATTCGCCTGCCTTCTTCCCTGCTGGTGCTGGGTTCTTCTTAGTGGGGAAGAAGGATGGATCCCTTCGTCCATGCATCGATTATCGGGGCCTTAATGACATCACCGTGAAGAACCGATATCCTCTTCCTCTGCTCACCAGCGCCTTGAGCTGCTCCAGGGAGCCACGGTCTTCACTGCTGGATCTCCGCAATGCTTACCACCTGGTGCGCGAATACGGGAGGGGACGAATGGAAAACAGCCGCTCAACACCCCAACTGGTCACTACGAATACCTAGTGATGCCGCTCGGTCTCACCAATGCTCCAGCTGTATTCCAGGCTCTTGTAAGCGATGTGCTGCGGGACATGTTAAACAAGTTTGTCTTTGTCTACCTGGATGACATCTTGATTTTCTCCAGATCCTTGTCGAACATACCCACCATGTCCAGCAAGTCCTTCGCCGCCTTCTGGAGAACTCCTCTACGTCAAAGCAGAGAAGTGCGAGTTTCATGCCAAAACTGTGGCCTTCCTAGGATACATCGTGGCTGCGGGGAGCATACAGATGGACCCTGCAAAGATTTCAGCAGTGACTTCGTGGCGGGTCCCAGAGAGCCGAAAGAAGCTGCAGCAATTTCTTGGGTTTGCAAACTTTACAGAAAATTCATCCGAACTATAGCACCATAGCCAAACCTCTCACCACCCTGACCAGCACCAAGCAGCCCCTTTGCCTGGACCCCAGCAGCCAACTGAAGCCTTCTGTGCCCTCAAGGCTCGGTTCACCTCTGCCCCCATCCTTCAGATGCCTGATGTGGACCGACAATTCATTGTGGGAGGTGGATGCCTCTGATGTCGGAGTTGGTGCTGTGCTCTCCCAGCGGGCTACGGAGGACAACAAGCTCCATCCTTGTGCATTCTTCTCTCGGCTATCCCGTCCTGAATGCAACTACGACATAGGGAACCGTGAGCTGCTGGCTGTCAAGCTTGCCCTTGAGGAGTGGCGCCACTGGCTGAGGGGTCCACAGTTCCATTCCTGGTCTGGACTGACCACAAGAATCTGGAATATGTCCGCACTGCCAGCGTCTAAACCCCAGGCAGTCCCGCTGGGCTCTGTACTTCACTAGATTTAACTTTACCCTATCTTACACGCCCCTGGATCACGGAACATCAAGCCAGACGCCCTCTCTCGCCAGTTCCAGAAGACGGACGCTCCCTCCAAGGATCCTGCATGCATTCTGCCCAGTCCCTGTGTTGTAGCAGCCCTGACCTGGGATATCGAAGAGCGCTGCAGGAGGCTCTACGTAATCAGCCAGGACCAAGCGCATGCCCCAGCAACCGCCACGCCCCGGAAACCCTGAGGTCCCAAGCTATACAGTGGGGACACGAGTCCCGTCCTGGCCTGCCACCCTGGCTCTACTCTCGCACTTACCAACTGCTTGCCCAGCGGTTCTGGTGGCCTTCATTAAGGAGGGATGTCACGGGAGTTCGTCTCAGCCTGTCCCACCTGCAACCAACATAAGGCTTCCAGCCAGCCTCCAGCTGATTTCTCCAGCCTCTGCCTGTGCTTAGCGCCCTGGTCCCACATTGCCCTGGACTTTGTCACAGGTCTGCCCTCTTCTGCTGGTATGAAGGTCATACTCACTGTAGTGGACCGTTTTAGTAAAATGGCACACTTTGTGCCCCTGCCTAAGCTCCCGACAGCCAAGGAGACAGCTCAGGTGGTCCTGGAACATGTCTTCCGAATCCATGGGCTGCCCAAGGATGTGGTTTCAGACCGAGGTCCACAATTTTCCTCCAACTTCTGGAAGGAGTTCTGCAATCTCCTGGGAGCCACAGCCAGCCTAACGTCTGGATTCCACCCTCAATCTAATGGCCAGTCTGAGCGGACGAACCAGGAGTTGGAGAAGGCCCTCCGGTGCATGGCGTCACGCAACCCCCACTCCTGGGCACAACAGCTAACGTGGGTGGAGTATGCCCACAACTCGCTCACCTGTTCTGCCACTGGTATGTCCCTTTCCAGTGTGTTTACGGCTATCAGCCACCCTCTTCTCCAGCCAGGAAGGGGAGGTCACCTGTCCGCCTGCCCTCTCCTTTGCCATCGCCGATGCTGCCGCACCTGGTCACGAGCCCGAGCCACACTCCTCAGATCTGTTGCCAGCTACACCACTGGAGCCAACCGTCGAAGGACCCCTGCGCCCACCTACCGCGTTGGCCAAAAGGTGTGGCTATCGGCCAAGGACCTACCGCTCCGGGTGGAGTCGAGGAAGCTGGCACCTCGGTTCCTTGGACCATTCCCATCGAGAGGGTCATCAGTCCAACTGCCGTCGGCTCCAGCTGCCAAGGTCCATGAAGGTACACCCCACGTTCCCATGTTTGAAGGTCAAGCCTGTACACGACAGCCCACTGGTTCCAGCAGCACCTCCTCCTCCGCCTCCCGTTCGCCGACGGGGTCTGGTCTACACCGCGGCGGCGTGTGCTTAGGTCCAGACGTAGGGGTAGGGGTCTCCAATACCTTGTCGACTGGGAGGGCTATGGGCCTGAAGAAAGATCTTGGGTGCCAGCCAGTCGGATAGTGGACCGGACCATTATAGCTGACTTCCACCGACAGCATCCCGATCAGCCCTCCATCCGCCGCCCGGGAGGGGGCCTCGCCGTGTGACTCGTCCTGCACCTGACCCTGTCTTGGTCCCTGATGATGGTGGCTCTCTGGCTCCCTCTGAGGATGGGGCAGAGACTGACCGGTCTGAGGAATTCTGACCCACCGCCGGCTCCCCCGCCCCGCCCGGTTTGATGGTTCCTCTTTGGGACTTCTGGTGCCGTCCTTGGGAGGAGGTTCTGTCATGGGCTCCCTCTCAGTTCCTGTTAACGAGCCCCCACCTAACTGTTTCCCCCTCCACTCTAGCTGATTTGATCCACCTGTCCCCACTCTGCATCCTCACTCACCAACCAGCTGCACCTAATACACCCCTGATTTACCTGTATATAAAAAGCCCTGTTTTTCAGCCTGCCCTTTGTCAGATCGTCTGCTCGTGTGGATCCGCTACCTGCTGCCAAACTTCCCTGCATTCTACCTCTGACTCCTGATATTTGAACCTGGACCTGTCTGTACCCTCTTCTGCTCCTCTGCCCCGGTAACCCGACCTGCCTTCTGCTCTTGACCTGGATATTCTGCCTAGCCCTTGTCTGTACTGCTGCCCTGGAGAGACCGCTCCACCACCGAGACACACACGCACTCCCTTTTTCCCCTCAACCCCTAAATAAACTGTTTAAACGTGACGCACTTGGGTCCTCGTCTGTCTGTTTCCTGACAGTATCTTATAACCATAAGGTTGCAGGTTTGAATTGCACTCTCCATAGTTTATTATGTTATTGTGTCCTTGGGCAAGACACTTCCTCATTCTCAGCTACATTCACTTGAGTAACTTTTAAAAGAAAATGTTGCGAGTACTTTTATAGCAGCATATTTTTACTCGTACTTGAGTCAAATTTAATAATAATACATGAGAACACTTGTATAACGGTTTTCAAGATACTCAACGACACTTTATGTGAAGAGACAAACAAAAGCAAACAAAAAAAATAAATAGTTCATGAAAAAGTGGTTTTAGGATTTAGTTTGAAGTATCAGTACTCTTATTTGATGAAAGGTTTTCACTGTGAGTATGTGACAAAAGCTTTATGTTGATAATATGAAATGATCTGAACGTTCGTGTTTCCCATTTTTGTCGTTTAAATTACATTTTAAATCAGATGTTACACCCCGGTTCTCTTGCTTAATTATTTATTTTGGAGGTAGAAAAACAAAATATATGATGCACCAAACCGTACATTTTCAGTGCTAAGGAAAATGTTTTACCTTGCTGTGGGGTGTCTGGGGGGTAAAAATAGCACATTCAAATGGAACTGTTTGTTTTCAGTTTTTCAATATGCTGCAGCTGGACATTTCTGTTCAAACCTGCAAAGTGATTCAGGGTCTATTTCTCAGCTGAGACATATTTTCCAGTATCAGGGCAACACAAACATCTGGGATACACATTTTTAGTTCCGTGACCAGCTGGCATAATATGGTTCTTCTCAGTATTATCGCATTGTGTGTGACACCATAAATACTGCAGCTTTAAAGGTCCTTTTACACACAATTTAATCCCGTAATGCAAGTTTAAATGCTGTTACCTCGTCAAAAAACATACCTGGAGTTGTGTTTCCTTCACAAATGTTTGAATAATCCTTTATTATTAGTCTGTCTACGTCTCCAAATGTCATGTAGTGGTCGTTTTCAAGTTAACACTTACCTTTAGCTCAATAGAGACGGGCAATTCAAATCATAAACCTTCACTAGAATCATTTGAATAGTGTTTAAAAACAGGACGGATGATGATACAGTGTTTTCTGTTTAAGAGAACTCAGCCTAAATATGCAGCATTACGATGTTAATTATGTGTTAATGATCATATGAAGTAATTTTACCACCTGTGAAATACTCTACGTACACCTTGTATTGTATTTTATTATATTTTATTATATTTATCACGATATTGTTTACATTTTTCCTTGTTTTTCCATTTGCAAACACTTTTTTACCAGTACTGTTTATTTCATGCTATTAGTACTTCTTGAACATCTTAGCGAGTCAACGGTTTCCCTCATCCTAAGCATTTCACTGCATTGTCGACCTTGTGTTGAACCTGCGTAATGCGTATGACAAGTAAACAATCCTGAATCTTGAATGAAGCAAAGTACAACACAACTCTGCAAAAAAGCTTAAGGTATAAACACTTAAATCTATCAGAAAATGACTTAAAAGTAGTGAAATTCTCTTGCTGCGTGGAGGATTTTACAAGTTATCTCAAAATTAACTCCCTCTAGACTAGAACGACGCAGCCTCAGAACTTGTAAGTAGATAATAAATCTGAAAACAAGATGAATAACCTGATATAACTTTTAAAATCTTCAGATCAGAGAAATTTGCAGTGTATAACATAAGAAAATAGTGTAATATGAGCCCTTTAAACTGACATGAAGAAGGACTCTGGTGTAGAAATTTGTCCTTTGCTTTTGACCCACACCACTGGAGCAATCAGCCAAAAGTAAATGGTAAAATCACTGCACAGTACCTGGGGACCATTGTGGAGATTTTGAGCCAGGATCTTTCTCAGGAGCAGCTTGAATGAATCCAGAATCATTTCTCTTCTGCATGTTTTATACACAGTGAGGGGAAGTAACTGAATACATGAATATATGTACTGTGTTCTGGTACAGTTAGTTTTGCATTTGGGGAGCTTTTTATCATGTTATAATGCTGTTATCTCATCAAAAACATCGAGTAACCTTTTATTATTAGTTTGTCTCCATCTCCAAACCTCAAAATGAGACAAGAACTCAGCCTAAAGATGCTGGATTTGTGAGTTGAACAACAAAACATAACTCCAGGTCTGTTTGTGACGAGGAAACATAATAACAGATCAGAAAATAGCGTAAAATGGGCCCTTTAATCCTTATGAACGCCACATAGACAAATAAGTAATGACATTTGGCTGAAAAATGTGATGAATGTTATTAAAGGACCCTTATTTGTCTATTTTCTGACCTGTTATAATATTGTTTCTTCATCACAAACCTACCTGGAATTGTGCTTTGTTTCATTCACACACAAACCCTGCATATTTTTTTCTCAAATGGAAAACTCTGTTCCACCTTGTGATGTCACGTGGTAATACAGGAAGTGCTCCACTGTATTTTCAATCTCCAAACACCTTCACTGGAATCATTTGGATAATTTAAGACCTGGAATTGTCAGTCTCTGCAAATTTCTATGATCTAAAAGTTATATCAGGTTCGTCATCTTGTTTTCAGATTTATTACCTACTTACTTGTTCTAAATTGGATTAATTCTAGTCTAGAGGTAGTTTATTTTCAGATAACTTGTCGAGTAAAATGATCTTGCTGCATGGACACATAATTTGACTATGTTTAAGTCATTTTCTGATAGATTTAAGTGTTATATCTTAAATTCTGGCCAAGCTTTTTTGCAGTGTTAGCAGTTAGCTTGAAAACTACTGATTCGTCACAAGGTGGAACAGAGAATTTTGAGTTTCTTTCTTTATTTCATTCATTAAAACAAAACAAAAGCAAATGCAACATACTTCTATCTATACAACTTTAACATAAATATGAATGAAAGGGTACAGAAAGAAGCAAAAGGTTATAACATCTGCCCCTTATCAGCTCAAAAATTATATTGAAAATTATATTACAACTCCAGTGGGTTGTGTTGTACACATTCAAAAACAACAACAAAACTCTTCTTTTTACACAGATGTATTATATCTTTTCAGTAGTGCCTTTTTCAGTACCTTCACACTTTTCTTAAGAAGTTGTTTTGGAGTTTTGGAGATGTAGACAGACTAATAATGCAGGGTTACTCAAACATGTGTGAATGAAACAAAACACAACTCAACTCCAGGCATGTTTCTGATGAGACGAAAACATTATAACATGGCTTAAAGCTCACAAGAGTCCGTTTTGCGTAATATAACAGCTTTAAAATAGCATTTACATCCCAACATACTGCGCAGAAGCCTCACAGTCGTTTATTCCAACTTTTAAAACTAGCTAAACTTTCCCGTTACCATCTGTTATAATTCCACTGGTGCTGCTCTGTGGATCTTCTGAGTCTGAAATTAATCTGGAGGTGTTTTGTGCTGTTTAAACACACTGATGCATTCGGTTGCTTTGATCAATAATTACACGTACTCAGAGATTAATTGTATTTTTTTTCCGTCGCAGTTATATCAGTGGAGCTGGCGCTGTGTGTGGGGCTCCTCTGAACTTCACAGCGCGGCAGCCATTTTGATGTGGCGAGTCTCTCCCCATTTCCAATTAACATCAAAATCTGAGAACAGACTTGGAATTTAAAACAATAGATTTTGCTAATGTCATAGCAAAGCAGTATAATGTAGTACAAGATGTAACTTTTTTAGCCCAATATTCCACTGTATTGCTTTAAAGAGCGTGTATTATGGATTTTTTTGTTGCGTTATAATGTTGTTTCCTCATACCTGGAGTTGTGTTTTGTTTCATTTACACATCTCTAGCACACAAACACAGACCTCTACTTGGCAATTCCAGTAAAGAAATGATCCAAATGATTCTAGTGAAGGTGTATGGAGTTTAAAACACAGTGGAGCACTTCCTGTATCACCACAGGACATCTGACCACATAATCAGTATTGGATCTGTTCTTTTCAAACTGAGCCGATCAAACGACTGTCTCTTTTTATATTTATTCAAGCGACGGGTCAGTGTGAAAACGTATTTTAGTCACAAACTAATCACAGAGAGAAATGGCCTTGGCTAAGATGTGATCACTTGTTCAAACTGAAAATGGGTAAGTGGGTGCATAATCCAAATAATATGTTGCACTTATTATTGAAAATAGACTAGAGGCTTTATTCACGCGACGTCACAAACCAGGAAGACGTTTGGGAAGATGCAATTACAACTTCCGGTGGTGCAACTACTGTGCATAGACCAGTAAGACCGAAAGTATCGACCATCGGAAGCTGTAATTACATGTTTCCAAACGTCTTCCTGGTTTATGACGTAAGCGCAAATAGAGCCTATTATTACTCTGTGCTGATTCTGTCTCGGTTCAACATAAAACAGTGTTAAAATATATAAAATTAGAAAAATTAAGACACTGATCTGGAGCTGGCTCTATCTACGTCATCACTACCACCCACATGAGGTCCCTTCGCTTGTCGAACCAAGACCAAGAAACAACCGTCGAGTTACAGCCTGTAGTTTCCACATTGTTCTCATCCAACCACATCTGACTGGACCAAACCGTCTGTCATTGGCAGCTGACTTAAGTTGTGGTTATCATCCCAAAAATGTACCTTTTTTCTTTTTAAACACACAGACATCTGCTTTTACATTATACTGCATGGAGTCAAGTGTGTTGTAGGAGGTTAGAAACATCTGTGCCTGTTTGTACTCTTATGTGTTTACATAATCTTTCACTTGGTTAAAGTACGAGATGTGGAGTCCAAAAAAATAAGGTCAGACAGTTGATTCTTCTTCACGCTGGTACAGAAAAGTCGGATTGGATAGTCCCACACCAATCAATAAAACCAATGTGTCAGACTCTTCAAAACTTGTTTCTTTTACTGCAAAATTCCACAGGCATTTGAGTGCATGTGTTTCCTGCTGCTTTTCTATCAAAGTCTAATGCTAACTTTGATCTGCTCTTGTACCAGGACCTGCCTCCTTTGTTATACAAAGAATGATTTCCTTTTTTCTGGTTCTAGCCCATGGCAACATCCTCGGTGCAATTACTCCCCAATGTTGATGTAACATTGCATTTGTTCCTCCATGATGGATACCGTAATGCCACAGCACACAAAGGAATTATAGAGGGAGAATACCGTTTTACACGATCATATAATGCATTAGTCTCATAGTGCTTTCCCAGAGAAAGTGATTTTACAAATGGTTTGCATTATTAATTCATACATATCCATCTACTGAAGCCACAGCTGCCCTGGGATAGACTCGCAGAATCAGGGCTACTAACCTGGTCCAACCCGGGTTAGCTTGTGTGATGAGAACAGGCGTTGTCAAAGAGGTTTAGCAAAGCAACAATTCCAATGCTTAGCCTACCACTTTTAGTAGCTCTGTTTGTACGTGCTGTGGTGGAGCACAAATCACTGCAGCAGGTGGTGAAACCTGCCCAGCGCATTATCAGCACTCCCACTGCCCCCGAGGACATCCAGAGCAAGCTCTCATGAAGGGCTCCTCTCACCTGCCCACAGACTACTTTGCCCCCTGCCTTCTGGCAGGCATTAGGAGCCTTCAGGCGGGAAGCAGCCGAATGAGGTTTAGTTTCTTTCCCAGGGCTGTCACACTCTTAAATTAGCACATTAAATAATACACGTTAACATGCACTACAGTTAATGTGATCTAAATGTTATGTAAAATGCACTAGCTCATATGTACATAATATCAACATAATATTCCTGCTAGAACTTGCTTGCTCTGTGATTAAACACTAAACTGCATTTAAAGTTAAGGTACACTCTTATCCCTGTAGGAAACGTCATCTGCATTTGACCCATCCCTCAATATCACAGGAACATCACACAAGGAGCAGTGGATGCCACAGTGCTGCCCCCAGGGACCCATATCTGTGATCTTGTTGCTAGTCTTAGGATTTAGGACTACCTTAGCTATAGTGCTAGAAACCTACCCACAGGGAGACACAGGGAGAACATGCAAAGTCCACACAGAAAGGCCCAGGTGACCCGGGAATCGAACCAGGAACCTTCTTGCTGCATTTCAGTGCACTGTAGGCCTGCTTGTACAAATATAAAAGTTAAATAAAGTTAACCTAATCTTTTTGTATAGGCTACAACCTATTAAGAGTATAGGAAATAAAGCCTATTTAAATAAATAAATAAATAAATAAAGTTGGCTTAATTAAGTTGGTAATAAGTACCATACATGATATTCTTATGAAATGTCATTTAGGATATAAACCCTGATATAACCCTACATCAAGAGAGTATAAAGCTAAATCTGAAGATCCACGCGTGTTCATAATAGGCTATAATACTGTGCATTAGTCCGTTACGCTCGTATAAAAGCATGAGGGAGTGTCAGAGCACAATTTGATTGGATAAACTAATGGACTGCAGATCTTTCATACACTTCTGACCCCAGTCGGCTTTCCTAACATGCATCCTGCTCAGCGCCTCGGACTGTTTTAAAGTTGCAGAGTTTTGAACTCCTCCTCTCATGGCCCGCGTCCAGCTTTCAGACACTAAAGGCTAAAGAGGCTGGTCCAGTCCGGCCACACACCCGCGGGCATCGGAGGTTATTTAAAGCCTGCGCAGGGGACATGCTGCCCCGCTTCACCCGCGCCACCTCCAGAGCCAGACAGCGGGCATCACACAGCGCCAGACCCGCCAGCAGCAGTAGCAGCAGCGCTCGATTAGTCCGGTCTGAGGGAACTATGGCAGGGGCAGACGAGGATGGAGTTGCACCCCCCGAGTTCAAAAGTCTACTCCAAATGGACCCCTACCTAACACCCTACGAGAAGGACTTCAAGCGCAGGTAAAACGCTGAGAGAGCCGCGGTTTATCGCAAACGCCACGCCAAAACGAGCCCGGGCTAACGCTACATGCTAAAGCTAAACCGCGGCTAGCTTTCTGTCATAACTAACATCAAATTATAGCGGACTTTTGAGTCAAACTTCGAGTCACCTTGGGTTCACGTTTGACATTTGGAGTGAGGGGAGGTGGTGTACGCCCCCTGACAGAGTGGAAGTGGTAGGAGCGGGGGTTTCAGGGGGTGGTCTGCGGGGGTAAAGTGGCCGTCCTCCCGCTAAAGTTGTATGAATGAAGCGTTAACAACAGAAACACCGGATAAACCCCCGGGCTGCACGTGTTTGCGGTGCTTTGACAGTTCGTGTGCGCGTGACGGTGACGTGCGGGTTACGTACGGTGACAGTGAGCGGTGCAGGCTGGTGCTAGTGAAGGCTGTGCTGAATGTTGCATGCAGTTTTAGGGTGGCCAGACCTCACTATTTACCACTGACAGTCCCAGTTTTGAGCCCTGAGTCCCCTGTCCCAGCAGATTCATCCAAAACCAGTGATTTGTCTCAGTTTTATATAAGAAATGTCCCATATGTCCCCATTTTGGACCAATTTCATACCTGCCAGCAGTAAAGAGAGGCATATATTGTCATTTGTATAGGTAAAATGCAGAAAATCTGCTTTAAAACGACCAAAACACAAGTGTACTGTATTGAGTCACATATTGGTTGTGAATGGGCCATTTTTCCTTACTTGTTTCACAATTTTATTATTACCAGTTTTTATTTTGAGTCTGGTCACCCTATGCTGTTTACAACTCAGTGACTTCTGTTCATGCTTCTGTTGTATTTGTGCTACTTGATATTTTTTCAATAGTGGGATCCTGCTGAATAGTATGCAGCAGTGACTTGACATATGCTGAAGAAGGAAATAAACGGGTCCTTATTTACCCAGGACAGTCCCAGTTTTGAGCCCTGTGTTCCCTGTCCCAGCAGATTCATCCAAAACCAGTGTTTTGTCCTAGTTTTATACAAGAATTGTCCCAGATGTGTCTATTTTGGACCAATTTCATACCTGCCAGCAGTAAAGAGAGGCATAAATTGTAATTTGTATAGGTAAATTACAGAAAATCTGCTTTAAAACAACCAAAACACAAAGAAAATGTGACCTTGTTTCACAGTTTTATTATTACCAACCACCACAAACCAGGGATGTCCCAGTTTTTTGTTTTGAAAATCTGGTCACCCTATGCTGTTTACAACGCGGTGACTTCTGTTGTTTATCCAAAAAAACGGTGATTTGTCCCAGTTTTATACAAGAAATGTCTCTTTTTGACCAGTTTGGTCCCTGCCAACAGTAAAGAGAGACATAAATTGTCATTTGTTTATGTAAAATACAGAAAAGCTGCTTAAAAATGACCAAAAGACAAAAAAAAGTGACTATACTGACTCACATGTTCGTCATGAATGGGCCAAGTGGAACAGTTTTCTTTAATTATGCACTCATTTTGCAATTTTATCATTTCCATCCACCCCAAACCGAGAGCGTCCCAGTTTTTGATTTTAAAATTCTGGTCACCCTATAAATGAGTCCCTATTTACCCGGGACAGTCCCAGTTTTCAGCCCTGTGTCCCAGCAGATTTAACCAAAACCAGTGATTTGTCCCAGTTTTATACAAGAAGTGTCCCAGGTGTCCCTATTTTTTCCCATTTGATCTAAACCTGGACTAAACTAACATTAAACCAGGACTACATCAGGTCTAATCTAGGTCTAAAACAGGACTATCCCACTTTTTGACTAATCTGTTCCCAGAAAAGAGGAGCATAACTTGTCATTAGTTTAGTCAACTACAGAAATCTGTGTTTGTAAATGACAATAAAGCATATTTATTTATACCAACCATCCAAACCCAGGTGTGTCCCAGTTTAGAATTTTGAAAATCTGGTCATCCTACACTACATGGTGCATTAGGGGGTGGACTCGTATCCAAAAGATCCAAAAGTAGGGGGTGTGGGGTGAGCCGGGGTCACAACATGGTTTCAATATATAATAAAAACACATGAAACTGTATTTAGTGCATTTATGTGAATTGGGTCCAATCTAGGGCTGGGCAATGAATACATTCATTTGATTCATTTGTGTTATTAAGGGGGTGGGTTAATTTACGTTTTTCTAATTCCCACTCCCTTTTGAGAAATGTGCTTTTCTGTTGTTTACAATGTGTATGCATATATAATTATTGTTTCTCTCTTGGCACAAACTTGAGATAAAAAAGTATCAATCAATAATTAAGATTTAGAATCATAAAATGGAGGATTCTGAAACAAGTTCACTCTTGTCTTTGTTGCAGAGCAGGGTTATTGTGCAATTATTATGCAGTTGACTCATTCTAATTTAAACTCTTAAAATGAGATCACTTATGTGTACAAATGTAACTGAAGTTAGTTTACAATTTCTTCAATCACAGGATATGATCAAAATATAAATCAAGAGCTTCACTGACACGGCTCTGAATTAAATGAACATTTATCAAATCCTTTTTGCTAAAAATTGAGATTTAATATTTTATTCATATCTCCCAGCCCAAGTCCAGTCCCACCATAATAATAATAATAATACATTTTATTTATTAGGTGCTTTTCTGGACACCCAAGGTCGCCTTAAAACATCATAAACAAATTATTTACGATTTAAAACATACAGTTAAAAGCCCACAGTTAAAGTAGGACAGTATTGAATTGATGGATTGTATTTCATATTGTATTTAGTGTTGTATTTTATTAGTATTTAATTGACTTACAATTAGTTATCAGCTATTCTCCCTGAAGACCTATAAAGCATCCGAATGAGCAAATTTAAACACACAGGATAAAAATACTGGCATCTGCATCTAGATTTTTGTCATATTATTACCGTATTTTCCGGACTATAGAGCGCACTGGTATATAAGCCGCATCCCTCGATTTTTAAAAAAAGAAAAAAGTTCTACAAGCCGCAACCGGGCTATAAGCTGCTGATATCTATGTTGAAAAATGAGATATTTACTGCATATACAGAACGATTTTGTACTGTAAATGTACATTTATGTACCTGAACAGATTCTTTCCGAACAGTGTCTTTTAACACGGCAGCAACTGTGCTGATTAAAACGAGGTCAAAAACAGAAAAGAACCAGTAACTGACCATCATTTCTCCTGTGCAGTGAAACCACAAGTCACTTTAATCATCTCAGCCGAAATTGACCCAAGCTTACGTGCAGCAGCAGGTAGAGGTCTGCGCGGGACACAATATTCAGTCCCGCTCCCGCCGTCTTCAGTCCCGTTTCCGCCCGCTCCCACGTCGTGCGGTCGCGCTCCCGCCCGCTGCCGCAATAAGCTTTCAGAATGTTCTTGCAGAATGTTCTTATTACATCCATGGTCCCGTGCAGTTTTCTGTTGGGTCCCGCGGGTGCAGGGCTCTACAGCCGTTTCCTTCCTGGAGCAAGATCGATGCCTTCAACTTAAAACTTGCATCATACAAACTCCTTCGTGTGCTTTTCATGATGAAGGGGCGAGGATTTGAAGATAATTACCAGTTAGTAATTTGTCGTGCGTGTTATATCTGCTAAATAAAAAGTAGCGTATTCTTCTTTGTATTAATTTTCTGTCTATCTTGTTTTTGAAATTCCGGTTAGAGCGCCCCTAGCGGTGGAAGAAAAATCCGGCTTTTAGCCGCCCCATTCTAAAAGCCGCATGGTTCAAAGCCTGGGAAAAAAGTAGCGGCTTATAGTCCGGAAAATATGGTATTCATTTTCCTTTTGTCTTTTTATATTGCCATGGTAAATCAAGTAATCTGCTTGTTCTGAAAACTCACACCTCATTGCAGTTGTTTCTACTAGGGCCCGACCGATATATCGGTTGGCCGATATGAGCTCCTGGAAACATATCGGCTATCGGCCAAAATCTTGCCGATATGGGCCGATATTCCACATGGATGTTTTATCTTGTTATAAATCTTAGACTCTCTATATTCTACCCATTTAATCCAATTTACAGACAATTGTCCTAATATGTGGCGCCGCATCAGGATTTATCTGAGGAGTCATTTGTCAGTGTGTCCATACTGCCCCTGAACACATCGCCATGTGCCATAGATCCATGTGCGCACATATACGGTCTATGTGTGCACAACACTGAGATTATATTCTTTTTACGGACGATCAGTTTGAGTCTGGATTAAAAGGACAGTTCTTAGTTCTTAGTGCAAACTTGTGATCTGAGAGGAGCCTGTGTGAGCACTGAGTGTTGGAAAGGTTAGCGATTAGCTGCTGTAGCTCCCACACATAAACAGGCTGTTTTCTCTTCTATTAGCGACTGTAAAGTGACTATAGTGGCTGTATATGTGTTTCTGGACACACCTTGATAAGTAAATGACCTGTGAATAGAAGTGTGAATTATTTGCATTTAGAATATCATTAATTACTGCGATGCACACGCATTTACCTCTAAAAGCTAATAGCAGTAGTTTACTTACAGTACTTTCTTTATGGGCTAGAATGTCATACAAAAATGCCATTAGGCCGACCTACTGTCTTTAAATATGACGTAAAGAGGCAAGAACAATAAATGTTGCCTAAATAAACCCAACTGAAAATCCAATAGACCCAAACCTAAGTTTTATAAATAATTGAAGGTTTACAGTGAATTTTTACGTCATAAATATGTCGGGATTATATCGGTGATCGGCAGCTCCAACTCCCATTTTATCGGTATCATATCGGCCGCAACAAAATCCATATTAGTCCCTACTTAGGCCCTACTTTTTATATTGCCTTGGTAAATCAAGTTACTGGTATCTGCTTGTTCTTCGCAGTTGTTTCTGATCCACCTGACACTGACTGAAATGAGTATAAATGGCGTATAGCGCATTGTCACAGGAATGAGGTCCCCGTTTGATTTTGATCACCATATTTTCCTGCCCCAGTCACACGTAGTTACTTTGGGCTCCCAGCGTCACAAGGCTGAGATCCCTTGTTCTACACTACACGATAAGGATAAGACATCTCTATTTTTGCCCCACTGAATCGTTCTCTAGTTTTTATTTGTGCTTTAGTTCTTTTGAACGCACTACGCACTGTGGTCACTTTTAAGATGCAGGTGTATATGAATTAATGGGCTCGGGGCCAAACAAAATGTACCTGTTGGTGTGATGAATAAAGTAATCTTGAACCTTAAACAGCGGGGAAATTGCGATGGCGATCCCCGAGCAGATAAAATGATATTTGAGAATAACCTTAAATTGATGAATGGCCTACATTAATATCAGATGATGACTCTGCCCGGGCAGCCGTGGATGCATGGGAGAGTTTGTGAGGTGAAGAGTGTGTAAGGCGGTGTAAAGCAAAGGTTTATCATTTTCCGATCAGTATTTTTCGTTGCTCTAATACATTTTGCCTGCCACTATTCAGCAGCTGTTTTGCAATACTTTTTCTGTTTGGTTTAACGGTCCTGTGTTGCTTCATACTTGCAGCATATGCAGTTTACAGCCTATTGCGAGACCTGAGTTGACCTGATAGGCCTCTTGCAATGCACCGTGCACAATGCATGAGATCACATGTGACGATAAGCATCGCGCACGAGTCCCATGTGCAAGTCAGAGATGAGCAGTGAAATGTGGACCTCTTACAGCTAGGGGGGTCCAAAAATATCAACATATCGTATTGTTTACTGGGATGATACAGTATCAATATCCTGGGCTGCTGTATTGAGATATTGCCAAGAGTATTTTTGGTATATTTTACTAAGTTATTCTGTTACAGCACTACAGTTCTGTTACTTGTTTAGAGGAAGGAAACTCGTTTATGTGACACATTTGACATTTTCACTGTTTTGATGACTTAAAATGAGTGTGTTTCATATGAACTTTGCATGAAAATTGTTTTAACAAAGACTTTTAGTATCACAAACATGATTGAACCATTATTTTTTATTGAACCATACTAAATCAATTTGAAATTTATCAAATAGAAAGCTCACTATATTGAGATACATATTGTAGCCTACGTATCGTGGTATATATCATATCAGCAACTTCTTTAACCCATTTACTACCACAGGGATCACCGGTGACACCACTATTTCAAATGAGCATAACTCGACGCTAGTTTGTCCAATTTTAATCATTCAAACTGCCCCTGAAAGCTGTGAAATGGGGCTTGAAACGGGGCTTGAAAGTTTAAGAAAATTAAATTCCTTTTTGGCCTTTTCTTCTTACAGTTTTAGGTATTTAATTACCAAACTTTGCCAGTGCGTTCGATCGCATCAGCATCAGTGCATGAGCTGTTTTTATCAGCGCTTATACTGTATGCAAATTAGCCATACAGTTTTAAGTTTTGTTTCTGTAAAACGTAAACAAATGTGCGCAAAGCTGCATTAAACACATTATTACTCAAAGCTTATAATGAGCAGAGCACCAGATATGTAGAGCGGTGGTCGCGAGAACCAGTCACAGTCCTTATTGTCTGCGTCTCTTCCCCCTCACTGTCTGGGTCGTTTTGACGAAAGTTTCAGAGGTGCACGGGCGGTCGACGCGCATACTGTGATTTTAATGTATTTCCTATTCTGTAAAGCACTTTCAATTACTTTGTGTATGAATTGTGCTGTACAAATAAACGCCTTGCCTTTCCTTTCCTTAGTGTGTGCACGTCATTTTGATGCAGAACCATAAATTGGGCTTTACCGTCTCCTCCGTGAAAGTCTGACGTCGCCCTCAAGCGGGAACTTTCTCCTCTTCAGCGCGTCCCCTCTTGACTCTCGGCGTTCAATAAAACGTCTCCATCACAAACTTTTCGGTTCAGCCTCACATACGAAGCGTCAGTCGCGTTTTTTTCTTCTTCCTCGCTGTGTGTGGATGGATATCTCCGAGCGTAACGACGTTTGAAGAGGAGAGAGAGCGGAGGTGAGAAAGTCCACGCTGTTTTAGGTCCTTATGCAGATTTTAACGTAATGAAACTGATACCGTTGCTACTTTTGGATACCGCAGGTTTAATCTATACTGTGGAACGTTCTAAGCAAAGCAGTAATATTTCTATGGAGACAAGCAGAAATGTTACGCAGTGCACCTTTTAATTTGGTGGCAAATTCGAGTTCTATTAATATAGTTTAGCTTATAAAAGTATGACTGCTATGTAGGTTTGATACCTCTGACCCTTGTGCTTGCTCGTGTTTTATTACATGACTCAGCTCTCCTCCCTTTCATACTGTGTAAACGTGCAAGAACATTTTGCATTATATCTGACCTTGTCCATAGCATCACGTCGTCCTGAACAGAGGTGTATTTTAGGTAAGCGGACTGACCTTGTGTCCTGGCCTGACTTTGCACAATACCCACTGAAGGTAAACATGCTGCTGGATTACACCACCCCGAGCTCCGTTTGATCTGCCCCACAAATCAATTTTAGTCAGGAGGTTGTGGAGGCCAGGGGAAAAGGCAAAATATTGTCGTAGAAAAGGCGCTTTAGCTCCAAGGTTGCGCATTAGTTCTTGCAAATTGTAATTGTTTTAGCTACACAAAATCAATGCAATCCTCATTAGGGGTGTTCATAATTGTTTACGCGCCGTTTTAGGCTTGATTGCTTCAAATTTCAACCTACAATTATGGGTCGTGTCTAATAGGGCTGTGGAAAATTGGATGCTAATTGATATAAAACTAATATTGAAACTTGATACTCATTTGAGCCGATAATAATAATAATAATAATAATAATACATTTTATTTGTAATGCACTTTACATTTCAGTGAAATCTCAAAGTGCTACAGTGAGAGCATAAAAAGCTGATAAAAACACTTACAAAATACATTTAAAACATCCTAACACAAGGTAAACAAGGCAAAATCCTAGTAGGCCTTTTTTAACAGAAATGTGTTTAACGGTATCGATGCTAAAAAAAGTCACATTCACAGGACAGAAATGAACCTTTCCTGAAGCTTTAGAATGATCTTGAGCTGTATAAGAGCACATAGACTAGTATACGCCCATGGACCACTGAGGGAGTACACGGATATAAGGCCACATGGGAATATAAAAGTGCTATGGTTCTATACTATTGTCTAAAGAGAGTGTTTTGTAATTATCACGGTGGGGATCTCTATTTTATTATACTTGATAATAGTGCATTTTTTGATTATTGTGTGGTTAGTTTGCCTGGTCAATCCAGAATGATTTCTATGTATTCTTTTTTGGTATTGGTCTGGTCACCACTTCCTCCGCACCTCGAGCCAGGCTCAAACAGGGCCTGCTATCAGATAAGTTTATTATTTTATTTATTTCAGTGACACATTTGAAACAAAGGAGCTCATTAGTCATAGGGATGTTAACCGGTAACCGAGGTTCACATCATCAATGATGTTTCACCTCCTCAAGCCTCTTCTACAGGTGAGAAAAGCCAACCTACCGTGCTAACTATGCTAACTGTGCTAACTATGATAACTATGCTAACTGTGATAACTATGCTAACTGTGCCCCGCCGAGTGCTTTCTCTGTGTTTATGTTTATCTCTACAGTGCTTTAGTGCTGCTACGAGCAGGATGTTTGAGTTTCCACAGAAGTGCTTTAGTTGTGTAGGCGACTGTTGGATGTTTTGGCGTTTTATACTGCACGGTTTAGTGCATATTGTGGACTAAAGTCATGACTGCTGGGTTAAACTGAGCCTTACGTGTGTGTCCCTGTATAAATGCTTCATGTGTGGTGTTGGCAGAATTGCGCTCCGCAGTCTATAAGCAGCGTCTCTTTGGAGCGATCATTTTCTGAAATGAACCACAGTGATGTTTCAAATGAGCTTCTAACACTTGACCTACACCTTTATCTTCAACTCGGCAACAGGACACTGTGAAATGTGTCGTGTAATAGTGGTATCGGTGCGTGGTATCTGCAAATGTTTAACGAGTACGAGTATATTATGAAAGTATCAAGCCGAACCCGATACATCCTTAATATGGAAACTTTTCTATATATCAAGACAAAATGAATTTTCTAAACATAGTTGTCTGACAGACACAACCATAGTACCACCTCTTCTTTAAAGAGGTTCAACAGAATAAAGCTCAAAATACTGATTCAGATGTTAATTCCGGCTACATAAGTTAACACTAATAATATAAAGTGAGTATAAAAACTAAAGACATCTTCTGACAATAAACTCTTTTAGTATTTATCAGTAAAATCAGAATCCAGCGCTCTTGTTTCTTGTCCCACCCAGTCTGAAGCTGCAGTCTTCCTTCTCACACGTCTCTGAGCTGACAGTGATTATTGTAGACTCACTCAACCAGCAATCATTTTCCAGTTTCCTCTTTTTGTATTGTGCAATTCAAGCTTGACATTATTGGAATTGTCAGAAAACACTAATTATAATTTTCACACTCCACTATCTAGGGCTGATATTATTCTTATATTTTCTATTAAAATGACAACGTGGAACTGATTTTACAGAGCGCTAGCTGAGGTTAAATCAACTGTGATTTTTGGATAAACAGTAATTTGGGCATTTGACTATATTCTTTTAATGTTTTGCGAGTTTCATGTATACATTTCCTAACTGCATCTGGACACTATAGCTGCTTCTGTGAATGAGCATTCTTCTGTGATGAACAATACTAAGCCGGTGTAATTATGTTACAGAGCGTCAGGCTTTTTGTATTTGTTATAATTTTCCTTTATTTTGTCGCATCTGCTTGCACCATTAGAAATATTTAAGGGTCCATATTACACTATTTCTGGATCCGCAAATTCAAGCCCCCAGAAATCTGTGATAATCCAAAAGTATTTGTATAAAAGTCCATATTCTACAAGTACATTAGCTAAAGTTTAACCCTACCTTAAAAAGTTTTGTAGATAGAGCAGTCTGAAAGTGGCTCCTCGGAAAACTCTGCTCAAAACAGGTCAGGGGGGTAGATGGCAAAATATTTTTTAATAACAAAACTATTGGGAGCTAAAATTTGAGACTTTGTGTGAACCTCCAAGATTTTTTTCAGTCAAATCTGAGATGGTCGTACGGGGGCATTCAGAGGTTTTGCGTAGAATGACCTATATGTACAGAAAAAAACACACTATCACAGTATTGGAGAATACAATATGTGCATCACAAAATTGCCTGATAATCTCCAATAATTTATATATGAATCAGAAAGTGCAAATCATATTATTACACTAGAAAGAATGCACAGGGAACACAAACGGCTGGGCCAGGTGAGCACAGATACACAGAGCCTGAGACATGGATAAACGATGAAGAAAAGATGTAAACCATGTGTAGGAAATTTAAAATCTGTATTTATTTACATGGGAGCATTATAATCTGTTATAATGTTATTTCCTCATCAAAAACATATCTTGTGTTTTGTTTCATTCACACATGCTTGAGTCAACCTGTATTATTAATGTTCTGTTCCACCTTGTGATGTCATGAAGTGATCATTTTCAAGTTAACAGCTCCTTTTGCCTTTAGTTCTGTGGGGATTGGCAATTCCACATCTTTAAAAAAAAAAAATATTACCATAACACAACAACATGACAAAACAGCAGAGGTAGATACAGTCGAGGTGCAGATAAGATTGTTGTTGCTTCAATGCAAAGTCCAGTTCACAGTTCTGGCAGAAGTGTAGGGTGGAGGTTATGCACATACACACATACATATTGCTGAAAGCCAAAACAATAGCAAACTGGCATACATGTAAACTTAAATTGAAACACATAATACATACATACAAAAATAATAATAATACAAGAAATTGAGGAAGTAGTTGCACATAAAATCCTAATTCTTTTGTAATATTGAATGTTTTGATAGATTTATTGTTGGAAATACTGTTTAATGTTTGAAGATGTTTATGTTTATTTATTAAATATGGGACAGTGCACATTAATCCACATGTGTTAGTGCAGCACGTAAATGTGCCGGAGTCGCCGTGCAGGATCATTTTCATCCGTAGTCCCACTGGCAGGTTGATGGCACGACAAAAAACAGGACATAACACAATAACATTCAGTCCATCACACATGACAAAGACATTAAAGATCAATAAATATAAATAATAATAATTGAGATAATTCTTAATGTCTATTATATATATTTTAAATAGGGGTCTGGAATTTACCACGACATCACAAGGCAGATCAAAGTGCTTCCTGTTTGCAACTCGGCGGAAATATGCAGGATTTGTGTGAATGAAACAAAACATAACTCCAGGTAGGTTTGCGATGAGGAAACAACATTACAGCATAGATCAGAAAATGGTGTAATATTTCCATGTAAGTAAAGGATTTAATTTGCGTTTCTTGACAGTGTAGTGTTGTTTATCCATATGTCCGCAGGCTCAGTGTGAGGCTCAGGTATGGCCCCCCTGCCTGTGCTGTGCAGTCTGTGTGAGCCTCTTTTTCCCATCTGACACACGGCTCCACTCTGCCGTCCCCGTCGAGTCGCACATGGAGATTACACATCACATATTCTGCCTACACATGTCCTCTGTGTGAAGGTTAATGCTGGATAAGCCCCTGGTGTTACCTCCACATACCAACATAAACATTGTGGGATGATTGAGCACAGGTAAGGAGTCTGTCTAGTGATAGTGAGGTGCAGCAGTGGAAGAAGTCAGGGCAGTAGACAAGCGGGGACAAAAAGATCTGTTGTCCCGAGCTCCAGGGTTTTAGGGGCCCAGAATTGGACCCTGTTCCTATTATTTAATATTAGAGGGGAGGCACATGTGAGATTTCTTGCCCTGGGCCCCCAAAACTCTGTCGTCGGACCTACAAGAAGTACTTGTTTTTGTTACTTAAGTAAAAACTGAGCAAAAAAAGCAGAAGAATCATATGAAAAAAATCTTAAGTAAAAGTATTAAAGTATCTGTTTTAAAAATACACTTGGAGAGTAAAAAAAAGGATTTAGCGAAGATTTTTAGATTTAATGAAGCTCAAACTATAGAGGTGTCAATAAAGATTTGTGTTGGAACAGAAATAATTGAATGTTTTTTAATATACCGGTATATATTTTATAGCTATTTTTATTAAGGCCCGACCAATATGGATTTTGTTGCAGCCGATATGATACTGATAAACTGGGAGTTGGAGCTGCCGATATATTCGCCGATATATTTATTATGTAAAAATTCCCTGTAAATCTTCAGTTGTTTATAAAACTGAGGTTTGGCTCTATTGGATTTTCAATTGGGTTTATTTAGGCGACATTTACTGTTATTCTGCCTCTTTACGTCATATTTTGAGACAGTACGTCGTAGAGCTGGGCGGTATGACCAAAAATTGTTATCACGGTATTTTTTTAAATTATCACGGTATCACGGTATTTAACGGTATTTTTGTCTTTGGCTAAGTGGAGTGTGATAGAGTTGGTAATATCATTCCAACGTTTGCTTTTCTTGTCATAGACGGTCCCTTTAGACGGAGTGCGCGGCTCGCACTCAGCGCTCTCGCCCGTGTCACAAAACACTACACAGACGGTCCCTTTAGCGAACGCGCCTAACACTACACAGACGGTCCCTTTACCAAACGCGCCTAACACTACACAGACGGTCCCTTTACCAAACGCGCCTAACACTACACAGACGGTCCCTTTAGCAAACGCGCCTAACACTACACAGACGGTCCCTTTAGCAAACGCGCCTAACACTACACAGACGGTCCCTTTTAGCAAACGCGCCTACCAGGGACGTCTGTGTAGTGTTTTGTGCTGCAGTGCCAACGTTACGCAGAGATTGGGGAGAAGATGCAGATTTTACTTTCTACTCAACTCGCTATCCTTACCTGGCTTGTTGGCTTGTTTGGTGTAACACTGAAAAACAGCCCCCGCTCAATCTACGCTGCGACGTTCCGCCGCTCTGTGTTGCCGACATATGCGCGCACACACGGTATGGCGGTAAATAAAAAATTCATATCATAAAAATAAAAATTACCGGTATACCGGTTCAAACGGTATACCGCCCAGCCCTAGTACGTCGGCCTAATGGCATTTTTGTATGACATTCTAGCCAGTAAAGAAAGTACTGTAAGCAAACTACTGCTATTAGCTTTTAGCGGTAAATACGTGCGCGCCGCGGTAATTAACAATATGTTAAATGCCGATAATTCACACTTCTATTCACAGCTCATTTACATATCCAGTAACATATATACCCCCACTATAGTCACTTTACAGTTGCTAACAGAAGAGAAAACGGCATGTTTATGTGTGCGAGCTACAGCAGCTAATCGCTAACCAATGAGAAAGAACCAAAATGAGCTTCAAAACCGACACATTTCCAACACTCGGCCTCACACAGGCTCCTCTCAGATCACAAGTCTGCACTAAGAACTGTCCTTTTAATCCAGACTCACACTGATCGTCCGTAAAAAGAAAATATCTGTAAAAGAATTAGGGCTGCAGCTATCGATTATTACAGTAATCGATTATTCTGTCGATTATTTTGTTCGAATAATTGAGTAATCGTTTGTTATTGTCGCGTCTACTTTGCACATGTTAAGTACACACCACGTGCACTGACAGATACACATGTTTTGGACATGAAAAACGTAATTATCGCTGGGCTAAGGTTGACTCACCTAACGGTTTCTTTTCCACTTGATGTAATGTACGGGGCTTTCTGTTTAGATGTTGTAGCATCAGTGTTGAGAAGGTGACTTTTAAAATGTTCCACTACAGATTACAGATTACATTCCCCAAAATGTAGTTTGTGACATAATCAATTAAATTACTTAAAGTGAATAACGTAATCTGAATACTTTGGATTACTTGATATTGTCATGATTTTTAAAACTACATAAATGTAGCAACCAACTCCTGCAAATTCTTGTTTAGTTTTAGACCTGGATTAGTTCTGGTTTTAGATCTGTTTTAGTCCTGGTTTTAGATCTGGTTTAGACCTGCTTTAGACCTGGTTTAGTCCTGGTGTGAGTTCTGGCGCGGTCCACGGAGTGTACGCGACAAGACACAATCCACGCGCAGAGTGCGCCACAGAGGAGATGCGGAGCGCGCGGCGTACCGAAAATGTGGGGTGCGCGGCAAACCGGACCGTACCGCGCACGAGGAGGTTATGCTCTTATTATACATCCATTATACATCCATTATACATCCATTATACATCCATGGGCGCCGCGCTGTTGTGTGTACAGTGAAGTGCAGTGGTCGTGCGGAAACTTTACCTCTACCACAAAAGGTTCCGGCCATCGCCGAGCGTATGAAAATAAAACAAAGCATCGAGGCAAAAAAAAAATAATCGATGCATTTTTCTAATCGATTTAATCGATTAACTCGATGAATCGTTTCAGCCCTAAAAAGAATATCAGCCAAATGATATCGGTTGGGCCTAATGTTTCTTTTTTAGTAGTATATTTCTGTTTGCTCAAGCTATGAACGTGTTAAAACGCTCAGCCTTTACAGCAGCAGAATACTTTGAACTTTCGACTCCACAACATTTTTGAACAGGACTGAAGTAAGATATGTGCTGTCAAATGTACTGAAGTAAAAAGCAACCGTCTAGAAATGTTATGCAGTGCACCTTTTAAGCTGTAAAAGGTTGAATTAATAACCTCTATTTCAGATGCAAAGTAAGTACTGAAGTGTCTCATGCTGCTATTTATTTATTGCAGGTCATGATTTTTTAACAGTATTTAAAAGGTGAACTGTGTAACTTTTACCTGGTGGAGGGTCCGGGAAATATTTTTCTCCACAAAGATGTTATGGCTTTGTCTGGAATGTTTCATAATATGGTATTAAAACGTTTTTATCTTAATGGAGACCAAATCAGACTAAGTTACAGGTCAGAATCTGTGGAGAGGCGACCTCACTCACAGTCGGAATGTCTGTTTTTCTAGGTATTTTTCAGCTATAAAACCATCTGTAATTGAATAAATATAAGGTAGAGCTGTTTAATGTCATACTGTGGAACTTTCCAATGACATATCCATAGAATCAAGACATGACAGACCCCCAATCAAAAAGCTACACAGTGCACCTTAAATGTTTTATATTTTTGGAGTATAAATCTGCTCTTGGGTTATTGCGTCATTGGCGTAAATTAGTTACTGTATTATCATTTATCATATATGTTTACCTCAGCAATACAGCTCTGGAAAAAAATAAGTGACCACTGAGTAAAATGATCAGTTTCTCAAATTTTACTATTTATAGGTTTGTGTTTGAGTAAAATGAATATTTTTGTTTCATTTTATAAACTACTGACAACATTTCTCCCAAATTCCAAATAAAAATATTGTCATTTAGAGCATTTATTTGCAGAAAATGACAAATGGTCAAAATAGATTAAATGTTTTCAGACTGCAAATAATGCGAAAAAAACAAAATCATATTCATTTTAAAACAACACAATACTAATGTTTTAACTTAGGAAGAGTGTAGAAATCAATATTTGGTGGAATAATAACAATGATGAACACAGCAGTGTTTTTTTCTCATTTTCCTCCTTAAATCAGATTTGGTTCAGGTGATCTCCTCATCAGTGCCTCATGAAGCAGAATGACGTGTGTTTGTGTTGAATTCAACAGACGCTGGAATGAAACGGCCGTCACACAGGTAGAGATGCTTATTTCAGAAAAAAAAAATGCAGTGGTCTCTTATTTTTTTCCAGAGCTGTATATTGTGCTTCAAATTTTGTTATCATGCCTACTACTACACACTCTGGAGACTCTACCCTCCCATTTGTGTACTCTCCCAAAGCCTCCAGTGTGGGTAAATGTGAAGCCCCTCGCTGGGCGGAGCTGCTGAGGCCCGAGCTATGGGCGCAGAGGCTGGAGCAGAAAGGTGAACAGCGTGTCATGGCTAACGGCGCTAGCTCACATCTCAGGTTGGTTGAACTCTGCTTCACCGCACCAAGAGCCTGGGATACACTTTCAAGTACTCCGCCAGATTTGGCAACTTTTCAGGGGATTTAGGGAGTATTATCTGGGATAGAGATTCTGTGAGGAACCTGAATGTAGAATATAGTTATAGCAAATGTCAACAAGCCCTATTGATTTCATCATACAGCTCTTGTGTTATTTGTTATCTATTTTTCTATTCTTTAAAACTGGCAGGCTAAATACAGTCATCTTGAGCCTTTCAGTTTGATTTGCTTCTCTTGAAAGGCCTATATACGTTCTGATCTATGTTATAATGTTGTTTCCTCATCACAGACACACCAGGAGTTGTATTTATGTATTTAGGCTGTTCCACCTTGTAATCTCATGGTTTTGGTAATACAGGAAGTGCTCCACTGTGTTTTCCAACTCCATGCACCTTCACTAGAATCATCTGGATAATTTCAGCCCTGGAACAAAAGGTCAAAGGAGCTGTAAACTTGAAAACTACCGCTTCTTCACATCTTAAGGTGGAACATTTGAGCATTTTGAGCTTTGGAGATGTGTGACTGAAACAAAACACAACTCCGGGTTTGTTTTTGAGAAGGTAAACCGCATTATAACATGGCTTAAAGAGTCAGTTTAGTGTAATATAATACCTTTAATTTGCTCCTAAACCATACTGCATCATGGCAACAGGACATGCAATACACTTTTACCAGTTTTACAAGTTTTTGCCAATGAAAACAGACTGTGGATTAATGCCTTTTGTTTGATCTTGTTTCAGTGAGATCTTATTGCGTATACCAGAGTGGCAGTGTTGTCATGTTGATTCAAAAATGATTTTTAAAAAAAACACTCTTTATTTAGACAATATGATGACATTTTCAACTTTAAATAATAGCACTTTTTTATATGACCATGTTTTGTTATATCTGTGTAATCCCTCAGTGGTCCATGGGCGTGTACTCGTCTATTTGCTCTTATATTTGTTCTGATGCAGCTCAAGATCATTGTAAAGCTTCAGGAAAGGTTCATTTCTGTCCCCTGAATGGGACTTTTTTTAGTATCGATACCTGCTCAAATGAGTAGGGCTGTGTTGAAAAAATCGATTTTCCAATTCTGAATCGATTTGCATATTAATTCCTGAAGATCGATTCGTACGTCCAAAGATCGATTTAATTTTAATACATTTTCCCTCGGTGAACTTTAACCCCACTCGTCGCGTCATTGAATTCACGCGCACGGTCTGACTAGATCAAAACAATTAACATGGCGTAAGACACTAGTGGCAACGTTAGCCAAGTCCCGGCTTTGAAGACGCCAGAAACACTCAAAGCTCCGTCTGGCACCGTTTCGGGTTCAGAACCAATAAAGACAAAGATGAGCTTGACAGAAACAAAGCGATTTGCGAGGTGAAATGGAGGTGAAGTACAGCGGAAATACAACCAACCTCAGGAACCACTTGTGACAGCTCAAAAATGGTTCCGATAACATTAACCTGAATCGAGATCGGATCCAATCGTAATAATCGATTTAAATATCTTGAAAATCGTAATCGAGTCGATTCTTGGTTTTTGAATCAATACCCTGCCCCACAAATGAGTATTTTGACACTAGATTCTTTTGACAACCCTAGTTAGTGGTAACACAACATTCTTTTTTAGCATGGATAAACTGCAGTAATGTAATGTGATTATTTTTCATTTTTACCAAAGACTTGTAAAGCCTGTGTGGCGTCTGCAGTCTGATCCGGCTCTCCTAACGTCTCCTTCGGCTGCTGGCTGGTGTTTTGTATGTTCTCAGAATGCTGGTCTCCAGAAGGGTTTGAACACAGCGCTGATGCAGCCTGCTGGAGGTTCCACTTGTGTTTTGACTACATTTATTATTTACCCTTCCTGTCCTCCCGTCTGCTCAAGTGGTGCTAGCAGCTCTCAGCTCTGGCACCGCGCATCTCCTAAATTGGACCAAATGAAAGTTCGGAGCTCTGGGCTGCTCTGTTTTAAGGCAAGAGGTTTTCTCCAAATTCTGAGTTTGTCATTGATACTGATTTCAAAGTGAATCGTAATATAGCTGTTACTCTTTGGATGAGTCATTTGTGCAATTTAAACCAGGCAAATTGTGATTGATTTAGATATTACGCCTTTCTGAATACGACATTACACAACATTTACTTTTCAGATAGAATATTTTGTTGTTTACAGTGGACAGGCCCCAGAAATGGTATAAGATCACATGGTACTACTGGAGAAATGGCTATTATTTTGTTGAAAATGACATGCATTATATCTAAAGAGTTTAATTGTCATTGTGGTATCAAAATTGGTTTTGGTCTTTTCTAAGTCTTGAAACCATTACCAAGTTTGAAATTTTAGCATCTTGACAACATTAGAATCAAAATTTTACTTTATTTTCATTCCATTTTCCATTATTATTTTTTCTTAAAAGCCTGTACCTGCAAACTAGGGCTGTAGTCCTGGGGTTGTTTAGTCAATGAATTGGTCACTGGTGACTTTTTTGACCAAATGTGTATTAAAAAAAAAAAAAAAAAAGATTATAAGAATTTATATACGCCAACATTTGAAAAGAAAAAGTATGCAGGGGGCTAGCTGAAGGTTTGGGAGTGAATAATGAAGTCCAATCCGCCTTCTGTTTCCTACTTTTCTGTTTAAATAGTTAATTGTGCATGAAGTCCTGTGTATTTATAGTATTTTTAGGGCAGTTTGTATTATACATGATCAGATCATAGATATGGAAAAGAGGTTTTAATGCGTCCTATCTTTATCTGAAGTAATGGGCAGGACATGGATTTAGTCAACCAAAAACTTCTTTTGTTGACTACAGGCCTACTTTCGGCATGAGTACAATCACAATGTGCATGTGCAGTGTCATCAGTGTCATACGTTTAAAATTCCCCGACATCCAATAATCTTAATAGATGAAAAAATTGTCCATCTGTCTCCCATGATTCTTCGCAAACAATATTCCCGGTAGGATGAAAACAAGTGACCCTGTCTGGAGCTTCTTCATTAATTATTACCCAGCGAAGTGCTTTTAAAATACCTGTCTTTCAATCTAATTTTTTCTCAATGTACTGCATAATATGAAAAAAACATTTATCTCAACCAGAAGAGATTAAAATCAGGTTTATGCCCTTTTAATTTTACTTTCGCCCAACCCTATCATCACTCATTCCTGTCATAACACGGTGATTCAACAGGGACCCAGAGTTTATATATTAAAGTATGGAACCTAATCTAACCTTATCCTACTTTTGCCTGATTTGCAGTTGCCCTTGTACATATACAGCATATTGGCTACCTATTTTCCACCTTCACCTTCTACACGCTTAGAAGAACAACGCCTCTTGTAACCTCTTCTTAGTTTGAATCTTCATAATTACGGCAGAGTGCAGCGCCTCAGTTGGAAGGCCGTTGCTGGAGGGTCAGAGTGTGGCACAAGGTTGGCTCTCCGCTTTCATCCCTTCTTCTGAATATTCCCAGCCTCTTCAGCCTAATGAATGCTGCAGCTCTGAGTGCTTAATGGAGTAATGGGAACAGCATCTTGTCTCCGGGCTTTGTGTGGGCCCCGAAGGCTGAGAGGAAGAGCAGACACCTGAGCTTCAGCTGTCACAAACACTCTATATTTAGACGTTCATTGTCTACAGTGCACTCTGACTTCAAGCCACGAGCACAAAATAATGGGTTTTAAACTTCTGCAAGCTGTAACAAAGGCTTCCTTTTGCATACGCTCCAGATAATGTACACATTTTAAATAGGGATGCACCGATACCGATACTGGTATTGATCAGTTTCCTCCAATAATCTGGACGAGGTGTAGCTTCCCTGATATCGGTTCAGCCTATATCCTGTTTGGACCATTTTAATTGGATGTAATACAGCTATTCACTGGCTGATTTTGGCCTCGAAGAAGTGGACTAAGTAAGTGTGAGTAAGCGGCTTCAGTCAAATGAAGCTCACCAAGGCAAGCAGTTATATCGGCCAGATTTGGAACAGAGTATTATAGCAACCAAATGGGGCTGATATCAATTAAAATTCCAAGAATCAATTAGCTTCCAACTCTCAAGATTTAGAATCAATTATCATGATTCGATCTGATTCCGTCCGATCTGGATTCGGATTAGTATTATCAGAACCATTTTTGAGCTGTTACAAGTGGTTCCTGAAGTTGGTTGTATTTCCGCTGTACTTCACCTCCATTTGTCTTGCAAATTGCTTTGCTTCTGTCAAGCTCATCTTTGTCTTTATCATTTCTGAACCTGAAATGGTGCCAGACGGAGCTTTGAGTGTTTCTGGCGTCTTCAAAGCCGGGACTTGGTAACGTTGCCACTAGTGTCCGACACCATGTTTATTGTTTTGCTATAGTGAGACCACGAGCGCCTGCGTGAATTCAATGACGCGACGAGTGGGGTTAAAGTTCACTGGGGGAAAATGTATTAAAAATTAAATCCATCTATGGACGTACAAATCAATCTTAAGGAATTAATATGCAAATCGATTTTTTTTTTCAACACTGCCCTCCATCCAAAGAGCCGGGTTAGCAAGGAGTGGGCCCTAGCAAAGTTGTCAAATAAACCTGTTGCTAACGATAGCAGGAGAAGTAAGGCGCCTGATTTATCTATTATTAATGTTCATATCTTGATTTACGGACAAAATAGCGAAATCAAAACTCCACAGTCATGTAGAGCAGGTTAATATGAATAATTTAAGATCAAAATGACAGGCTTGACAGCAGCCCATGAAGTGAATTGGAGCATGATCACTTCTCATAAGGTTTAAAACCTTATTTATACAAAGCTAAGATACATAAGTTGCATAACACAATCGGATTAATTTTGTTATTAAGTTGATGATGTTTTGAGAGCAAAAAACGAAAACATTTTCAGTCCATACACTGACATTGGTTAGTATCGGGTTTCACAAGCTTAAGGCAAACGTATCATATATCAGTATTGGAATAACACAAAAACAACACAAATGTATTATTTTGGGGAAATTTTGCAATAGCTGAAATTGTGGAAGGATTTGAGATAATATTTTAGCCTGCCTAGGTGATAATTTCTTAATTAATTTATCTGCATGATATTGGAAATGATCATGACAGGTAATTTGGCTCTTAAGTACAGGAATATCGATATTATGATATTTTAATTTATTTTGACATGTTAGTTGTAATGAAACCAGAATGTACATTGCTCAATTTATGATGGCAGTCTAATAACCCAAAAACCAAACATTATGACAAAACCAAGATGAAATCAAGACTAATTCAGGACAATAATAATGAAAGTCTGCCTAAAAAGTAGGAAAAAAAGAAAAAGAAAGATTGTCTAGTGATTATTGCATCAGCCAGTACCTCAGTTTGATAGTGAAGAGTGCGCTCGCAGACATCAAAGCTGTCATGAGACCACCTCTGAGCACGTGGTGTGTTTTGGAGTCTGCATCAGATTATTTAATGGCTGAATTAGTTGACTGGGTAGGTGCACATCATTTTGCGATTCAGTGCCGTTCTTAATGCAGCTCTATGCTCAAGCACACATGGGATTCAAAAGTTTTGGAAGTAAAAGTGAGCGTGTTTTTTAATGTGTATGCTGTAGGGTTATCAAAAGTGTTAAATCATATATATATACATACAAAATAAGTCCCATTCACAGTACAAGTATTGGAGCACATAGACTAGACGCACATGGAGCACTAAGGAACCTATCTGGACCACTGAGGAATTACACAGATATAAAGCCACATGGGAAGAGAAAAGAACATATTATACTAAAAATCACATTCTGTCATCTAAAGAGTGTTTTTAATTATTGTGGTATCGGAATCTGTTGCATTTACTCAGTTACATGTCTTTTGTAGCTCAAAAATACCTCGAAAAACATGAATTCTTACTATGTGCAGGCTTGCTTCTCCATAGATCTGACTGTTAACTTAATGATATGTGTGAAAACCAATGTTATTTCCATATTGTGAAGGAATATTGGCAAAGCAGTGACATCTCCCTTCACCAGTAAAGTTACACAGTGAACTTTTAATATTGAAATCGAGTTCAGCAACACATTTAAAAATGTATTTACACACTATTGGAAATGTAACATTGAACTTGTTTTGTACTTCTTGCAAAATTTACTCTTATAAATGTGACCCAGCAGACCCCTACTATATTTTATTGCATTGTACTTTTTGTATTTTGTTTTTGTAAATTACTGTTTTAATAGTATTTAACTTTAGGGTTGGGCGGTAATACGGTAATACGGTATCCCGCGGTATCTAAAAATAGCCACGGTATCAGATTCATTACCGTCATTAAAAAAAATCTTGCCCTAATATAATATTAACTATAATTGATTTAATGCCTAAATAAAGAGTGTTTTTTCAACACTTATGTATGTGTGGTTGTGTTTGTTAATTTAATACTATTACAGTTTAAAACGAATATGACTATGTTATAGTGTAATGTTGCTCTTAAGTTCCTGGATGTTGCGTAGTCACGTGACATTACCGCTCCGGAAGGAGAAGGACAAGACAACATGACAGGCCGCGCTGAGTTGGTCCCAAAGAAAAACACGTCTGCAATTTGGCAGCATTTCGGATTTCGGCCAAATGACAAGGGAGAGCCAGGCAGATCCGGTCGGCACTGCATATTGCCGCGAGCCTGTTATTCCGGGATATGAAGACCCGCTTCTTTGGTGGAAATCCAATGGAGTCAGGCGCGTTCCTTTAATGTCGCGGGTTGCCCGAAAATACCTGTGCGTTTCTGCCACAAGCTCTCCATCGGAACGGGTCTTCAGCACCGCGGGCAAAGTTGTCAACCCACAACGTGCCCTACTCAAGCCGGAAAAAGTGAATATGCTGGTTTTTCTGGCGAAAAACATTCAATAGCTTAATCATTTTATTTTCAATAAGGGGTGGCTTTTTCTGACGTACAAAAACGGTTCGAAATGTTGTATAGTTGTACTTTTAATTTATTTGATTCATGTTAATATGTTTTAAAAATATACAAACGAGCATTTCCGCTGCGTTCTCATATGCACATTTTCGGTTATGTCTTGTTAGCCTGTTTATTGTTCAGATTTTCTTATTTGATAAGATCAAGTATTTTATTTATTTGATTCTTGTTGGTTTGTTACTGCCTTTGTTATTTAATCTAATTTTTGTTATTTGATAAGCCTGTGAGTGCTGGATTATATAGGGCTGTGTTTTAATTTAATTGATGTAGCCTATAGATTACTGTACTGGAAGTGGGCTTTAGCCCATAGACAATTTGTTATTTCGTTCTGTCGGTTGACTGCTGTATTTGCACTTTTTAAACATTTGTTAATAAAAGTTACTAATTTTTTACATGTTTTGTTATGTTTTCAGTATCATTAGGCCTATGTAATGCTTGCTTTTCTGTTTCTAAATGGTATACGAGGTGCAAGCTGCCATTTGGCCAGCGGACTCCACCTTAGTGCTACGAAGTGTTTTTTTTGTTTGTTTTTTTTTAGCCTTAGCAACGGTAATACCGTATACCCCGGGAAAATGTGGAGACGGTTTAACGGTATCAAAATTTGGATACCGCCCAACTCTATTTAACTTATTTATGTTGTTGTAACTACTACAACTACTACTACTACTACTACTTTTATTACTAATACAACTACTACTGCTACTGCAGTACTGCTACTACTACTACTACTTTTATTACTAATACAACAACTACTACTACTGGTACTACTGCTACTACTACAACTGCTACTTCTGCAACTACTACTACTTTTATTACTAATACTACTACTGCTACTACTATTACTTTTATTACTAATACAACTACTGCTGCTGCTACTACTACTACTGCAACTACTACTACTTTTATTAGTAATACTGCTACTGGTACTACTACTACTGCAACTACTACTTTTATTAGTAATACTACTACTGCTACTGGTACTACTACTTTTATTACTAATATAACAACTACTACTACTGCTACTACTGCTGCTACTAATGCTACTACTACTACTGCTACTACTACAACTGCTACTGCTACTACTACTGCTACTACTACTACTTTTATTACTAATACAACTACTACTGCTACTACTTCTGCAACTACTACTTTTATTACAAATACAACTACTGCTACTACTACTACTACTACTACTACTATGTCTGCAACTACTACTTTTATTACTAATACAGCTACTACTACTACTACTACTACTACTACTACGACTACTTCTGCAACTACTACTGCATTTATTACTAATACTACTATTGCTACTACTACTACACTTCTTCATTTTTATATTCTATTATGCACAATTGTGGAATTTAAAAAAACAAACAAAAAACCATCTTAAATCCATACCATGTAAGATTCCTGCTATTCCCATGGAAACGGGCAGGTGCCAGACCCTTCATTAGGATGCAGGATCGCTCGACTTTGGCGTGGAAAGAGAGACCACAAAGCAACTGCCCCCACTTTAGTCTGTCTTCCTTTTGAGTTCCCATAAGCAGCCAGGTAAAATGTCTGGGGCATTCACACCCTCCTCTGCTCTGACCCTTTTGATTGAAATTCTGTAGCAAACTGTGATCCATGCTAGACTTTCCCCCGCACCTTGTAAAGCTGTGGTTTCACATTCATGAAATCTCTCTGGCTCTTGACACATTTTCGCGGGGCTCTCTGGAGAACAGCCTTTGTTTTCAGAAGGGCTTTTTTGAACTCATCTGTTTTATCTGGCACCTTCCAAATCGCGTTCTGCGCTCGCTCCCACCTGGGCCCCGACTGCGCCCTCCGAGGATTGGCTTGGATCATATTCACTGTAGTATCAAACATCTTTATTGTTTTGAAGATTTTAGACGAGGATTTTCACGTTTGGCACTTACAAATAAACCTGGAAAATGCGGCCAGTACATACGGTGAAATCTGTAGCGTATACAAGGAAGATAATCTGTTCAGTCAGATTTTGAATTTTAAATACAGCTGAATTTCTCACTTTGATTTTATGTAACATTTTGTCACCTGCTTGTTTCTATGGATATGTCATTGCTCTGCCTGGAATGTTCCACAGTATGACATTAAACAACTCTACTTACCGTATTTTTCGGACTATACGTTTTTTCAGGGTGGTCCTGCAACTTATACTCGGGTGCAACTTATTATATTTTATTACAGCCCAGAGACCAAATATATCGGGGGCGTCAAACTCATTTTGGTCCGGGGGCCGCATACAACCAACTTTGATTCCAAAGGGGCCGGATCAGAAAACTCATGACATATATACCCCAAAACTAGCAATAAGTCCAAATATTTGTGCAGAGAAACACAAATCTATTACAGAAATCTTTTTTATTTTATTTTATTTTACAAAATATTATAACATGCTAGGTTAGGTAGCTCCTTTCACAGCAGCATCACTAACCTCTTGGCCCCTGGGTGAAAACAGACATCTGTTTCTTCAGTCCCAACAATAATTATAATTCATTGGATAATTCATTTCTCTTCTGTCTTCTCAATTCTCTGTTCAAGTTGTTGTATTTTTCGCCGTGTCTTGTAGTACCGTTTAAGATTATTTTCCTTGAGCGCCGCCACTTGTTGCAAACACACTGAGCACAGGTTTCCCATTCACCTCCATGAACAAATAAGAATTAGTCCATTTGTCTTAGAAAATCCTGCACTCAGCTCCACTTTTCTCATTTTGGACATTTTGCTGATGTCACAGTCAAAACGATCGTCCTTTAATAGTGTTTGGAAAGAGGCGAGTCTTCATTTGTGCTGCTCTGGTGGAGGCGCCACACACAGAAGCACTGGAGATGCTGCTATACTAAGCTGCGCAGAAAATTACCAGAAAAATCTGAAAATTGTAAATATTTTAATAGAAAATCAGCCGAGGGCCAGATTAAAGGTCTTGGAGGGCCGGATCTGGCCCCCGGGCCGCGTGTTTGACACCTGTGAAATATATGAATCGTATATATGAATCAAAAATGAAAAAACTAATCGTTATCCGTTTTTTCATTTTGGTTTTAGAGACAAATAATAAAGAAAAGAGTTGTTTTTTTCGTTTTCTTATTTTTGGTTCTATAATGTAAAACGAATGAACGAATGATGCACAGATTGTTCTCTATTGGCTTGTTTTTATTACTATAACTTCTATAACTTGCCTTTCAAGATGAAATGTTGGTATTCTTGGTCTCTGATTTTATAAAATAAATTTCCCCCAAAAAGTGCGACTTATATGTTTTTTTCTTCTTCATTACACATTTTGTTGCGACTTATACTCCGGAGCGACTTGTAGTCTGAAAAATACGGTACCTTATTAGATTTTAAAAATCACCAATTGAACTTCAGAATGAGAATAATTTTGTTTTTTCAGAGTTCAGTTGTGAAAATTTGAAGTGAAAAATTCAGCAACACTTAAAATTCAAAGTCTGATGAAACAAATTATCTTCCTATAGTCTTTACACTGCAGCAAAGTCATTTTTTGCTATACAGACTGTTTTTTATTTATGTTTTTAACTAAAATGATGAATCTGGATTAAAGTTTTGTTGAGACCGAAATGCTGGCCTATTCCCAAATACAGTCAGCACTTATTGTAAATTTTTTCCTCCAGTGTTCCCCAGACTTGTGCTGATTAATGACAGCAAATGTGCTTTTACTAACTACATTTTCATTGTGCTAAAGAGAGGGTTGCCAAAAGTGTTGAAAATTAGATACTAAAACTAAAATCGAAACTAGAAACTTAATTGAGCAGTCAATACTAAAAACGTCACATTCACAGGACAGAAATTAACCTTTCCTGAAGCTTTAGAATGATCTTGAGCTGTATCAGAACAAATATAAGAGCACATAGACTATAATACACAGAAAAGAGTTTGAAGTTTTTGTACATTACTAAAAGATGCAGTCTTAGCGCCCTCTGCTGGCGTTATGCATCTCTTGGTTTATTTCAGAAGTTTGTGAATTTATTTGTAAACACTTGAGCTTCGTTTCTTGCTATGTAGCCATGAAGATGTTTTCTTCGCTTGAAAGTTTCATAGCGGCCATTATCTTCAAGCCTGTCACCCCAACTTGGTTACAGATCAGATCTATGCAGAGGAGACTAAGCTCACAGTAAGAATGCAGGTTTTGGCCAAGCATTTTTGAGAATTATACACCCGTAAATGAATAATTACCATATAGATAGTTTTTATTGTATGACATGCTGTGGGACATTCAAGGCTAAGTAATAACATCTCCATGGTAGAGATGGAACAATAAACAATAATATAATGTATCATGATAAAAAGGGTTAATAATCGTTTATGGGACATTTCGTATAATCGTGATAATTGCCAACAAACATAATCATCATTTTATCACCAGAATGTGTAGAAAAAAAGCTTCTTATCCATCATGATTTTCACTTGTAACAAAGAACAATTATATAAAAGTTGGAACATGGAACTTGTTCATAACATTAAAATTATAATTATTTATATCCAAGACATTCGAAACTGTCAGCAACTGTAATAATTATCGTGATATATCTTATTTTTCAACTTTAAGTTGCACTTTTTTTCATGGTTTTGGTGGTCCTGCGACTTGTACTCGGGTGTAAATTATATATAACATATAATTTCACATGTTGGTTATTTTCACACTGACGGCCACGAGAGGGTGCTCTAGGCTTATGTGTCAGTATCTGCTACCCTCATGCTATTACTCCTGTACCACCGTCACTTCTCGCTCTACTGCGCATGTCTCCTGCAGAAAGAGCCGCTGTCCTGCTGCAAGTGGTGAAATATGCAGCTGAAAACAGTAATCGAGCAGCAGAAAGAAAGTTTGGAGTGAGAGAGAAACTTGTGTTTGGGGAAAGGTGGAGGAAACTCGAACTGCAAAGAAGAAAACAAAAAAGCTAATCGCGGGCTAAAAGATAGATTTAGCTAGAATTGGCAGAGTTTCTCAGAAGTGACACAGAGGATGAAGAATTCAATGGATTTAGTGATTTGGAGCGAGATTGAGAGTTTGGTGAACTTGTTCTATTGTTTCTGCTCTAGTTTTCTGAATAACTGTTCATATGTGACGTGAACACACCAGACGCATGTTCAGCCTGTTCTTCTCTGTTCTATTATTTCTATAACTTGACATTCAAGATGAAATGTCTGTTCCTGGAGTCTGATTTTATCAAATAAATTCCCCCCCTGGAAAATGCAACTTGTAGTCGAGTGCGACTTTTACATGTTTTTTTCTTCTTCATTGTGCATATTTTGCTGGTGCGACTTATAGTCCGGAAAATACGGTAATTGTTAATGGAAATAATTTTAGCCATGATAATCATGACACCAAATTTCAACATCCAACATCATCCCATGTCTACTCCATACAGACGTGTAGGTGGATGAACCTCCCATTACAAAGTTGCATAGTGCATTATGTATACAACTGTGACACACTATGCAGTAATTTGTAGGGAGCCTGGGCCGTCCAGTAGCGGGTTAGGCCTCATATTGGGCACTTTGTTAGTCCTTGGGTAACGCATGTCATGCATGTTGATGGACATGTTGACGTAGGCCAGTAAATGTGAGGGGTGATTCACTCTGGGTGAAGGATGGACTGATATTTGGAATTTATGAAGCAGTTTTTCTCCTGTCTACAATGTAAAATTCCATGTCTTTGTGGAGGACGGGAATGAGAATCTGCTAAAAACAAGTCCTTTTTAATATGGAGATGTGATTAGGACAATATTGCCTGCTCTGTTATTTTAAGTTTATAATGTAAAACGGGAAGGCTTTGCTTGGATGGCTTTGTTCTGCCAAATCGACTGACTGGCTTTGGCAGCCCCTGATTATAAAACAGAAGAGCTCAATGTCTTGTTCTTTCTGTTCTTATGATTGAAACTATTTTGAATGCAAATAGGTAAGACTAGTTTTGCTTTTCACTGCCGCTCTCACTGTACTTCCATGATGTGCCTTCTTATCTCAATGTACCATATATTTTTACTTAAAGTTTTAGGCTTCTGATTAGAAAGTAGAAATGTACATAGTTCTTTTCCCCAGAGTGAGTGAGTGAGTGGTGAGAGGTGAGTCTGTGAGCATAGGGGAAACTTGGCAGCACAGCTCTGCTTTTAACACAATTTAAATGATCTCAGTGTATCAGTATGGTCAGCTCTTCTATCCTGCAAAAATATCTCTTTATATATATTTAATGGACAAATAGTATGTTGGCTTTTAAACATGCTCTTGAGTACTTTTTGCTTTGCTATTTTGTGTTTTATGTTCAAATGCTTTGTTCCCGACTTTACCTGTGACATAACAATCCTGGGAAATTTTAAAAAGGTATGCTTTTTAAGTTCTTAAAGCGAAATGACTTACTAAACAGGATTCATCAAACTAGGGATGTTAACCAGTAACCGTTTGACCGGTGGTTGACCAAATCAGTGTTAACCGGTCAACATTTTTTGACCATCGGTTAAATGGAACCCTATCATGCTAATTGTGCTTGAGAACGGCACGGTTCAATCCAAGTGTAAGTGTGCCCTAAATGATCACAGACAGGAGCCTAAACGCACATTTTATGTGGCGCGAGGTGTCGTTGCTCAAGACGCGAGGTTCACATCATTGATGATGTTTCACCTCAAAATACGACACCCTCAAGCCTCTTCTACAGGTGTTATGTTTACCTCTCCAGCGCTTTAGTGCTGCTATGAGCAAGTCGTTTGAGTTGCCACAGAAGTACTTGTTGTGTAGGCGACTGTTGGATGTTTTGACATTTTATACTGTGCGGTTTTGTGCATATTGTGGACTAAAGTCGTGACTGCTGGGTTAAACTGAGCTTTACATGTGTGTCCATGTATAGTGTTGACAGACTTGCGCTCCGCAGTCTATAAGCGACGTCTCTCCAGAGCGGTCTTTTTCATGGTGATGTTTCAAATGAGAACAACAAGAACACTTGACTAACACCTTTATCTTCAACGCTGTCATGTGTGAGAGCCAGCAGCAGGTGTAGCTCGAGTCAAAATGGCCGTTATTTCAAATGGCGATTAGATTTAGAATAGATTTTAAACTGAACAGTTAAACGATTTTAACTGGTTAACGAGGCTCGGTGGTTTTCGCCATCCCTACATCAAACAAGTGTGAATGATACAAGATACAACTCTTTTTTTTTTTAATGGGAACAATGTTGTAACATAAAGTTGGACATGTCTTTAGTCCAACAAGAATTCCTTTGGTCTCCTACAGCGCTGGTCCATAGTGGTCAGTTTGCCATGTCTCAAAACTATAATAATTCTTCCTACCTGAGTGGTCCCACCTGATAGTTTTCCCAGTCTTTTTGCAGATAGAACACTTACCGGAGCAGAGATAAGCGCCTCTGGACTCTAATCTGTGAGTCCATCTATAATCTCCAACGTCCATTACTACAGCAGAGCAGGAAGGACAAAACGCCTTTGTCATCATTGCTGCCTGAAGGGATCACACCTGTATGCCCAAGGAACCTCATGGAGAGCAATGTGGATTAGCAAAGTCGCCCAATGCAATTATCGGACTAGCTATAGCCAAAAATAAATCCAATTTGTGAGGTTGGATTTTAGATTTATGTTGTAGTTTTCCACCAAAAGTTCTGCAGTTTCTCTCGTAATGATTATAGAGAGTTTTGGATTCCTAGATAGAAGGTTATGTAATTTTCAGCATTAAATCATCGTACTTTCTTTTAGATTACTAGGTGTCCTTATATATGTCTGAGTCTAGTCTATGTGCTTTTATGCTTATATTTGATACAGCTCAAGATAATTTTAAAGCAATTCAGAAAAGGTTCAAGGTTCATTCATCCTGTGAACTGTGATTTTTTTTTTTTAAATATCGATACCTGCTTAAATGAGTACTGTATTTTTTTGGACTATAACACACTTTTTTTCTGGGTTTGTATGATCCTTGTGACTTATACTCAGGTGCAACTTATATATAAAATTGTTATAATAATAACAATAATAATAATAATAATAATAATAATACATTTTATTTATTAGGCACCTTTCTGGACACCCAAGGTCGCCTTACAACAACATAAACAAATTAAGTGCGAGCCTACAGTTAAAGTGGGACAGTATTTAATTGATTGATTGTATTTAGTGTGTATTTTATTAATATTTAGTATTTAATGATGTATTGGGCAGTATTTGAATTGATTTCTTTTCACACTGACAGTCCATAGACCAAATATATGAACAAATGATACACTGATTGTTCTCTATTTGGTTGTTTTTATTACTATAACTTCTATAACTTGCCTTTCAAGATGAAATGTCAGTTCTCGGTCTCTGATTTTATAAAATAAATTTCCCCCAAACAGTGCAACCTATAGTCCGGAGCGACTTATACATATTTTTTTCTTCTCCATTATGCATTTTTTGGCTGGTGCGAGTCCGAAAAATACGGTATTTTGTTTCGACACCAGTTTTAGTATTGATTAGTACCTGATTTTCACTTCTTTTTATAACCCAACATTAGAGGATGTTGGTGAATATTTGTAAAGCAACAAATAACGATGTTGGCAATAACATTTGAACATTTGAAGTCTCCAAAGTTTTAATGTGTAGTTTCGTTTGAGAGGAAAGCAGAGGAAACTATATAAACCGCGATCCTTTCCTCACTTCAGTTCAGTACACCCAACAGTCGAAAATTCTCATCAGAACATTTTCGAGTACAGGGGAGTAAGCGTGGGAATATTGTCCATTAACATTCCCATAGTGCTCCGAAACGGCGCCCCTCCTCTGGCTCAGGCCCCCGATGTGATGAAGCTGTCCCAGTATGAGCCCCGTTCTTAGCTGCCTGATGAGACTTTCACTGACAAACCAAAACCTTAAGACCGTCTCACTGCGGAAAAGCATTGCAGCCAAACTACTTCTAGTCAAACGTTTATTGCTATTGTAAATTTAGATTTTATTTTATTTTTAGAAATATGGCGAAGGCTTCTTGAATATTTACAAATGTGTATTATTGAAAAAAAAAAGAATTATTACTTTAAATGTCAACTAGTCTCGATTATTCTGATTTAAAGGTCTTATATTACGCAAAATTGACTCTTCTAAACTTTAAGTCATTGGGAATTAGATGCAAATGTTTAGGATTACATGGATTAAAAGACCCACATTATATTATAATGTTGTTTCCTCTTCAAAAACATATCTGGATTTGTGTGTTTGTTTCATTCACACATGTTTGAGAAACTCTTTTATTATAAGTCTGTCCGGATCTCAAAAGCTCAAAATGCTCTCTTTCATTTTGTAATGTCATGAAGCAGTAGTTTTCAAGTTATCGGCTTCTTTTTTGGCTTTTATTCAGTAGAGATTGGTAATTCTAGGGCTGAAATCCTCCAAATGATTCTAGTGAAGGTGTATGGAGTTTAAAACCACAGTGGAGCACTTCCTGTATTCACATGTGACATCACAGTGTTCCTGTATTCATACGTGACATCACAGTGTTTTCTATTTGAGAGGAGCCTAATTATGAAGGTTTGTGTGTTGAACATCTGTGAATGAAACAAAACTCCAGGTATGTTTGTGATGAGGAGACACGATAATATAGAAAAATAGTGAAATATGGGTCCTTTAATCATTGCAGCCCTAAGCATTTGCAACTAATTCCCCCCAAAAACTTGTAATAACTCTAGAAATTATAGTGGTAATAACTTAAGACTTTTGGCAAAAGTTCTAGTTCTAATTGCAGTGCTATATTTTGTATCCACTTTGTACCCACTTTCTCATTCTAATTTACAGTTGCAAGTTCAAGCAGTCCCCTGAAAAAAAACATCAATCAACACCTTTCACACGGTAATTTTTTGCACAGCCGAACCCTTGAGTAAAAATAGACCTGGATTGTTACAGCGTACACAACTGGCTCTTTTGCAGTTATCCGTAGACTCTATTAAAAACCATGGTGTAAATCGTCTGCTTTAGATTGTGATGCGTGGTGGGTTTTGGCTCTGTCCCCAATACACTGCGTTTGCACCAGCCAAACAACTAAATTTAAATCATCTTTGACCATAAACCTGTGAGACTGCTTTTGTCCCAGTCTGCATACAGGTCATAGAACCAATTAGGCGTGAACGGAGGCTACGATGCGTTCAAGTGCGTAGTAAGTTAAAATAAGCACCAAAACTTTGCAGCTAGAATTGCTAATATAAAAATTATTATTGTAACCACACTTTTGGTAGAAAAAGATGGGTGACTTCTGAGTTACGTCGTCATTCTATTGGCAAATGTGCAAGAAACTGGTGCGGTGGCTGAGCGGCTAGTAGGGATGGGCATTCGATTAAATTTCCTTAATCAATTGTCGGGGAAAATTAACGATTTTCAATTAATCATTAACATTTTATATTTAAATTATCATCACTATTATTACTATTACTAATTTGCATAAATGAACTCAACTTTACAACATATAAACCATCAGCACTACAGAGCCACATCAGCCCGTGTGAGATTAGAATGTGTTTAATGCAGCTTTAGCACATTTGTTTGGTCTTGCAGAAACGAAACTTAAAACCACATGGCTCATTTGCATAAACAGTAAGAGAAAAAAAGCAGCTCTTTCCTTGTGCTGATGTGGTTCAGCTTCAGTTGTACTAAAGAACATGACTCAGTGGAATATGAGTGTTCTTACTGTGACAGAGGATGTGATGAGGCTGGTGAGTCTGTTCTGTGCGTATGTCGCGTTGGAGATACTGCATATACATGCGAAACCGGGATACTCAAAAAAAACAATCATAACCGGGACACTGATGTGCAGGTAAACGCACTCTGAAGTATATAGTGATCTCCAAGGAGCCAGAGCCGAGACGTGGGACTGTGGGGCTCCAGTGTTTGTGCTGTGAGACGCAGCCTCGACTCCTTACGCTACGTTGCGCACAGAAACCTACATTCGGTTTGTCGATTAAAATGAACGTGATCGATGAAATTCTTAATGATCAATTATCGATTAGTTGAATAATCGTGCCGATCCCTAATTGTAACCACACTTTTGGTAGAAAAAGATGGGTGACTTCTGAGTTACATCATCATTCTGTTGGCAAATGTGCAAGTGTCTTTAGCCCTATTTGCACGGGATAAGTACAGCCCGGGAACGTCTGGTAATTGGCAAATTATTACCCACCTCTGTGTTACTTGCAGCGCATTCACATGCTTCACAAGTCCATAAATTACTCTATTTTACTGACATTGACTGAGATTGAAAGGGAAAAGAACACAGAAAGAGATAGAAAAGGCGCGAGTACAACAAACACTGATGCAGATTCACGCGGGACTAGTATTATCACCGGACATCTGTGTTTGGCAAAATATAGTAGATAATTTGGGATTAATATTTTAGGCATCCTCCGCAATTATTACAAATCACCAAAGGTCCACAGGTAAAACTAATCCCGTGCGAATAGGGCTTTTGAGGACATATGTCTGCAAAAAGTGCTATATAAATAAACACTTACTTACACAAGTTATTTGCTGTCCACTGCACAAATAGCGACTGAAGCTCCTGTAAGTTTCATTTGCACTTTAAAGGTGCATTGTGTCACTTTTCTGGTAGAGAGTCTATCAAATGCTTTTTTCCATGGAGATTTTTATTGCCTTGTCTGGAATGTTTCACAGTATTCCATTAATCATTTCTATCTTTATGGAGAGCAAACCAGGCCAAGTTACAGGTCAGATCTGTGCAGAGGCGACCCCGCTCACAGTCAGGGCGCTTGTTTTTCTAGATATTTTTGAGTTATAAAACAACATATGATTGAATAAGTGTACGGTAGAGCTGATTAATGTCATACTGTGGAAAATTCCAGGCAGAAAAATGACATATCCATAGAAACAAGAAGGTGACGGACCCCCAACCAAAAAGTTACATAATGCACCTTTTAACGTAGCGAACCAAAGCAAAGCAACAACCTTTAGTCTTAGTTCTAGCTGTTGATCAAAAATAAGCGAGTTAACGTCCAAACACGTGTCTAATATTTTCTTGTTTCTTACCCACTGCAGCTGAACGCCTCTCGTCGTCTGCGTCTAATATAAATTGAACTGTGCAGTCGTGCAGTTCGCGGATTTACATGCATTTTTAAAATTCAGTTTACATTTCCGTAGCTTTCCTGGCGTGCGTGTAAACGTAGCGGAGCAGGGCGCGGTACACGTGGCTCCGCATGTACAAAGCATGGGCCCTGTGTATTCCCCGTGGTCCCACTCCTGCTCTCATTTGTTCTAATCATAAGCATGACTTTCACGCCTATTAATACTGCTGCGTGTCCTTATGTGAATCCTTGTTCTCCCCTCTGTGCGGTACAATGCAGAAATAAAGACCAAATACTAGCTCTGTGTAAAGAAAATGGTTTGACATACTTAAAAATACCGGTTCATTAAACAGAGAAAGTTACACTATTGTCAGTTGTTGTTGGAAAGCATTGTAGACCAGCAACAAATGGCGAAGTGTAATGATGCTATTAGAGTGTAATTGTTCAGTAAATATGTCCCAAAAATGAAACTGATGTGAAAAGTGACCAATGCACAGTTGAATTTAATGAGTTTTTAATCAGGCTGTAATGGCGTTGCCTCCATCATTAGCGCACTCAGAGTTGTTTTGATTTGTTCATGTGTTTTAAAGAATTGTATATAACTATAATCTATGACACCCGTGGGTCATTATGTTAAAATTAGCCCATTTTAAAACACAATATTCATCTGAAATGACTTCATAAAAGAAACAACTTCACTGTCTTTGTGTTTGAAAACCACTATAAACATAATCGCATCAAAGAGCCCCTCCCTGTAGATCACACTTGTGAGTAGCGGATTTTCTTTTTTTTACCAAAATGATTATGTGGCGCTGCCTAATCCTACATGTATCACTGATTAAGAAATAAAACTGAGAACAAAGTAAGTACAGAGCAGGCGGTGTTTGCCGGTGGCAGTGAAAAGGGTGTTGCAATATGGTGTCTTGAAAATAAGCAATTAAAGATTACTCCAGTACGCACAAATCACTTCAAATACAACTTCAGGTGTTTAGTTTCAGTATTATCATTTATAGTGAGATTTTCTCTTGCCGTATGGTATCGTATTTGGCATAAAACGTGGCAAAAAAGCAGCTTGTTCACTGTTAACTAGGGTTGGGCGGTGTCCAAATTTTGATACCATTAAACCTCAGCATTTTACCAGGTATATGGTATTACCGTGACTAATTAAGAATTATTTTGTACCATTCAGAAACAGAAGAGCAGCATTATATTTGAAGATGAGGCACAAGTTCTGATCAAACCAAACTTTTCCAGCGCGTTTTGATCCATCAGCATCAGCGCACGAGCTGTTTTTATCAGCGCTAATACTGTATGCAAATGAGCCATGCGGTTTTAAGTTTAGTTTCAGTAAAACGTAAACAAATGTGCGCAAAGCTGCATTAAACACATTATTACTCAGTGTACATATTCTAGGACCAATCACAGCCCTTATTGTCTGCGTCTTTTTGACACGTAGTTAGAACATTTTGGAGGTGCACGTCGGTAGATGCAGATTTTTTTTTACACAAAACCATAAATTGGGCTTTACTGTCTCCTCTGTGAAAGTCTGACTTCGCCCTCAAGCGGGAACTTTCTCCTCTTCAGTGCGTCTGCTCTCGACTCTCGGCCTTCAATAAAACGTCTCCATCACAAACTTTTCAGTTCAGCCTCACGCACGAAGCGTCAGTCAGTTTTTTCTTCTTCCTCGCTGTGTGTGGGTCAATATCTCTGAGCGTAACGACGTTTGAAGAGGAGAGAGAGCGGAGGGGAGAAAGTCCTGCTGTGGTTTTAGGTCCAGATTTTTTTAAATGACATTAATGAAACTGATACCGTTGCTACTTTTTGTTACTGCGGGATACCGTAGTGTCGTATTACTGCCCAACTGTTAACCCCTAATTGAGCAGAACTAAGCAACTAAGCAGATTTTTACAATTAAGCCTGAGACATCCAAATGCAACAACACTATCACTTCTTCTTTGCCTTAAGAATTCACATTTGTTCAGTAAATCCAGACCATATGGAGAAGCTGGCTAAGCGATTCCAGCCCGCGAGAGCCAGCCCCCGGCCTTTCCCGGCCAGAGAGAGGGCACTTCCACCAGAGGGACACACACACACACACACACACACACCGGGCAGGCTCCAGCTGACTAAGGTGGTCAAAAGTATTAAAAATCAGATACCAGTCAATATTACAACTAGTATCGAAAACTAGATACTCATGTGAGCAGGTATCGATACTTAAAAAGTCACATTCACAGGACAGAAATGAACCTTTTGCAAAATTTTAGCACAGTCACACACAAAAAAATGCTAAAAAATATCAAACAATACTCTTGGCAGCAGCCCACAATAACAATACTGTACCACCAAATTTAGTATCATGAAATATTTATTTATTTAGATATTTTTGCACCCCTAGTATTGAGTATCAAGTCTATTCCTTAGTATCGAAATGTTAGCATAGTGACGGCATAACAGCAGACTCCGGCTCCAGCTCGGGCAGATAAATTGCACAGGCAGTCAGTCCATCCTGCGCGGCTCTGCTTATCGGACAGGCCCTTATCTCCGGGGATATGCCCACAGTCATAGAGCCTTATGGGAATGAGCACCTCGGGGACCATTACAAGGTGATCCAGCCCTCGCCAGTAAATGTGAATGAAACAAGAACCAGTTTTCTCTGTTAATTGCCATGAAATATAAAAAAAAAAAAAAACACACATTCTTGAGTTGAACCTGATTTAAAACCATTTTAATTTTGGCTAGACAAAAGAATTTACTATGTTACAACAAGAATATGCATCTTAACAATATTGATTTTAGCCTTCCTCCTCCTGTCTTTACTAAAAGGCCCATATTACACTATTTTCTGATCTGTTATAATGTTGTTTCCTCATCACAGACCTAACTGGAGCTGTGTTTTGTTTCATTCATACATGTTTAACACACACGTCCTGCACATTTAGTCTGAGTTCTTCTCTTAAACTGAAAACACTGCTTCACTAGAATCATTTGGATGATTTAAGCCCTGGAATTGCCCATTTCTTCTGCACAAAAGGTGTAAAGGGTAGCTTTGGCTTTGAACATGTGTGAATGAAGCAAAACACAACTCCAGGTATGTTTCTGAGGAAGTAACAGCATTTTAACATGGCTAAAAGCTTACAAGAATTTTTGTGTGTAGTAGAACATTGTCATCTGAAACCCGGTAATAGATTTATGTTTGTAAGGCGGCACGGTGGCACTAGCACTCATGCCTCACAGCAAGAAGGTTGCGGGTTCGATCCCCGGGTCGCCCGGGCCTTTCTGTGTGGAGTTTGCATGTTCTCCCCGTGTCTGGATGGGTTTCCTCCGGGTACTCCGGTTTCCCCCATCAACCCAAAAAACATGCACTGTAGGTGTAAAAGTTGTGTGAGTGAGTGTTGGTGGTGGTCGGAGGGACCGTTGGCGCCGCTTGGCTTGGCAGCCGCGCCTCCGTCAGTCTGCCCCAGGGCAACTGTGGCTATAACAGTAGCTTACCACCACCAGGTATGGAGTGAATGAAGAATGCTCTGTAAAATGCTGTGTAAAGCACTTTGGGGACATGTGTCTGTGTAAAGCGCTATATAAATAAACCTTACCTTACCTTACCTTCAGGCATTTAAAGATAACGTTAAAAACTTCTACTTCCATTCCAAAACTTCATGCCTTTGTATTTGTACTATGGTGTGGCACAGCTTTTTATTTTTAAATTTTTTTTTTTATTGCCTTTTTTAACAAAACTGGACAATACAATCCAGCACAGCATAGTCTGTATAAAACTAAATAGGCAAAGCTTGTCGTAAGGCCTGTGTCAGAGCTAAAATGACAGAGAAACACACGTTGTACAATTATTGGTTAAAATTAAAAATAAAATGGAAGTTGTCTTTATGAAGGACATCAGCCAAGTCCTGAGGTAGATGGTCCAAAAAGCGTTGCCATATTTTATAGAAAGTGTGTGGCACAGCTTTAAAATTCAATAAAAATAAAAAATCAAGTACAATTAGTGATACAATATTTTTTATACCATTGTTTATCAGGCAGTTTTTTTTTACTTTTTTGACTTTTGCTTTACACTATAGGACCTTGAGTAGAAATGTACTTGATATTTTCGTTTTTTAATGCGCACTATGCAACGTTTGTGGTGAAGGGTCTTACGCATGCTTGTCTCCATGGAGATGTTGTTATTTGCGGGAATATTCCTCAGTATCGCATTACAATTATTGATTTTCAAGGAGATGAGCGTGTGACACCACCAGGCCATGTTAACGGTCAGATCTGTGGAAAAACGGCACCACTCACAGGAAAAATGCCTGTTTTTAAAGGCATAATCGAACACTTAAAACATTTGGAAGTGAGCGCAAGACAGTGAAACATTTCAGATGAGGCAGAAAACATCTTCACAGATACAAACTAGAAAAGCTGCGCAGTGGACCATTATAATGTACGCTCGGACATATGCACCTGACCTCCTGCTTGTGTGTTGCAGGTATGAGCTGTTCCAGAAGCATCTGCGTCTCTTGGAGGAGGCGGAGGGCGGATTCGAACAGTTCACCCGGAGCTACCAGCGCTTCGGTGTGCAGCGTCTGCCTGACAACAGCCTGTGGTTCAGAGAGTGGGCCCCCGCTGCAGAGGCCCTGTTTCTCACCGGTGACTTCAGTGAGTACAGTGCAACAGTATATGAAACTTTAAAGGAAACTGCATAAATATTACACTGTTGAAGAGATGTGGATGAATTTAAAGGGACAGTTCGGAATTTTGGACATAGGACCTCATTTCTTAATCTGTTTTTACGCCAGACTATCAATGTAAATGTCAGTGTGGATAGAATAATGTTTGAAATAAAACTAACCTTGCATCGAATGAATGTTGAGGGACTATTTTCTCATAGATCAGTCCACCGCTTTCAAGCTTTCTATCAGGAAGTACAACTTGCTGCTGCTGCTCAGACATAAATCCTTCAAATGCAAGGTTGGTTTTGCTTCTAAAATGATTCTTTCGGCACAGACGTTCACATCGACAGTCTGGAGTTATAATAGTTTTTCCTCGGGTGCTCTGTGGAGTGGGTAAGACTGTTTTTAGTGGCAGGACATGCACTAGCCTAGCACCAGCAACCTCTCAAAATACAAGGACTGGATGGGATTTTTTAAAAAGTGTCTCCACACGTCTCCAACACTCTGGCTCACGAGGAAATGAGGCCCTATGTCCAAAACTCCAAACTGTCCCTTTAAGCTTTTTTTTTACCCCCATTTGTTGGAGCAACATTTGTCTTGTCCCAGTGCAGGTAAATGATATAAGCAGCTCTTGAGGTCAAAATACAGTAAGTCTGCTTCAAGGACTTCAAGGATTTATTGTAATTGTCACAAGTAACGGTGAAATTTAAACTGTAGGGGGAGCTAGTACAAACGGGGCGGCGCTCACAGACGCAGCAGCCCACAGGTTTTGCCGTGTTTTGTTGTGAATTACTTCCTGATAAATTCTGACCAATTAGAGCAATGGCAGCTATAACGGGGCTCAGAGCAGTGCTACGCTAAATCTTCTGAAACTAATATTTAACAAAAACATTCATGAATGAGTGAAAATAGAGCAGAGTCTTTGCAAAATGTGGAACGGTGTAGGTAAGACTGGGCGATATGGGGTCTCCATCCTGTAGCTCTCCTCCTCCTTCCAAGTAGCTCGCCAAAGAGTTTCTGAATTATATACGCTGTGTGCTGAATAACTAAAATTTGATTAATAGAATGACTATTAAAACTGTAAATGTATCATTTTCATGCCTAACTTTACTTTCTGCACTGATAAATGAATAATGGTGTATGTTTTATAGGCCTCTAACTGTGTCCCTTACAATTCCTCAGTTTCTTACAACCGCTAAAATGAGTCGCTCTCTGGCATTTCTGTTTTGTAACGGTACTTCGCTGGATGGAAAAGGTTGGAGACCCCTTTGTAAACAGTTTTATTATCTAGTAATCAGGAAGTGCGTGTTGGCATGATAGTTGTTAGCATAAGGCAGGTGAGGAATACATTTACTGTGAAATTTGTTACCGTGAATTTTAAGATAGTACATATAGTTTTTAGATAGCAATTTATTTTATACATAGTTTTATAATCTTCTTTATCTTTATAGATCTTTATAGTGTTTGTCTATTCTTAACTTAACTGTACTTCTATTGCTGCTACTGTTTTCTTGCTGTTCTCTTAACTGTGCGTTGCAACACTGAAATTTCCCCATTGTGGGACAAATAAAGGATATCTTATCTTATTTGATCATATTTGCACAACAATTTAAAATGGATTAGTTGTGTTTTTTCACATTTTTAAGACTGTAAAAGGTCCACCACCTTTTCTGTTTGATATAATTTGAGGATTTCTTATTTCAGTGAATCAATAAACTGCAAAAGTCTGAAAACATAAACGTACTTTTGACCCAGATGACCGGGCACTGCTTGAGGCCATCTTGACTATTATACTTACAGACACAACACATTTGTTAAAAACAGTCTCTTTTCAATACTATTTATTTTGTACAACAACAATCTCCTCTCAGGGCAAGTTACGTAAGTTTTCCATTTGATAAGACAAAACCGCTCCCGCATCGAGCATCGACCCGACAACCCCACCCGGTCTTTCCCCCGCTGCTCGCTGCAGACTTCAGCACGTACACTCCCAGACCCAGTGTAAGTATATAAGAGGGAGAGGCAGAGAGACACCGCCGGAGGGCACCTGTCAGCACCTGTCAGCACCTCAGCACCCTGCCCTCGCTCTCATGTCCACCCTGTCTCCCCACAGCTCTGCCTGGGTTAAGAACTCCTGCTCCCACCTCTCCGCTGTACACTGTCAGAAGCAGATATAGGCCAGCAGAAAAACTCAACTATGCCCCCGGTGTATTTTTAGGCAGATGCTGTCATTGCCACTGTTCGTAAAGTAGTGTTGCATAATAACACGCTAAAAGACTCGGCTAAAACACTGACGGTTAAAGCGAGCAGAGGAAGGTTGTCACATATAAAGGATGACTCTGGCTCCGTCCTTTTTTCGTCTGGGCTGTATCAGACGCGTTACTGTGAGTGGAACGGACAATGAGGGTCACGTGGGATTTGAACCAGCACCGCTATCGCCACATAAATGCTAATGTCACGTTGAAAAACCCAAATTTGTCCGCGTCTCATTTCTTTTACCTTGCATCCTTTTTCTTGATTCCTCTCCTTGATCTTTCATTTTTCAGCAAGTCAAGGAAACCACAGAGGAAACATGAAGGAGGGTTCAGGAGGACGGCATCAAATCAAATAATAAAACTTTATTTCTCATACTAAACAGTTTATGTTGTTGCAACAGTTTAAGTACAGGGATAGCAGCGAAGGATGTTTGACAGTAAAACTAATAAAATGTTCAAACGCATTTATCTGCGCTGACACTGATTTTGATAGTCCTGGAATAGGTATATTATTATAATCCCCAGTGTAGTCCTCACTACAGAGTCACTTTGGTCTCTCTACTCCCTGTGTCTCCTGAGTGGGACTTCCTCGAACATTTCCTGCACATTCAAGGACCTGGTTTCTCCGGGCTCCGGTGGGACTCTGCTCTCAGTGCCGGGGTGTCATGGAGTTCTGGTTCTGAAAAGGAAACAAAGGATGAGAAATGAGATGCAGCCATTGTCACATGTGGACAAAAAAGGTGAATACTTACCCAGTGCCCACTGTGTGACGACAGAAACATGCACCAGTCCTGACCAATCAGAGCAATGGGGGCTATACAGGGCTAGCACTGCATTCAGTATTTACTATGAAACTGTTATATTAAAAAAAGAAATATCAATTATATTTATATTGGTTACAGTTTTTTATTTTATTTTAATATAGTATGTCTTGTAGATGCTTGTGTGTGTGTATTTCTTACATTGAAACACCTAAATACTCAAAAATTGTCATTACATTCATTGTCAGTCTTCAGTACAGAAGATGTCTGGCCCCCACCTCCTCCCTGCATCTTAAACTCAGAGCTGTGCCGGATTTGTTTATTTCAGTCCGTCGCCAGACTTCCATGTTTTTCAGTCTTTTTTTGCATGTTTGATTCTGACAGACTTTCCTTGTTCCTGGCTAATCCACCTGACAATCGCACCCATCTGAACAGTGATCAAACAAGAACCCAGACCACACGTCTTTACAAAGTGTTAGAGGAGTTGCATTCTTTGTTGGCCAGGCAAAATAAGCCACAGAGACATTTTTTAGGAAGATTGTTAATTTTTTTTAATGTTTCAAGACTAAAAATGCATATTAAGATCCTAACACAGTGGGTGTCTTTGCTGGTACTAACTATTGAATACTCATTTGTAACATTCTGAAACATGCATGGAGCTCACATCAGGTTTGAACTTAAGATGTCCCCAGCAGAACTCAAGAAAATGGGAGAGGAACGCACACAAGTTGAACCCTGTTTTCATCTGGTCTTGTGAAAAATATTGATTACACAGGATAAACTTGCATACGCTGTTGTACGTGGCCATGTTTAATATTTTAATAGCTGGGTATTTCATCAGAGCCCCGCTAAAGTTCTTCGGAGTGTGCAACCTCTTGTATTTGCACTGAAATCCGTTCCCTCCACGCCCAACTCTAGAAGTAATTTCAGGTTAATAGCTATGCGAGCGTTCTTCCCAGTTAACGTGAGCTGGGCCTATGTATTTTTTATCATCATCGGCAAGATTAAATGAGTCGCCCGCTCATCACTCACAGCGATATAAAGGAAAATGGGATGTCATTTCTCCCAAAGTGAATTGTTTTGTCGTCTTTATCCGAAGCATTAGCGCACCGATATTTATGATTCATGTCAGTAGTTTTTAGTGCGCTCATCAGGCGAACCATGTCTGAAACCAATCTAATGTGAAAAATGATTATGGAGAGGTGCAATCAGCGAAACAAGCTCGCACATTGACAGCTGCTGTATTGTGATAAAGGAAAGCAAATTAGAATTGTTCTGCTTTCACTTGGGACCCAAGCAAAACTTTTATGTCAGCCTAAAAACACAAGTAAATTGGAATGTTTTAGTCTAACACTGAGCTCAGATGTTGGTTCACAAAATCATGATGTTTTTGTAGTGTAGTTTGGGGATTATTGTGCAATTTATCTTTCCATGTTATATGTGCTGTTCTGTGTCCTCGAGCATCAATAAATGAATATAACTTTATTTAAAATTAGAGAAAAGGAATGAATGAATGGGGTTATTCAGACAGTAATGCGTAAAACATGTCTAGAAAAATAACATGTATCCATATGTATAATACAAAAAATAAACCTTTAGCAAAGCAAGCAAACAAAACAGAGTTTGTTTTCATAAGACAGTGCTTATTTTGAGCATTCGTCGGGTAGGGTTAACAGATTCTGCTCAGTTTGAGGTGAGTAACAGCCCTTTGGACAAAAGAACTGGACGGCAGTAATACTAAGGGAAAACATTTTCTGGTAAACACCAATAAGAACAGCAGTCGCCTTACAGGGATTCACAAAAATAGTTAGAGACTAATGAAAACCTACCCAGATTAACTGGTTAAAGTAATTTTTAAAGTTTATATTGTAGAATATGATAAAGCCCAGTCTTGCCTCGTAGTTGCCTCAAAATTTGCATAAAATGAAAACTGAATTTCTGGTAGTGCACTGAAGGAAACTGTTTGATTTGAGTTTCTTTCATGTGCATGTGGGACAGTTGGGATCAGGGCGGTTCACTCTCCCAGTGTGCTTTCATGTGCTTTTACTCCGATTCTGAGAACACACTGGATCTGTTCATGAGGATCTGGATCTGTTTATGTGGATCTGGATCTGTTTATGAGGATCTGGATCTGTTTATGAGGATCTGGATCTGTTTGTGGACCTGGATCTGTTTATGTGGACCTGGATCTGTTTATGAGGATCTGGATCTGTTTGTGGATCTGGATCTGTTTGTGGATCTGGATCTGTTTATGTGGAATTGGATCTGCTTATGAGTATCTGGATCGGTTTATGAGGATCTGGATCTGTTTATGTGGATCTGGATGTGTTTATGAGGATCTGGATGTGTTTACGTGGATCTGGATCTGTTTATGAGGATCTGGAACTGTTTAAGTGGATCTGGATCTGTTTATGTGGATCTGGATCTGTTTATGAGGATCTGGATCTGTTTATGAGGATCTAGATCTGTTTATGTGGATCTGGATCTGATCCGATTTGTTGTTCGCCAAAACTCTTGTTTGACTTCCACCGATCAGTGCTCCTGACGTCACAACTTTGTTTATTCGTGCTGCTTCCAGGATTCCCATTTCTTCAACCTGAGCAAAACCACATGCTGCAGCGTGCGGCCTCTGCTTGGAAAGTTGTATTTACGATTTATCCAACTCCACATGAAAGCAGCATAAGGCAACAAACCAAAAACAAGTCAGTCTGAAGCTTGATGTTAAAGTAGATGATAAACCTGTAAATGAGGATTGATCTGTCATTACATTTACCTCTTGCAATATTTTCAGTTTACTTCTGTTTGCCTGTCAGCTAATCTTTCAACGTCATCATCTTTTTTTTTTTCTTTTTTAAGCTAACAGCTGTATTTTGAATAACTTTTTATCTCTTTGGAATATTTTTGCCCTGGTATGATGTAACAATTTACCTTGCTAACATTATTATCTCTACCCAGGCACACACTCCACAGGCAATTTCAGGGTCTACGTCGCCAACCCGTGCCCAAACTGGAATGCATTATAACTTGCTGGTGGGAACGGGGCTTTTGTTTATTCGCGGTTCCATTTTCTTGGTCCTTAGCTGTGTTTCCGTGCACTTCCTCAACCCCCCCCATTCCCCTTTCCTTTTTAATTATCTTCCAGGACCTTGGGCACTCGCTCAATTCCAACATTCAATTCTGCGGGAGATTACATTTTGACACGGCTCAGTCATATTATTTGATTTCAATTTCATAGCCAGCCCAGCAGCCCCAGTCATGAATTCAGCGCGGGGTCGGGTTGCATAATGCGCAATTTATATATTTATTTTGGAATTTTTATTTTACCAAAAGCCTCAGAGGGAAAGGTGATGGACAATTTGTGAAGAATACATAGCTTTGTCTCTTTGGTGTCATTCCAGGTCAGTTCTGGAGTACCTTTCGCAATTCATTTTTTATGTACGCTGTTGTTTCGGTACACGAATAACAAGCAGGTACAGAATCCCGGATACAAGAATAAATAAAAAACGGAAAAAATGAAAACGCAGGGAATTGACATGCCAACGTTGTCACCGCGTGATAAAATGATTTGTATCCTAATCTATTTCTGCCAGTCAATGAGGGTTGCTTGTGCTTTATCACGGCATCATGGCTATAACATCTGTCATGGCCCCCCTCAAATGCATAATGCAATAAGAAATGGAGCGGGATTGGGAGCACGGTTTCATCAGTTTGCCTTGTGCTTCAGTGAGCTCATTGCAATGCGGCGCTGCTAAAAAAAAAAAAAAAAAAAGAAAAGTCACAGAACACACAAGAGGAAGTGAAAGACTGAAGCAAAGAGAGCGAAGTCTAGTGTTGTAGAGGAGTTATTTACAGGGGTCGAGGGGGTTAGCCAAATATCTTGCAGCAAGTTTTGTTTTGGAATTGTTATTAGACTTGCAATTTATTTTACATTCAGTTTTTTTTATTCGTTTTCGTACGTCAAGGAGGAAACTAAAGAAAGAATTCAGTATTTATTTTTCTAAAGTCTAAATGAAAGGGTCATTGGTTTCCTAAGATTTCAATGAGATAAGAGGTTGGGCATGATTAGTCGACTAATCGATAATTGATCATTAAGAATTTCCTCGACATTCATTTTAATCGACAAACCGAATGTAGGTGTCTGTGCGTAACGTAAGGAGTCGAGGCTGCGTCTCACAGCGCAAACACTGGAGTTGTGGCCCCACAGTCCCACGTCTCGGCTCTGGCTCCGTGGAGATCACTATATCCCTCAGAGTGCGTTTACCTGCACATCAGTGTCCCGGTTATGATCAGGTTTTTTGAGTATCCCGGTTTCGCATGTTTACGCAGTATCTCCAATGTGACATACGCACAGAACAGACTCACCAGCCTCAGCACATCCTCTGTCACAGGAAGAACACTCATATTCCACTGAGTCGTGTTCTTTAGTCCAACAGAATCTCACCACATCAGCACAAGGAAAGAGCTGCTTTTTTCCGCTTACTGTTTATGCAAATGAGCCATGTGGTTTTAAGTTTAGCTTCTGTAAGACGTAAACAAATGTGCCAAAGCTGCATTAAACACATTCTAATCTCACACGGGCTGATGTGGCTCTATAGTGCTGATGGTTTATATGTTGTAAAGTTGAGTTTATTTATGCAGATTAGTAATAGTAATGATAGTGATGATAATTTTAATATAAATGTTAATGATTAATTGAAAATTGATCGTTAATTTTCCCGACGATTGATTAAGAAAATTTAATCGAATGCCCATCCCTAATAAGACCTTTCTCTGCATTTGTTAATTTGATACAGATACTGTTAAAGGCCCAGTACCTGACTTTTCACCACTGTGTACTATCTGCATCCAATAATCATGAGCGGTTTGCATGCTAGTTGTTGGCTTTACTGTGATGGCAACACTCTGGTCTCTGAAACTTGTGAAAAGCACTTATAAACTTACCAGGGACTTAAAATGAACTGTTAATATACTTTATCAGGTACAGTGTCTCGGAAATCTCTGTATGATTATTTATCCGTGAACTTTTTCCATAGTTTTGGTAGTAATTTGTGACATGATGTTCCTACAATTTGGCGAGATTTGGTTGCGTTCCAAAACTTACACTACAGGACTTTGGGTTGCCCTGTTTGACCTCTGCTGAAACCCTCGTGTGCCAGTTTCGAATACAGTTTCAGTAAAAATATTTGGACCTTTGACCTCATCATTATTATTTCATTCCGACTCCCTTGTGTGTGCGATACTGCAAACTGATTCCACAAATGGAGCTTGTGATTATTTGCCCCTCAAATGTAATCAGCGCTTTCTACTCTGCTTCAGTCCTGCATTTCTTTGCTGTTTAATATATTGCTGCGGTTTGCTAATGATTAAACCTTATGATGCAAGTGCAGTTGAAATAACAATTTCACAGCAGCATCAGCTTGAAAAAGCTAACAGACTTGTGTGCACAGTTCTTGCTTCTCTATTTATGACGTTACAACTGGAAATTATGCCACAAAAGTTTCAGGAAGAAGTTGACAAAGTTTAACCATCTTAAAATTGCACTCTGCTGCCATTCCTGTTTCTGTGTGGATGTGAATAAACTTGATTCCTGGTTGATTTATTAAAGAAAATGTATATATACAGTATGGAATGTTCCACAGTGTGACATTAAACAGCTCTACTTTGCGTTTATTAAATTACAGGTGGTTTTATAGTGCAAAAATACCTAGAAAAACAGGAGCTCTGACTGTGGGCAGGGTCGCTTCTCCACAGATCTGACCTGTACCTTGATCTGGTTTGGTCTCCATGATGATAGAAAGGTTTAATGGCACACTGTGTAACATCCAGACGGAGCCGCCACTAGAAAAGTTACACAATGCACCTTTATAAATGACAATCTTAACCTGAAATACTGTATTAGCCACTCCACTAGCACTTTTCACAGCTTTCAGAGGCAACATTAGCATGCTAACAGCACACTTCCTGTTTTGCAGAGAATATAATTTGAAGAGGAGCACCCAGACTTTTCCTCGGCGGGTCAAGATGAATGTGTATTTGTAGTAGTATTTGTAGTTTGTCTGCAAAGATATTTATGATTTAAATTGTGTTTAATTATTGTGCTTTTTAAGGGGATTGACTGGTATTGGTTTCCTGTCATTTCTTAACAGGCTTTTCAGTGCGAAATTCAATCAAAATAGTTATTCTTACAAATCTCAGCAAATCTTCGAGGGCCAAATTAGACCTCTTGGAGCCTCATTCTCACACCAAGAGCTGCTGTTATTTTGGCATTTTGCTTAATTACATGGGGGAAAAAATCATTTTCTGATCAATGTTGTAATGTTTCCTCATCACAAACATTCCTGGAGTTGTGTTTTGTTTCATTCACACATGTTTAACACACAACATCTGCATATTTAGGGTTTTATTTAGACTCTCTCTTTCAGATTTATAATAAAAGATTACTCAAACGTGTGAATGAAGCAAAACACAACTCCAGGAATGTTTGTGATGAGGAAACATTGTATGTTTTTGATGAGGTAACAACGTTAAAACACACAAGAGTTAATTTGGTGTAGTATAGGACCTTTTAAAGTCACTCTGATGTTTTGGACCAGTTGTATTTCTGCTGCAGTTTTTAATCCTGTGTTCTGTGTGTTTGCAGATGGTTGGGACAAATTCTCTCATCCTTACAAAAAGAAAGAATTTGGCAAATGGGAACTGACTATTCCTCCTCTGAACGACAACTCTCCTGCAGTGGCTCACGGCTCCAAACTCAAGGTAGGGAGACTAACGGAGACTCACACGGAGACTCACATGGAGACACACACACACATATACACAGACTCACACAGAGACTCACACAGAGACTCACACAGAGACTCACACAGAGACTTACAAACACACACACACGGAGACTAACACAGTGACTCACACACACACACACACACACAGAGACTAACACAGAGACTCACACACACACACGGAGAGTCATGCAGAGACTCACAAACACACACACACACGGAGACACACACACGGAGACTAACATGGAGACTAACACGGAGACTCATGCAGAGACACATACGGAGACACACACACAGAGACTCACGCAGGGACTCACACACACACGCAGAGACTCACACAGAGACTCACAAACACACACACACGGAGACTAACACGGAGACTCACACACACACGCGGAGAATCACACACACACACGGAAACTCACACGGAGACTCACACACACAGAGAGACTCACACAGACACGGAGAATCACACAGAGACACACACGGAGACTCACACACGGACTCACACACACAGAGACTCATGCAGAGACTCACACACACACACACACACACACGGAGACTCATGCAGAGACTCACACACACACACACACACAGAGACTCATGCAGAGACACACACACACACACACACACACAGAGACTCATGCAGAGGCTCACACACACACACACACGGAGACTCACGCAAAGACACACACGGAGACTCATGCAGAGATTCACACACATGGAGACTCGTGCAGAGACACACACACGGAGACTCATGCAGAGACACACACACGGAGACTCATGCAGAGACTCACACACACACACACACACAGAGACTCATGCAGAGACACACACACACACACACACACACACACACGGAGACTCACGCAAAGACACACACGGAGACTCATGCAGAGATTCACACACATGGAGACTCATGCAGAGACACACACACACACGGAGACTCATGCAGAGACTCACACACACACACACACAGAGACTCATGCAGAGACTCACACACACACACACAGAGACTCATGCAGAGGCTCACACACACACACACACACACACGGAGACTCACGCAAAGACACACACGGAGACTCATGCAGAGATTCACACACATGGAGACTCATGCAGAGACACACACACACACGGAGACTCATGCAGAGACTCACACACACACACAGACTCATGCAGAGACTCGCGCACACACACACACACACACAGAGATTCATGCAAAGAGACACACACGGAGACTCACACACACGGACTCACACACACACAAACACGGAGACTGAGACTCACGCGGAGACTCACGCAAAGACACACTGAGACTCACACACACAGAGACTCACACAGAGACACACACACGGACAGACACACACACATGGCGACTCACACACACACAGAGACACACGGAGAGAGAGACACACACATACACAGATACACACACATGCACATTGATTGGCGCTCCCTCATATGGCAGCATCCTGGGACTTGTGTGCGCGTTACCTGCCAAGGAAATCCCCGTCGGATGTGGGAGAAACCCGGTGCCTCGACTTCAACAACATGTCATTTCCGCGGCGCTCCAAAGGGAGATTTCTGTACGTACACATTTGGCACAGAGCTGAGGAGAGGCTACCTGAGGAGAACCAGCCTGATGGAGCTGATTCACGGCCCCGTCTGGCAGAAGGAATATCACTACAGAAGGGGATCAGGTCCACTGAGCAAATATATACATCTGTGTGTTGAAAAAGAAAGTGAAGATCAATCAGTTGTAGATTATGGGGTGGTGAAGTGTATTTTAGTCTGATCTCGTTCTGCTCAAATTGTTCCAAAATTACCAAATGCCCAGTCTGGTGATAGGCAGTTCCACTTTTTTCAAATCCCCTTGCTGTTTTCTTGGCTCAGGAGGTGAAAATCTTGTCAGTTTTCACATTCGTTACTTCAGGGGGATGGTTGATTAATGCAATGGTCCCCAACCTTTTTTCTTGTAAGGGCCGGTAATAAATATATACAATGTTTTCAGGGACAGTGGAGTGGGGCGAGGCCAGTAATAACAGCACAAAATGTTCAATAACGCTTAACCATGCTTTAAAAAAAAGAGAGCCTTAATAATCATGTTAATATGCATTGGTTTTTCAGTGTAATTATGGTGATAGACTTAGACAAACTTTATTGATCCACAAGGGAAATTATTTGGAGGTTAGACTAAAAGGAGCTTTTTAAGATGTGAAATGTTTTAGTCTCGGGCCCAGAGCCAGATGGCCCGCTGTGGTTTGGGACCCTTGAATTCAAGTGTTAAATGTGCCAAAAAAAAAAATAGCTAAATGAATGTATCTATTTAAAGGTACAGTGTGTTACTATCTTAAAGGTGCATTGTGTTACTTTTCTGGTGGAGGGTCTGTCAAATGCTTTTCACCATGGAGATGTTATTGCTTTGTCTGGGATGTTTCACAGTTATGGGATTTGACCTTTCTATCTTAAAGAAAACCAAACCAGACCAATTATAGGTCAGATCTGTGGAGAGGCGAGCACACTCACACTCACTGTCTGTTTTTCTATGTATTTTTGAGCTATAAAACCACCTGTAATTGAATAAATGTAAGGTAGAGCTATCACCCACCTGCCCGCCCCAGGGCGATTACACAACATTAAAAAGTCAAGCCAGATATTCACCTTAATTATTTTTCCACTATTGACATGCTATACATCGGTTGAACGCTTAATTCCTCAGTAAAACAACCATATCATTCATTTTATGCCGCACAGCGAGCCCAAAGAGCCATAACTTATAATTCCTGAAAATAATCAAACTTATTATTATTATTATTATTATTACCTTTGAGCCGGTTCTGTCGGTCCGAAACTGTTTCAGTCCAGGAATAGCTGTGCTCAATTAGTCCGTAACAGTCCACAGAAAAAGAATATCCAGTTGTTTTTTTCATAAAATAATTCCATGTGGGGAAATAATCAAGAAAGTCCGTGTTTGTCTGAATGGATGAGCGACGCATGAAAACATGTCTGCCCCTTTTCATTCTTTAGCCTAGCTTAGCATCCAATTCTGTTAGCGCTGTTGGGTATGTTTGTTTTCTTCAGACTGTAAGCTACAAAATGCGCTCAGCACAGCTCGCGGAACAAAAGGAGCGCATCGAGTTAGCGGCGTATTACGCATGTCCGAAGGAGTGCTCCACGGCAAAAGCTCTTCAGTCATTGGTTCTTTCAGAAAATGATTGACAGATCTGAATAGCCAATCATGAGCCCTTTCCGGCGGTGGGCCCCACATGGGGCAGAGGTGAGATAGTGACAGAGTAGCTCAGTGCGCAAATGTATTTGGAGAGGCTCTCCCTTGCTCTTATGCGCAGACACTGGTGGGGGCACCAGAGGCATCTGGAGAGAAATTTTTTGGCTTGTTTTAGTTTTTTATCTTAAGAAAACATGCCTAAAGTTCAGAAGAAGATTTATTTATTATACATTACATCTTATCACAGTTTGGAACATCTGGTACATGTTTGGACACTTGTGCCGAATTGACATAGGCCTATTTTTACAAAAATGGTCCAAACCCTTAGGCCTAGAGGTCTGAAATTTTACACAGTTGTTGCCAACAAGTTCAGCAGTGAGTGTAGTGAGCCACAAATGTCTAGGATGAAATATGCCCAAGTTACAACCTTTATTTATTTAATTTTTTTTTCGAGGCAAAAAAATTCAATTTTTAGAATTTTTTAATGTCTGTACTGTAACTTAGCTGCACTCACAGTCCTCATATGCATATCTACAGAAACTAGAAGGTCTAAGCTTTAAAATGATGCATCACACAAGCATGTGGGGTCTAAGATTTTCTTTTAATAAGCTATGACATTTGGGTATGTGCTACCGTTGTGCACACACAAAATTAGGCGGGTGGCAACAGGTTAATGTCATACTGTGGAACATTCCGGGCAAAAACATATCCATAGAAACAAGCAGGTGGCAGATCCCCATCCAAAAAGTGACACAGTGCACCTTTAAGGCAGGAGTGGATGATATGGCAAAAATACCATTTCACGATTTAAAAAAAAATAAAATTACGATTTTATCACGATCTTAAATTGAAAAAAGAAAAAGAGACAATTTAGGCCAAAAAAACCTTTCTGGATTTTCTTGCACGGGGGGCAGCCCAGGCCAGGTCCCTGGACTGTGCCGGGCTTTGTGCGGTGGACTGCGTTGTCTGGAGAGCAAATAGTGCAGGTGTTTTATAAGTGTCGTTTCTCTGACATGTATGTGCGCTCTGTGTGTGTGTGAGCGAGAACGTCAGAATCACACAACAAAACAAAAAGAAAGAGGCAGAATCAGTCTGTGGCGCTTCGTCATCAGTGTGTGTACGACTGCAAGTTACAGAATGTGCCCAAGACGATCTCTATGGTCACTTTGGCAGATCGTCTACACGTTCTTATTCTTCACGATTTAATATGGTCAGATCGCACACCCCTATTTTAAGGTAACACAACGCCTGCGTGATTCATAGACAGATCTAGACTTTGGAACATTCTCCATGTTGATGTTTTATGCCATACTGTGGATTATAGCCAACTGAACAATATTTCCATGGAAACAAGCCGGTCGAGGCCCTTCTCTGGGATAAATATGAGTCAGGTTTGTGGACATGACAGCCAGCTCACATTAAGCACACATGTTTTTATACATTTTGTCAGTGCAATAAACACAAGAATAAAAAAAACATCCTTTTTTTATTCTGGCTAAAAAGCTACATACTGTGGCTTTAAGATGTCACCTTAATACTGCTCTCATCTGGAGTTTCTAACTGGAAGAGCTCACATGACAAGTGAACTTCTCCACTGTGAGGATAAGAAAAGAGAGAGAAATGTATCTGACTAGACTGTTCTCCCAGGGGAAATGTCACATCACATTTAACCTTTTATTAACCATTATTCTAAGCATTATTGCAGTAAAAATCACACACGGCTCCTCCTAAATCACAATGCAACACTCGGCCCCCTCCTCTTATTGTATATTGTGTCCTGAACAAATGGGAATGCCTCCGTAATCCAGACGCAGACCGGATGGCACCGTGGTCATCTCTGCTCCTTTGCCCACACCAACATGCCCCCCGTTCCTCCCCACTCCTCCTTCACTCCTGCCCGGCTCCCATTGTCAGCGGAGGTCAGGGAGAGGACGATAAGAAGCAGATGGAAGGGCTGGCTCCTGGCCCCGCCCTGGCCCCTCTGCTGGCCGTGAAAGGCCCCCCCGTCTGTGGGCCGCTCTTCAGTCGGGTCCACAGCACTCCCTGGTGGAAGCACGGGCCTGGTTCCATCTCGCATACACAGCACACGGGCTACTCCATCTTTGTCCTCTTTGGTTTTGGCCGTGTCTCTGTCGCTTTTTTTTTCTCGAGAGTATAAACACACATTTTGTGACGTAAAGGTGTGTAGAGTTGTGTTGTCGAGAGTACTGGGAAGCGTGGGAGGAGTATTTGGAGTGAGGAATGAAGGGTGAAGAGCAGGTAAACTCTGGAGAAGCTGTGAGGTAGCCAGGAGCGAAGTTAGGTCTTCTTGGCTGAAATTATGCTCGCTCTATGTCTTGAATTTCCTTCGGGATCAATAAAGCATCTCTCTTTCTCTCTCATTAGCATATATTTTGTAAGAGGTGCCGAAACATGTACTAATGGTCTTTTTTTCTTTTAAAGGTACGCTGTGTAACTTCTCTGGAGGGAGTCTACCACCTGTTTGTCTCCATGAAGATGTTAATGCTTTGGTTTAAATTGTTCACAGTATGGTTTTAAACTAATCTGTCTTGCATTTATTCGACCACAGGTGTTATTTGAGCTCAGAAATATCTTTAAAAACATTAGTTCTTCTCATTGGGGTCGCCTCTCCACAAATCTAACCTGTAATTTTGCTGGCACGTCTCTATGGAGATTCATAAGTTTATGGCCAAACTGTGGAGCATTCTAGGCACATCAGAATCAGAATTAGAATAATAAATACATTAAAATAAAGTAGAAAACGATAAACTCTACAAAAACTTACAAAATAACGTGCAGGAGAGTGTACATTTCCATGGAGACAAGCAGGTGACGGACATTTCAGCAGACAAGTTACACAGTGCACCTTTAACGTAACTATTTTAATATTAAAGTGCACAACTTTCCTGGTGGAGGGTCCATCAAATGCTTTTCTCCATGGAGATGTTTTTGCTTTGTCTGGAATGCTTCACAGTATGGCATTAAAACTTTCTATCATCATGGACACCAAACGGGACCAAGTTACGGGTCACATTTGTGGAGAGGCAACCCTATTCAGTTAGAACGCCTGTTTTTCTAGGTATTTTGTAGCTATAAAACCACCTGTAATTGAATAAATGTAAGGTAGAGCTGTTTAATGTACTGTGGGACATTCCAGGCAGAGCAATGACATATCCATAGAAACAAGCAGGTAATAGACCATCAAAGTTACACAGTGCACCTTTAATCTTGCTTTTACTGTATGCGTACGTAACATTTCTATCACAGCCCCGCGCTCACACATCGAGAGACGACATTTTCATAATAAGCACAAGTAGCTGTTTATTCCTGTCAGCCTGGCTCTGATTTCCCTTAATGCCTCTAATGTCAGGCCAGTTTTTCAGCTCCAGCGAGGCCTTTTATGCCCGCACATTTATCCAGCTATCTTTTTTTTCTAATCCTATAAACACTAAAGCATGTCTTAAGGAGAGCCAGCCAACTAACCCCCGGGAGGCCTGGCCATAATGAAAAAAAACCAGGAGGGGGTCTGGCCATTGGCTCTCAGGCAGGTGGCATTGGAACAGTCATTACATCACGACACGAGTCTGAATTGGGCTTCTTCTAATGGCGCTATCTGCAGGGGACAAAGCAGGCCTGACCGCGGGTAACGCCATCCAATCGATCTCTGGGGGAGTGCTCATGGATCACGCCGGCTTTTTTGGCTCTCATCTGACTGGCGGTGTCAAAGTTAACTTGTTGATTGTCCCTCTTTACTACTTTCGGCAGGGTCTGTTGGGATAAGAACATTTTGGGATGGTAATAATTAGGGATCGGCTTTCAATTAAATTTTCTTAATTGATCATCAGGAAAATTAACGATCAATTTTTGATTAATCATTAACATTTTATATTAAAATTATCATCACTATTATTACTATTATACTAACCTGCATAAATGAACTCAACTTTACAACATATATGGCGGCACGGTGGCTGAGTGGCAACACTCAGGCCTCACAGCAAGAAGGTTGCGGGTTTGATCCCCGGGTCGCCTGGGCCTTTCTGTGTGGAGTTTGCATGTTCTCCCCGTGTCTGGATGGGTTTCCTCCGGGTACTCCGGTTTCCCCCATCAACCCAAAAACATGCCCGCATGAACTAACATCAAGGACCATGTTGTCCACCCTCCTGTGGGCTCACCACCTGCAGAGGGGTTCATAGGGGGGGTCAGGTGCTATGAGTATTGGGCAGCAAGCTGCCCCCGCGACCCAGCCGGATTAAGCGGGAGAAGATGGATGGATGGATGGATTTACAACATATAAACCATAATCACTATAGAGCCACATCAGCCCGTGTGAGATTAGAATGTGTTTAATGCAGGTTTGCGCACATTTGTTTACGTCTTAGAGAAACAAAATGGCTCATTTGCATAAACGGTAAGCAGGAAAAAAAAGCAGCTCTTTCCTTGTGCTGATGTGGTTCAGCTTAGGTTGGACTAAAGAACACGACTCAGTGGAATATGAGTGTTTTTCTGTGACAGAGGATGTGATGAGGCTGGTGAATCTGTTCTGTGCGTATGTCACGTTGGAGATACTGCGTAAACATGCGAAACCGGGATACTAAAAAAAAAAAAAGATTATACCCGGGATGTGCAGGTAAATTCACTCTGAGGGATATAGTGATCTCCAAGGAGCCAGAGCCGAGACGTGGGACTGTGGGGCCACAACTCCAGTGTTTGCGCTGTGAGACACTTGAAATCCACAAGCTTTAGTATAACGTGTAAAGATCTGGCTGTTTGGAATGACATGGAGAAGCTCTTTCAAACAATCTTCATCCCTAAACATATTTAAAATATATTTAAAACAAAATTTATGACTACATTATGCTGAAGCATAAACCCACAGGCAAAAGAACTGAAATAATAATGTTGCCATTGAGTAAGTCATATGTACTATTACTATTAGTATTATTATTATTATCGCACGTAATGTGCACTGGTAATGGATGCTGTGTGATGGACCAAACCATGTTGCAAACAAACAAAGGAACTTAAGGGAGTTAATGGGCTAATGGGGGTGAATGGGTTAGAATATTGCCACGTTAGTTTCGGGCCCCTTTCATAAGCTGTTGTAATTTCTTGGGTGTTTCCCTTTTACAAAATTGTTAAAGCTGAAATACTAATATTTTCTTTGTATCTTTGTAAATAAAGAAGATGATTTGATTTGATTTGACGCAGCCTGTACTCCTTAATCTACGCTACGCACAGCAACCTACATTCGGTTTGTCGATTAAAATAAACGTGATCGACGAAATTCTTAATGATCAATTATCGATTAGTCGACTAATCGTGCCCATCCTTAGTAATAATAAATTCTAAATACAATTCTCGTCCTGTACTTGTACTGGTTGATTTTCAATACTAGTTTTAATATTTGAAAGTGAGCTCAGGGACACTGGTTGCCGTTGTCTCTTGTGAATCAATAAAGTTTGTCTAAGTTTATGTAGCCACAGTGCAAAAAGCAGGTCATGTTGACACAATGGAGAATTTTCGCTAAAATTGTCCATGTCCTGTTATATTAAATGTCTACCAGGAATTCAGAAGTTAGCTCAGGCGGGCAGGTGTGTTCTGTTGCAGCAGAATATTGGTCAATTTCAGAAACGTGGTCCACAAAGCTGCTCATGTTGACACAGTGAAGAATTTTCCAATTTACTGAATAGCGAGCTCTACTGTATTCATTCCAGGTAGTTTGGGGACTCCATGATTTTATTATGCAAGAGTTTTCTGTTGGTCTGTGCCAGGAAACTTCTTGTTGTTCATTTTTGTAGTATTTGTATAGCAGAATATTCCCACTGTTGTGTTATGATGTGAATTCTTTGGCCTGAAGCGTTGTTTGTAGACGTCTTGCTTCACTTTCTTCATGTTCTTTGGATGATTTGTGGGCTCTGACATCTGTTTTGATCAAAAACTCCACTTGGTTTTACTGCCACCACTGGCTCAATGCTGTTACGTTGGTGTCTGTTGCTACTAGGGATGGTTTGATGTGGGTTTTTGTGGGGTTTTTTTACTGATATTATCTGATATTTGTCTTGCTTTTGTGGCTGATATTTGCCAATGCTGATGTTATAATGTAGTTACCTCCACAAAAACATGCTCGGAGTTGTTTTGTTTGATTCACACGTGTTTGAGTAACCCTTAATTATTAGTCTGTCTACATTTCCAAAGCTCAAAATGCTCTGTTCCACCTTGTGATGTCATAAAACAGTAGAGTAGAGAGTAGATTAGATTAGATAGTAGATTGGCAGTTCCAGGACAGAAATTATCCAAATAATTTTATTTTGTATGGAGTTTAAAAACACAATGGAGCACAGTATTACCTTGTATTATCTTGTATTATCCTGCATTGCTGCTCTATCTACGTCTCCAAAGCTCAAAATGCCCCTCGTGATGTCAAGTTTTGGTAGTTTTGACGTTAACAATTACCTTTCGTTTAGTAGAGATTATCCAAATGATTCTAGTGAAGGTGAATGAAGGTTAAAAACACAGTGGAGCACTTCCTGTATTACTACATGACATCACAAGGTGGAACAGGGCGTTTTCGGTTTGAGAGAGCCTAAATATGCAGGATTTGTGTGTTAAACATGTGTGAATGAAGCAAACACAACTCCAGGTATGTTTACGATGAGGAAACATTATAACATAGATCGGAAAATGGCGTGATACAAATTCATCATATTTTCACTGTTCAAACACACAAAGACTAGGATTGTGCAGAAAAATATTGGTGCCAAATATCTACAAAATTTCCAATATTGGTCCGATACCGATATCTCCAGTAACTTGTCCTATAAAGTGCTACTCCTGACGCTCAAAACTCGGGCTGTGCGTTACGGCAAAAAAAAGTTTTCCTTTTTTTTTTCTCTTTTATTGATCAATTAGGATTTCCAGTTTTATTTTGTCGTACTAAAATTTTCCAACGTTCAATACTTAATGTTTAATTGTTGCCATTTAACACCCACAATTATGCTTTTATAAATTTTTGTCCTTGAAAGTCTGATCTAAACTCCTCCAAACATGTTTTTACAGACAGCGCGTTGACTGTACCTTTGTATTAAAAAGACCCAAGCTGATCACTGATAATTAAAGATGACAGAACCTCAATCTCGATTAAAATGTGACTAATTACCCAGTCCTGCTCTGAACCTATTTAGACTGAAGATTTATGCTGACAGTTAAAAAATGGCTGTACGTCTCAGGGTTCTCAAGAGACCTTTTTTCTTTGCATTTTTAGGCCGATAATTGGAAATATATATGTAAAAAAAAGTGTCAATCTTAAAACATGAAGCAGAGAGAGAGGACAGACGGAGAGAGAGGAGACAGATGGCGAGAGAGAGGAGACAGACGGAGAGAGAGAAGAGACAGACGGAGAGAGAGAGGAGACAGACAGACGGAGAGAGAGGAGACAGACGGAGAGAGAGGAGACAGACGGAGAGAGAGGAGACAGACTGAGAGAGAGAGGAGACAGACAGACGGAGAGAGAGGAGACAGATGGAGAGAGAGGAGACAGACTGAGAGAGAAAGGAGACGGACAGAGAGAGAGAAAAGACAGACGGAGAGAGAGAGAAAAGACAAATGGCGAGAGAAGAGACAGACAGAGAGAGAGAGGAGACAGAGAGAGAGGAGACAGACAGAGAGAGAGGAGACAGACTGAGAGAGAAAGGAGACAGACAGAGAGAGAGAAAAGACAGACGGAGAGAGAGACAAAAGACAGACGGAGAGAGAGGAGACAGATGGCTAGAGAAGAGACAGACGCAGAGAGAGACAAACACACAGAGACAGACATGGAGAGAGAGAGAGAAATACACACATACAGATAGCCGGACAGAGAGAGGGATGCAGAGAAAGAGAGAAACAGAGAGAGAGATAGACACAGAAAGATAGACGGAGAGACATACAGAGAGAGAGAGAGACAGAGAGATAGCTGAAGAGACAAACGGAGAGAGAGAGAGACACAGAAAGATAGACAGACACAGAAAGATAGACAGACAGAGGGAGAGACAGACACAGAGAGAGAGAGAGAGAGAGAGAGACAGAAAGATAGAGAGAGACACAGAAAGATAGAGAGAGAGTCAGACATAGAGAGAGAGTGAGAGAGATAGACACACAGAAAGAGAGAAACGGAGACAGACGGAGAAAGAGACAGAGAGAGACAGAGACTTGGCCATATGCTTTAATCCAGCACATCATTAAATGTTAAAAGTGTTTCTTAAAATCTTTAACTGAGTTTCTCAGCGCTTGCAATTGGGAGGAGTATTGGAGCATTGGAGTATTGGAGTATTGGAGCATTGGAGCATTGGAGCATTGGAGCATTGGAGTATTGGAGTATTGGAGTATTGGAGTATTGGAGTATTGGAGTATTGGAGTATTGGAGCATGGAAGTATTGGAGTATTGGAGCATTGGAGTATTGGAGTATTGGTTGGGAGGAGTATGAGTTTTACTAGAAATGCAAAATTAACCAAAATCAAAATTGCAGTTTTTTTTTTTTTTAAACCCTCTGCCTACAAAACCTGCCAACCCTGCCGTTTGTATCTCCATAAACATTTTTGCATTGGTTAAGCATTTCATATTTTAGTGCGTTTTTAAACTTAAAAGCGTGTGAACTGATGATGTTTCCGTTGCAGCCGGCGCTCCTCTAGCTTACAGTGCACTTCCCTTGCCTGGGGTGACATGAGGGAGAAGGCTGTGTCATTGGCGCCTGTGCCCGGTCTACTGTAGCTCACATCACCTCTATTTGTGTGCTCCCAGGTGGTCGTTCACACCAAAGACGGAGAGCGGCTCTACCGGATCTCGCCCTGGGCCAAGTATGTCACCCAGGAGGAGAAGGCTGTCATCTACGACTGGGTGCACTGGGACCCGCCTAACCCTTACAAAGTGAGTCCAAACTGCATATTCGACTTGCCTCAGTACAGATATATTGAATAAGCGGCTATTGTAGTGTTGTCACGATACTAAAATGACTCCATACCGATTCTGATACCACTATGACAATTAAAACCACTCTTTTATTAGACAATAGAATGTGATTTTCAACATTAAATCATAGCACTTTCGTTTATATTCTCATGTGATCATATTTCTGTGTAAAATCCCTCAGTCGTCCAGGTAGGATTAATCAATTTGCAATACTAACAACCCTACTCTTGGTATTATAATAATAATAATAATAGAATAAGTCTGCTGTGTACTGTTTGCAACTAATTATAAAGATTTTTATTTGGCTAGTTGTAGTTAACCTTTCCGTGATGGTAAAACTCTGCTCTGGTCTCTGAAAATTGTGAAAAACTCTTATAAACTCAATGCAGTGAATAATTGGGATGGGTGGATTGCATAAAGTAAACAAAGAATACATTTGGACCACTGTAAACTGTTTAAAATGATCTGGTTATGTTTTTTTGTTGTTGTTGTTGTTTTTTAGGTATTTAAGACTGTAAAACATCGCATCAGCTTTTAGAATGACAGGCTCTTTCTGCTTTTACTTACAAGCAAAAGTGTCACAAAACAATACTTAACTATATCTTTACACTCCATCTCCACAGATAAATTTTGATCAATTTTTTTGACAGAAAATTGTGATTTCAGTTAAGATCCAAATAGTCATGATCATATTTTTATTCCATAATCAAGCTGCTCTATCTTAAAGGTCCTATATTACCCAAAATTGACTCTTGTGATCTTTAAACCATGTTATAATGTTGTTACCTCCTTAAAAACATATCCCCGGAGTTGTGTTTTGTAAAATCCACTCATGAGTAACCCTTTATTATTAGTCTTTTCTCGTCTCTCCAGGTATGTTTGTGATGAGGAAACATTATAAAATCGTGTAATATGGGCCCTTTAAGGTATGCTGCAGTATTAAAATGACACGATTCTACTGGGTCTGTGGAAAATGCTGGACCTCTCACACTTTATATGAGTTTTGGCCATTATATATACGTCTCCCACATCACAAATAATATAAAGAAGCAGGAATGATCAGCGTGAAGTCTCTTTTTATTAAAATGTTCTCATCTTGTAGAACCACTATAGGGTGTAAGCTCTCATAAGTACTTCTGCATGCTCCTTTTGTGCTTCGAATGACATTTCCTCCTTTTTTGTCATAGGGAAGTCGGTATGATTGAATATGAATGAATGGAGGGTACTGGAGTTCCCCTAATGACAGATCTGTGTTCCCCAAATCTCTGCACAATAAAGTAGGACATAACCAGGGTGTAAAATATTAGATTCACCAAAAAACTGTCCATGGAGAAAAGCAGGTGAGATCTGTGAAGTGGCGAGCCTGAGAATACATCAGGGTTCCCACGGTCATATAAATCCTGGAAAAGTCATGGAATTTTACTATCATTCACGCAACTACAGCGTTCTGTTAAGTTCTCATTAGGCTATTATGATTATTTCCAGGTCTTTGGTTTAAAAAAGACGACAATAAATGCATTGACAGTATTTTGAATGTTAAAAAACTATAATACCAAACCGTAAGGTGAGTGGAAAATTGTTAACATTTCATATTTAGCCCTTAAAGTATCAGGGTGCTGTAAAGTCATGGAAAATTCACTTTAGGTCATGAAAAAGTCATGGGAAAGTTTTGTCAGTGAAAAAGAGTGGGAACTTTAACTTGCCAGTTTCAGTATTTTTCAGACTTTTTTTTCCAAACCAAATACTAATAAAGAAAGTGAACAGACTTATTTTCTCACTCCAGTTAAAACGACATTGGAACCAGTAGAAATGTGCTCTCTTTTATACTGTATTGCGTTCAAACCTAACCTTCTTCAAGATGCACAGATGCATTAATAAGTTCACTTATCTGGAGCGTAATATGGAAACCTATTTACATCGTGACCTTGTTTCGTCATTGCATTGAGTCCTGCTGCAATCAGACATGTCGAGAACTCCGACATAATCTAACTCCACGTCCACATCCTTTATTCCAGGTTAATAGAAATGTGTTAAATGGAACACGTAGCATCCTATTTCTCCTCTGTGGTCCAAGGACAGGAAAGTTGAGTATGTTATGAGTTATTTGAATAAATGATCGCTGCAGTAAGGTTTAAAAGTGAGCTTGTCGGTATAATAAACATGTGAAACTAATGTCAGATTGAAAGGTCCTGCATTATTCAAAACTGACTCTTGACTTGAGCTTTTATTCATGTTATAATGCTGTTACCTCCTCAAAAACAGAACTCAAAAAGTTGTGTTTTGTTCCATTCACTCATTTGAGTAATCTTTTATTATTACGCTGTCTACTTCTCAGTAAAAATTAACAATTTTAGAGCTGTAATTATCAGAAAGATGTGCAGGTTTGTGTGTTAAACATGTGGATGAATCGATACACAACTCCAGGTGTGTTTTGGATGAGGAAACAACATTATAACGTACCGTAAAATACCAAATAAGAGCCGGGTCCCCTTTACATGCCGGGTGCAGGTGTATATTTTGATAAATAAACGCCGAGTCTAATGTTCGTGCTGAAGACAGAAGTTGTGCTGCAGCAACAGGACGCAGGACTGATGCTCGTGTTGTCTTTACAAAAACGATACTTAAAACCGCATAGCTCATTTGCATAAACTGAAAGCGCTGAAAAAAATAGCTTTTAATTGTAACATTTCAAATTAACTTGCCTACGTCTGTATAGAAATTCGCCTAAATTATAGTCATACTATTTAAAAGAATTTGAGCACCATATTTCCCCAGTTTTTTTGTGAGGAATTAATTGCCTGTTTGCCACCTGGTCTCAAATAAACGCCTGGTGATTGAGCCAAATAAACGCCCCGGCTGTTATTTGGTATTTTATAATTTTTAATGTCTTAAACGGAACTAATTATTTTTATACGGTTTGCAGTGGTCCAAAGTTATTCCTCATTTACCTTATGCATTCATATCCTCCTAACTCTTCACTGCAATAGATTTATAAGCACTGTTCACAACTTTAAAAGACCAGGACTGAGTTTTGCCATCACAGCAAAGCTAACAACTAGCATACTTACATTCACTTGCTTTCAAGATTCAAGATTGTTTATTTGTCATATGCAGGTTCAACACAAGGTCTACAGTGCAATGAAATGCTTAGGATGAGAAGAACCGTTGACTCGCCAAGATATTCAAGAAGTACTAATAGCATGAAATAAATAGTACTGTTAAAAAGTGTTTGCAAATACAAGGGAAAATAAGTAAACAGTATAGTAAAAAATATAATGAAATACACATTATTTGACAATAAAATACTTTCTAATCGGATGCAGGCAGCAGACACCTGCTTATAATACAATATCTCTGAGGCAAGTCAAATGCAGCTCAAATACATGGGGAAAAACATGATAAAACTGTGTGGAACTGTTAAATGGATCAATTTCATTATTTCCTTTTTTATTACCCGTGTATTTTATCCGTTTATTGTTGTATTCATATCATGGGCATACATTGTTAGCGAGGCCCCATTATTGCAGTGAATACACATGAGCTTAAAAATTAGGCAGTGAGAAAATAAAAGCTTCTCTTTTGAATTTAATAGTCGGATATTTGCGATGAATGGGGCCCTTTTAACCTGGACCAGTTGTGGCTGTAGTTGGCCCATTAGCCGTCCTCCGCCACTAACAACACGACAAAGCAAACCACGGACCGTGTTAAAAGGGAGCAGCTTACAGTGAAGGGCAACAATACACAACTGAGCTCAGAAGAAACCCTGATTTAAAGGGACAGTTTGGAGTTTTGAGCATAGCGCCTCATTTCCTCCTGAGCCAGAGTGTTGGAGACGTGTGGAGACACTTTTTTAAATATTCCATCCAGTCCTTGTATTTGCAGAGGTCGCTGGTGCTAGGCTAGTGCATGTCAATGTAGGGCCAATGATTTTCCGCTACAAAATTTTACATTTTCCATTTCAGAAATGTTGAATTCTGTTTCATGTCCGTTTCACTGTAACACATTTGATAATTCTGTTGACAGTGTTGGGAAGGTGACTTTTAAAATGTAATCCCCTAAAGATTACAGATTACATACCCCAAAATGTAGTTTGTAACGTAATTCATTAAGTTACTTAAAGTGAGTAATGTAATCTGAATACTTTGGATTACTTGATATTATCATGATTTTTAAAACTACATGAATGTAGCAACCACCTCCTGCAAATTCATGTTTGGTTTTAGACCTGGTTTTAGTCCTGGTTTAGACCTGGTTTAGACCTGGTTTAATGCCTGTTTAGTCCTGGTTTTAGATCTGGTTTACACCTGGTTTAGACCTGCTTTAGACTTGGCTTAGTCCTGATTTTAGTCCTGGTGTTAGTTCTAGTTTCTAAAATTATTCTATCAACACAGACATTCACATCGACAGTCTGGAGTTCTAATAGTTTTACCTCGGGAGTGGGTAAGACTGTTTTAGTAGCAGGACGACTGTGCCCATTGACATGCACTAGCCTAGCACCAGCAACCTCTGCAAATACAAGGACTGGATGGAAGATTTAAAAAAGTGTCTCCACACGTCTCCAACACTCTGGGTCACTAGGAAATGAGGCCCTATGTCCAAAATTCCGAACTGTCCCTTTAACCCGAAGGCTTAAAGGTGCACGATCTACTTTTCCTATAGATATGTCAGTGTTTTGCCTTGAATGTTTCGCAGTATGGCATTAAGCAGAGCTATCTTACATTTATTGCATTACAGGTCTTTGGTCTCCATGAAGATAGAAAGGTTTTATAACATACTGTGAGACATTCCAGACAAAGCGATAACAAGCATTTGACGGAAACTTCACCAGAAAAGTTGCACAATGCACCTTTTAATGTATGTATTTAAGTTTATTACGATATTAGGATTCTACTTTGATGCAATGTAAGCATAATAAACATAGGACTAAGAATAGCTATGCTGCTAAAAGCCTTGTCAAAATTCTTCACTCCCCGCTTTATCCACAAGAGGGCACCAAATTCCCAATTCTAGCATCAGTTGAGCTAACAGCGGCGGCCCTCCTCCCGGTTCCTATTAATTTTTCCCGTAGACTTTCCCAAATTACCATTTTGAATGGCTAATTGGCTACGTGGTGACTAATGACGACAATACCTATATTTTTATTTTAAATCCATTTCTGAAATTACTTAAGTTATGAAATATTTCTTCCAAAATCTTGCATTTTAAGCATGCTTTTTGGGCTTAAAACAACCACAATTTGGACATTAGTTATCACACAGCTGATTCTCCATCATGTCTTTCAACTCTTCAAAAAAGTCTATGGGGAAAACAAATGGAAAATTTACTTCCAGAACCAGAGCTCCACTGGGAAGTGAAACAGGAGCACTACTGTCACATATAAACCACGAATTACCTATGCTAATATATCTAAATGATCCGAAACGCTAGCATTAAGCGTAATATGTGTGCTTAGGTCTCCTGGTGACGCTGCCGGCTGTTCTTAACCAGACACTTGATGCTCCTGATTTGAGGGGCTCTTGATGTTCCACCACGAGTGCACAAGCTAAACAATGAGAGCCCATTAAGAGCACCTAGCTTCCTTTATCGCCGCTGATTGGGTACTATTTAATTAGCACAGCCCTCTCACTCACGGCCTATTGCTTTTATTTACAAGTGGCTCAATCAAACACTTGAAACGGTTCATTCAGAAGGCCTTGAGTCGCCCAAAAGGACTCACTTACCACCCAACAAGGGAAAAAATGTCTTGATAGCCTGTAGTTTCGCCACAGTCGGTCATGGTTATGTATTTTTCATTTAGGAAAAAGTGTATTTTAAAGGTCTTATATAACACAAAATCGACTTTTGTGAGCTTTAAGACACATTTGGATGTTGTTACCTCCTCATAAACATACCTGAAGTGGTTTTGTTTCATTCACATGTTTGAGTAATCCTTTATTATTATATCTGTTTACATCTCCAAGCTGAAAATGTTCTGTTTTTAGTTTAGTTTGGACAATTCCAGGGCTGCTTTCCGTTTGAGAGAAAAACTCAGCCTAAATATGCAGAGATTGTGTGTTAAACATAGTAAATTAAACAAAACACAACTCCAGGGATGTTTGTGATGAGGAAACAACATTATAACATATAGTAGATCAGAAAATACCGTAATTTAGGCCCCTAATAATATAATATAAATAAAGACTGACCAGAGGTACTGCAAGTTGCCAGAGTGCTGTTTGTGGCATATGTTCTACTAATTTAAATTCCCAAATTCAATTATTAAGGACCAGATATTATGTTAACTTGACTTTTTTTTTAGCTTTTAACCATATTATATTGCCCTCACGCTTGTTGCATTAATCCATTCATTCAAAGTTATTCTGTGAATGGTCAAAAATGCTTATTTTGCCCGTTTAGTTTCTTCACAGATAAAATTCTGGACTTCGCCTGCACAGTTTTTAAGCTCATAAACATAAAAAATCATTCTGTGGTTAATTATGTTTCCCAAATGCAGATATTTTAATTTACAGGTGCACTGCGTAACATTTGTAGTGGACTGGAGGCTTGATGTGTCCATTGTTTTGTCTAGAATGTTCCACAGTGTAGATTAAACCTCTGGACAAGCAGATTACAGCACCACACTACACTACGGCGTAGCTCTGTGGAGAGTCGCCCCTTTCACAGAAGGAATTATTGTATTTTTGGGCAATAGAAACACCCATAATGAATAAATACTAGATGGAAATGTTTAGTGCTGCCACTAACGACTAATTTTCTAACGATTAATCTCTCGACTATTTTTTCGATTAGTCGACTAATCTAAACGACTAATAAATAAAAAAAGCGGTTCTAACACACACAAGTGTGTGTGTTAGATTTTACCTTGTGTGTGCTGTGCGTGCGAGTTGCAAAGGTTATTGCTGTTATGTCTGTTGTGTGTGCTCATTCAACAATGTTGAACAACGATATGCACACACAATTTAACGAGTTTGCACGAGCAGCATATGCAACGGTATGCTCAATACCTCATGCATCGTGGTCGTGGTCGAGAAAGAGAGAGACCAGCCAGCAGAGTGCGCACGGTAAATACTTCCTCAAGTTTGTTTTCTTTGGCGGTGCCATTATTTACCACTGCTGTTAGCCTTTGGTGAAGCCGAGGTTAGCCACCTCGGCGTCAACCCCGGATGTAGCCGCTGTCAGCAGCACCGGTGTCGGCCTCGGGCGCAGTTGCTGCCCGCGGCACCGGTGTCCGCTTCGGGTGTAGCCGCTGTTAGCCGCGCCGGTGTCCGCCTCGGGTGTAGCCGCTGTTAGCTGCGCCGGTGTCCGCCTCGGGTGTAGCCGCTGTTAGCTGCGCCGGTGTCCGCCTCGGGTGTAGCCGCTGCCTGCCGCACCGGTGTCGGCCTCGAGTGTAGTACGACTAGTGGTGTGGAGGGGAAATACCTGATCTCAGGCAAGCAAAAGGTCTCTGGACGAGCCGTTTGAGACCAAAAATAAATAAAGGCGAATATTCGACCAAAAAAATTGTAGTCGACTCATTTTCATAATCGATTACGTCGACAACGTCGAATAATCGCGGCAGCACTAGAAATGTTTAAAGTCATGCCATGGAACATTTCAGGCAAAGCAATAACATCTCCATGGAGAGAAGCAGATGACGGGTCCTCCAGCAGAAAAATTACACAGTGCACCTTTAAGTTAAGTTAGAAAATGTGAAATACTTATCCCAAAGTGGCCAAAAGCTATTTTAAAAGTGAATCATAGCCACAAAAATGGATGCTTTCTTTTCATATAATTTTTAGTCAGTGAAAACAGGATTTTAGTTGCGTGGTAAGTGAAATAATGGGCGGCTTATATTTATTTATTTGTATACAGAGAGGATTTGGCATAAAACTGGATCAGCAACTCGTATGGAAGCTTAAACTGTGATATTGCCAAATCTTAGAAGCATCAAACTCAGAGCACCAAAATGACATGTACTATAGTAGCTAATAGGGCTGGGCGATATGGACCAAAAAATATATCTCGATATATTTTGCTATATCTCGATATACGATATATATCTCGATATCTTTACAGGAAAAAATACAGCCCCCACAAACTACTGCAAAAACAAAAAAACAAATTTTATCTGATTAATATTCATTTAGTTCTGCACTTAAACACTCTTGACACCCCTTTTTGGACCCTCACCCACAGTTTAAGAACCTCTTCTTTAAGAGGACTTCCACTGACACAAAACTGCTTCAAAGTGAATAAAGTGTGTAGGATTTTTAAACCTCTATTTTCAAATTCCAAACTGGAGTTACATTCTCTTGTTTTAAAGTGGTATTTAGTCTCTGCACATTTACCAAATCAAACGCACAGTGTGACAAACGGATTTATTTGGCATTTGGCACAGGCTGCAGAGAGAAGCCCTGACGCTCCGGCGCCTCAAGACTCTGCACGCTCCCGCGCGCTCCCGCGCACTCCGCACACCGGGATGAGTTTATTGGCAACAGCAGCGGCATTAATGAAAAATGACCGCACTCAGTATTCAGACCTTGAGTTCATGACAAGACCGAGTCCAAATGCGCCGAGTCCGAGACAAGACCAAGACAAAAGTCAAAGCTCTCGCTTTGTCCAGCGGCACGCGGGTGTCTGTGAGGGTGGGGCAGGTGTGGGTCCTGCTGCGCGGGGCTCTCGTTTAAGGGCGTGGGTGTGTTTTGAAGCGGAGTTTGTTCGTGATATCTGCACACACGTGGAGCTGACGCTGGGCTGGCGCGGTCAGAGGTGTCATGTGGTTGCGCTCGCTGGGAAACGTGCATTTAGAAAGTTTAACTCGTCACGTTGTGTCTGTGCGCAGCTCCTTATTGTAGCTGCAGAAACACTCGCACAGATGCGCCTGTTTGGTTTTCCACGTTCGCACGACGAAATATTTGCTCGCAAATGCGAGTGAAATGGGCGCACTGCAGAGCCCTGGTCCTAGTCCTGGTTTAGTCCGCGGCCGAGCCCCGGGCTTTGCGGCCGCGTTTAGTCCTGGTTTAGTTCTAGTCCTGGTTTAGTCCGTGGCCAGCTCCGGGCTCCGCGGAGGAGCTCAGGGGACAAAAGCAGGAGGCGGAGCGGCGCGCACAGAGAAGGCGAAACAAGCGAAGCGGCGAAACCAGAAGTAAACATAAGCATTATAGCGATATATCGATATGTCAGAATTCATATCGAGTTTCAAAAATATCTCGATATATTTTAAATATCGAGATATCGCCCACCCCTAGTAGCTAAGTGTTTTTTGCATTATTGTGCGTCTCATAAAATCAGAACTTTAAAGAAATTAGTCTTAAACATCTTTGTAATGCATCATTCAGGGTTTTAAATCTATCGACACATCAGGGGGTTGGTTTTTCATGTTGATTAATGTGGATGTCAAACAAGTCAAATCATCAGCTACTGAATTATACACAAGAAAATGAAACTCCACCCCAGCCTATTTATCCTAGCCTAAAAATGTAATATCTGATACAGTAAAATGCAAACACTATATTTCCAACTCAAACTTTAAATTATTAAGTGAATTTTTTTTACACGTTTCTGTAGCCAATATCGATATATAGTATCGATAGTATAGTAGGGATGCACGGACTGAAAACAGCATTTATTTCCTTTAAACAAAAATATAATAAGACAAAACTGATCCAAATGTGTTACGTATCTGTTATTTATCTCAAATAAATACAAAAAAAACTATAAAATTCAAACATTATGGGTCTTTCAGGGCTGACTACCACCAGTAAATAGTCTTATTATTTCAATTTCTTAGCCCAGGATATTGGCAGAATCGATATTTGGAAGTCGATATCTGATCCAGCGATTTTTTTCAATGTTTACGCCTATATTTATTACCTGTATCAGATTGGTGCATCTGTAATTCATACTGACTGAGGCATCGATTCGCCGATCACTGGTAAATGCACAAATGAATGAAACAGACATGTCATGGATCAGATAAGTATGGCACTAAATATACTGGTGAAATTGTGTATTTTTCAGTATTAGGTGTAAGCCTTGAGTCTGGCTCCACTCTGTCTTCGTTTGAACCTAACCCTCTTTTTTTACACACTGCTTATTTCCCCATTAAACTCAATCAGCCTTGCCCCGAGACACTCACAACCTAGAACAAGCCCCCATTTTGTTTTTGACCTTCACTCACCAAATGTACTATTATTTCATGAAAAAGTCTCTAATTTTAGTTTGTGCTCCAGCCAGTCCACCCTCATCCCAACAAGCCCAGCCGCCTGCGCATCTACGAGGCTCACGTGGGCATTGCTTCACCCGAGGGGAAGATTGCCTCATATACCAACTTCACCGCTCACGTGCTACCCCGCATAAAGGAGCTAGGTAAGTCCACGAGCTGTGATAACCTCCAGCTGATTATTCTCTTTTCTCTTCGCCCGCCCGGTATTTGGTTGGGCTTGTGCAAACTGTGAGATATGGGGAGCCTGAGCGCAGGTTGACTCACTGCTAGCATACGTTTCATGTGTAGGAATATGTACGTTGGCGGATTGTGCGAGACTACATGCCCCCTTGGATTTCAGGGCAGGGATCCCATGTGTTTAGGATGGGCCTCTGTAAAAACTGAGAAAGTGGAAAATCTGTTTTAAAAGGCCCATACTACTGTATTTTCTCATTTATGTTATAATGTTATTTCCTCAACTGAAACATACCCAGAGTTGTTTTGTTTCAGTAACACGTTTACTATGCAAAACCTACAACTAGGGATGCACTAATACTGAGTCTGGTATCGGGTATTGGCCCGATACTTCCATAATATACTCGTACTCGCTAAACATCTGCCGAAATCATGCACCAATACCACTATTACGCGACACATTACGCAGTATCCCGGTTTCAGTATCCCGAATAAACCAGTATCCCGGTTATGAGAAACCAGAGCAACATAAATAAAGCAACTGTAGCCGACATCAGTGAAAGAGCTTCTGCACTTGTACGATCTCAGAAAAGTTTAACATGAACCATCTCCAATGCGATACACACACAGAACAGATGCACCATGAGCTGCACATCCCTCTGTCACAGAGAGAACGCTCATATTCCACTGAGTCATGTTCTTTAGTCCAAGAGAAGCTGAACACATCAGCACTTGAGCTGTTTTTTTCAGCATTTATACTGTTTATGCAAATGAGCCATGCGGTTTTAAGTTTTGTTTCTGTAAAATGTAAACAAATGTGTGCAAAGCTGCTTTAAACACATAATCAAGATTCATAAAGTTTATTGTCAAATTTTCATATTCAGATATGAAAAAATGAAATTACGTTTCTCACTCTCGATCAAAGCTAAATTAAATAATAATAAAATGAAAGAAAAGTTCTAAGTTCTTAGGGAGACAGCCTGGTGTGGAGAGGGAATATCATGGTTGTTTGTATTTTTTCCGGGTTTATTAACCATATTTTTTGCTCTTGCACATTTGTAAGATTGGTAACGTATTGGTATTGGTACTCGGTATCGGCAAGTACAGAAATGATTGTACTGGTCCATCCCTACCTACAACCCCTGAGTAATCCTACATTGTTAGTCTGTCTACATCTCCAAAGCTCAAAATGCTTTGTTCCACCTTGTGATGTCATGAGTTTTCACGTTAACAGCTCCACTTTACATTTAGTTCAGCAGAAATTGGCAATTCCATGTCTGAAATGATCCAAGTGATTCTAGTGAATGTTTAGAAGTGCAGTGGGGCACTGTGTTGGCATCACAAGGTGGAACAGTGTTTTCAGTCTGAGAGAAGAGCTCAGTTTAATATACAATAATGTGTAATCTTCTAATTGGGTAGTATTCACACAGATGAAATCTCATAAAAATAAGTTGCTACCAGCGAGGTAATCCCTAAGAACCCCAGACTGTAAATTCACCAGAAATGAAGCAGACAAACATTTAAAATCTGATCACATTGATAATCTCCTTGGTGCGAGGTCAAGCAGTTCTTCATGCCCAGGCAGTGATTTGTCCTTCTGCCCAGTTACATATGCTCATGTAACTGGAGGCCATACATTGACACATCTATAAATAAGGCCCATAGTCATCTGAGCCGCTCTGTAACATGAAATACTGTTGTTTTGCAGTGTTGGCATTGTACATACCACTAGGCTTTGTAAAGGAGTTGGATCGTAAAGCCACATTATGTAACTTTTAGGGAGCTGTCACGCCTGTTAGTCCGGTTAACTGGTTTGTTTGAGGACTAAAGTTGACACATTATTACAGTTTTCATTTTGTGTTGATCACATTCAAGAGAAAATAGAATATACCTTTTCTGAGGCAGCACTGTGTCACAAAACGAAGTAGAAACTGCGCTCGCCCATTGGTGACAGAATATCCCGGGAAAATAAAGAAGAGGATCACAGTAACACATGTTCCAAACTCGAGTCCACTTAACACTCGAAGACCTATGACATTGTATAAGATACTGAGGAATATGTTTTATATAACCGCGCATAACTTTCCAACCGTAAAAGATAGAAACTTACATTTTCCCCCTCTGAAAGTGCAGACATACTGTAGAGGTTTCCGTACATATCTGCGGTATTGGCCTACGTCACACTCGCGCTGTGTGATGACGTGCGCAAAACGAGTGTCCAATAGGAACCTTGTTTTCATCAAACGCATGTGCTTCAATCCATTTTGATCGGCCAAAACTGAGTGAAATGAGTCAAGATGGTCGACTCCTCTTGAGCGTGTACGATTAAAACAATTGAAAAAGCCGCTCTAAGTGGAGTTTATTCTCAAATAAATGACAAATTACGCATCTTGGTTTGCATAATTGCACATCCCTTGCTATTTTTATTTGAAAGGTTTATTTAACACAAAATAAACAAATACAAATGTAATAAACGCCAGGGAAATGCAGAAGTGCTGTGGCTCTGGTCCTGGACTTTACAGGAGCTGTTTCCACGACTGGCACCAGAAAAGTAATGGGGCAATTGCACTTTTTCTTTTGTTTTTAGGGCAATAAGGATATTTTTTATTTACTTACAGACTTGATATTTTGCATTTTTGTAGCTAAGTCCCTAAATTAAGCATTTTTATGTCCAAAAAGTAGTTTATACATGTTTGCTGTGTGTTTTGTATAAGAGTGTGAATTTTATTTTCTGTTTTTTTTTTTCATCTCTATTTCTGGTCCTATAGCTTTTATTACAGCCACATGACACAACTACAGCAGCAGATTGTGAAACAACAGGCTGTACTGAAAAAAAAATTGTATAACACTTCATTATAGGGTGAAAGGGGCAGTTTTAAAAGCAAAATTAAGAAAAAAAAAATCCAGGCGAGGAGAAATGTACTAAAATTGCCCCTAGGTCTTTGGGGTTAAAGAGCACCCAATGGTGTAGGTGTGAAAGCTCCTTTAGAAACTGTTTTATAGTTTGCAGTCTTCTCCTTTTCCTCAGTGTTCTGCAATTACACACCTGCAAAAATGATTCTGTAAACAATACACTTGCCTCTCCTGGTTTCATTCCAGTTGTTTTTTTTTTTTTTTATGCCAGATGTTCAGCTTTCGCAACCAGCCATGTGATGTCAACAAAACTGTATATTCACAGGTGGGATTTGAACTGGCAACGCTTAAACCTTCCAAAATGTTAACTTCCCATGTTTTCGCAAGCATTTGTGTCACCAAAAACAACAAAGACACAAGTGAGAATAGGATGTTTACAAAAGGAAGGACCTAAAGGCGCAGTCGCTGATTTTTACAGATTTTTACTCAGAAACAGAAAAACAACCACTTCATTTCCACTCACCGGTTTGCGGCGGCTTAACTTATGTATTCTGTGTATCCTAATTATTTACCTCAATGAGTTAAGAGCTTTGTATAACTATCAGAGATGAATGCAGAGTTGTGCCGTGACGGTAAATATAACAACAACTATTATGCTCACACTCACTTACTGATTATTGGACCATTAGACCTTGTATAATTAGATTCCGACAGCGCACTGCAAGCATATTTTGACCTCAATAGCTTTTCATACAAAATATCTGCACTAGGGTAAATAATTCGGTACAGGTTGGGCTGTCATAATAATGAATAGCCATGTAAACCATTTTTAAATGGGTGGTATCATTCAAAAGGCCTGAGATGCAACAAATAAATAGCAAAATCAACCAGTTTTTATGTTATAACCAAATCTTATTGTATTACATATCGTATTACATTGCACCCTTCTGTTGTATTGCTGGGTTTCAGAGTAATATTGCAAAATTAAGTTGTAATACTTGCCCTGATCTGATGTTCAGTAATGGTATTGGCTCCCGATCTGGCTCTTTTATGAGTATCGGACAGTATTGGACAGTCACGTGATTGGACTGATCCAGTTTCACATGTTTTTGCAGCATCGACGCGCTTTACGGCAGCAGTAAATTAAAACGCCGCCATGTCGCTGTGTGGGACTTTCACTACAACAAAACGAGAGTCAAACAGCGACGCAATTGCTGCAAACAAACAGTTTCTCAGCAGAGCCACTTTAACACTACCGATTTGATTCGTCACTTACAAAAGAATCATCCAGACGAGTTGGAGATTTACAAGCACAAGGCGGCAAAGCCACAGCAGCAAACACTGGCGGAGGTATCGGATCGGTATTGGATCGATATCAGAAAGTGTACACATCGGATCAGATCGGAAGCCAAAAAATCTTGATCAGGACGTCTCTATTAATACTGTCAGTTCTTTGGCTTGAACAATAACAGGTTCAACATTTGTGAATTCACCTTTTGGATATTTCATGGCAAAGTCCAATGTTATTAATAGGGAGTTCTGCTCCCACTAATGCATCAGAAAATACATGATAAAGTACACGCAATAAATAGTGAGCTCCAGAATGTATTGTTCCAGCTTTTATATATTGAACAATAAGTCACTATACAGTAATTACCTTGACAGGCCAAGGTACAGGGCCTTTTATACTCCTTATGCCAGAAATGACACATTTTAACCGCTGAAAAAGCTATGGTACAGCATTCTCTCCTAAAGAAACCACCACACCAAAAGCTAAAGTCAGAATTAGTTATTTTATTCAATTATTGTCATATACACTACCAGTCAAAAGTTTGGACTCCCCCTCTCATTCAGTGTTTTGTTTCTATATGTTTCTGCATTTGATATACATACAGAAGCCATCAAATAAATGAAGAAAAATATATGGAATTATGGAATTTGAAGATTTGGTTATAAAATAAATGAATAAAAATATGTAAGAAATCATTTAACTTTAACTTTTTTTGCTATATAAGATCTTACTTCATATATTTGACGTCTTCTGTATGTATATCAAATGTAGAAAGTAGTAAACACTGAATGTGAGGGTTAGTCCAAACTTTTGGTACTGTATTCTCCATTTTAAACCTAACCCAGCACGACGGCTTCTATTGTCGACAACTTGAACGCAACTTGACAGACGCCTCAAATACTGCAGCGTATCTCCTGCATTCTTTAGCAGTTGGACAATCCAGCGCACGGCATTATTAAAAAGCGCTGATATGAACTCGCAGCATCTGATAAATACTGCTTTTCCTGTGCCTTTGTCATTGAGGAACAGAGGGAAGAGCCTACAAAACACCGCCACATCCAACCGACCAACGTGGGCTATCACAGCTTCCATCAAACTCAACGTCTGCTTCTGCGGCTCACATTTTCTGCCTTATTATTTTCTTTGTGTAATATTACTGTTTAAAATCACCTGCTGTGCTTGAGCTTGTTATATAGTTAAGTATACGACACATTGTTATTACTTATTTCTTTTAAGTCGCATTTCTAAAATGTCTTAGAAAGAAGTAGTATGCAGATTACCGCTTTAGAAAGATGCGGTGCCAATGGGAACTGACGTCTCAGAGCCTTTTGAACACGGTCTAAATAAATGTAAACGTTCTTCTGTGGCTTCCTCTTGGCCCTGTCTGAAGTGGAGATGTGATGTACGTACTAAAGGAAAGCAGTGAGAGCAAGGTTTATATCTGCGACCCACGGCGAGTCTTTCGTGTCTCCATTGGAGTCAATACAAAGTGTGCACACTTATCGCTACATTCACGCTCATGCTTTGCCTCATATGTACCTCTGGGATGATTTAATAAAGTGAAACACATTCAAAAAAAGAAACACGGACACCGTTTAAAACTAAATATTAGATTTATTAAAGCTTGGTCGTTGCAAGTCATGCCTACATCGCCCCGTGTGACATAACACCACCAACAGATCCATAACACCAGCAACTCGGTGGATATTTGTACCTCCCACGAGCAAACAGATTTTTTTCTTTTGTACCAAAATGACTATGCTGCACTGCTGAATGCTGCACGTATCACCAGTTGAGAAAATAAAAGTGTAAAATGAACGCTGGTGGCGGTGAGCAAAGGGCGTGTTCGGCAATATGGCGTCTTGAAAGTGATCACACATGCACAAAACACTTTCCAAATACAATTTCCAAAGGGTAAATGAGAAGGGGGAACAGCTATAACATGATTAAAAGCTCTGAAAAGTCGATTTGGCATAATAGGTGTCCTTTAAAGGTGCACTGCGTAACTTTTCTAGTGGAGGATCCACCACCTGCTTGTCTCCATGGAGATGTTATTGTGTTATCGAGAATGTTCCATGTTGGAGATTAAGCCTGTCTATCTCCAAGAAGACGACTGCTTGCTGCATTACAGGTCAGATCTGTGGAGGGGCAACCGCATTCACAGAGAGAATTACTGTATTTAATAGAAACGCCCGTAATGACTAAAGGCTAGATAAATGTGTTTAATGTCCTTGAAATGGATGTACCATGGAACATTCCAGGCAAAGCGATCTCCATGACGACAAGCAGGTGATGGACCCTCCACCAGAAAAGCTGCGCAATGCACAGTTTAGAAAATAATTACCATATTTTCCGGACTATAGAGCGCACCTGTATATCAGCCGCATCCGCTCTATTTAATATATATATATATACAAGCCGCAACCGGGCTATAAGCAGCTGATATCTATGTTGAAAAATGAGATATTTACTGCATATACAGAACGATTTTGTACTGTAAATGTACATTTATGTACCTGAACAGATTCTTTCTGAACAGTGGCTTTTAACACGGCAGCAACTATGCTGATTAAAACGAGGTCAAAAACAGAAAAGAACCGGTAATTGACCTTCATTTCTCCTGTGCAGTGAAACCACAAGTCACTTTAATCATCTTCGCTGAAACCATTGACCCAAGCTTACGTGCAGCAGCAGGTAGAGGTCTGCACGGGACACAATTTTCAGTTCCGCTCCCGCAGTCTTCAGTCACCCTCCCACCCGCTCCCGCAATAAGCTTTCAGAATGTTCTTATTACATCCATGGTCCCGCGCCGCACTGTTTTGTGTTGGGTCCCGCGGGTGCAGGGCTCTACAGCGGTTTCCTTCCTGGAGCAAGATCGATGCCTTTAACTTAAAACTTGCATCATACAAACTCCTTTGTGTGCTTTTCATGATGAAGGGGCGAGGATTTGAAGATAATTACCAGTTAGTAATTTGTCGTGCGTGTTATATCTAAATAAAAAGTAGCATATTCTTCTTTGCATTCATTTTCCGTCTATCTTGTTTTTGAAATTCCGGTTAGAGCGCCCCTAGTGGCCCCTAGTGGTTGAAGAAAAATCCACAGAATGGTTCAAAGCCTGGGAAAAAAGTAGCGGCTTATAGTCTGGAAAATACGGTATCTAAGCAGAAATTGTCTTGCCCCAGACTGATGTATTGTGTACACAGCTCAGGAGGTCAAAATAAGTCATTAGCAATAAGCATTTTATTGATTTGACTGAACATTTTTACTTATCTGATAATCAGGAAGTGAGTGTTAGCATGCTAGTTTTGTTAATTTTACTGTCACAGCAAAAACACTGCTCTGGTTTCTAAGATAAACTCTATAAACTGAATAATTAGGTCACTCAGATTTCATACAGTAAGTGAAGACTAATGCAAACTGTTTAAAATGAACTTCTGTTTTTAATGTTTTTAACACAGTTCATATCAGGTACAGCATCTTTAATCTGACACAAATGTATTTTTCCTTATGCACCTGGTTGTGGCTGTTTGCAAGCAAAGCAATCTGATGTAAAAACCTAAACATATATACAGTGTTTTTGACTTTCTGTGCATTTTTGTCTTTCTGTGCATTTTTGTGGGGTCAAAAACATATTGTATTTGTAGCTTTTTGGTGGGCTAACACACGGCATCTCACATGATCTATATTTAAATTGAAAATGTGATATAATTTGTTGAAAGTGGGTAAAATAACTACTCAAATAAATGGTATATAAATGTGTAATAATTTTGCAGCTAGAAATTAGAATCAGTGTAATTTTACTGCGGGAAGTTCATGTTCAGACAAGTTTGGAGACTCCTGTCCTGGGCTAACAATATACTGTAAATTTATCATGTAATCAAGGCGGTAAAGCTTTAAAAATTCATATCACACTTTTTTTGGTGCTTGGATTACAATGCAGATTAGGTCTTTTTCATAATTAAACCAAGACAGACTGACCAGCTGGACAAGTAGGTGGAGATAATGAGACTTCTTTGCATGGACATTATCATGATTCAGTATAACTGCATCACCCAGACATGTGTAGACCGACGTACATGAGCTGCTTTAAAAGCCCGTTTCTGTTGTTCTGAGGCTGTGTTTTGGACTGGGCTGCTCTGGTACAGCTGTTGTACATTGACCTTTCCGACTCTGAGAGCGCTCCCCACAGCCACTTCTCCTTTTTTAGGATTCTCTGTCAAAGCAAAGGCCTGGAGCTCTCCGTTCGACACTCTGACTGACACGGGTCAAACTGAAGGAAGATATTGTTGCCAAGTGTACACAAAACTCCAAACAGTACTTGAGAAACTTGGAGAGGCACTGCACTTTACTATTTCGAAGAGTGAAAACTGTCTTTAACTTTGGGTTTTATGCTATGCCACGGCCACTTGCCCACACATTGTTCTGACCATCTGTGATTTTACCAGTGAAAGAAAACAACAGGGGAGAAAGCGATATAGCTGCGTACATTATATTCTACACCACTGCAAATAATGATTCCAGTTCTATGGGGTATTAACTAGGGCCCAACCATATGGATTTTGTTGCAGCCGATATGATACCGATACAATGGGAGCTGGAGCTGCCAATAGCCGATATAATCGCCGATATATTTATGATGTAAAAATTCACTGTAAATCTTCAGTTGTTTATAAAACTTAAGTTTGGCTCTATTGAATTTTCAATTTGGTTTATTTAGGCGACATTTATTTAGGCTTGACGTAAATAAGCCTCTTTACGTCATATTTAAAGACAGTCGGTTGGCCTAATGGTGTTTTTTTATGATATTCTAGCCAGTAAAGAAAGTGCTGTAAGTAAACTAACCGCTATTAGCCTTTAGCGGTAAATGCGTGTGCACCGCGGTAATAATGATCTGCTAATTGTCGATCATTCACACTTATATTCACAGCTCATTTACATATCAGTGCATGTCCATTAACATATATACGGCCACTATAGTCACTTTACAGTCGCTAATAGAAGAGAAACAGCCTGTTTATGTGTGCGAGCTACAGCAGCTAATTGCTAACCTTTCCAACACACAGGCTCCTCTCAGATCACAAGTCTGCACTAAGTACTGTCCTTTTAATCCAGACTCAAACTGATCGTCCGTAAAAAGAATATAATCTCGGTGTTGCGCACAAATAGGCCGCATATGTGCGCTCATGGATCTGCGATGCGTTCAGGTAAATACTGATGCAGCACCACATATTAGGACATTTATCTGTCTGTAAATTGGATAAAATGGGCAGGATGTAGAGAGTCTATGCTTTATAACAAGGTAAAATGTCCATGTGGAATATTGGCCCATATCGGCAAGATTTTGGCCGATAGCCGATACGTTTCCAAAAGCTCATATCCGCCAATAATATCGACCAACCGATATATCCGTCGGGCCCTAGTACTAACTGCTAACACATAACATATTTTGATCCCCATGTTACCTTTTATTGTTTTTGTAATGCTATATTTGTTCTAAGTCACTCTCCCTTGTAGTGGTTCTGTAGTCGTGTATCCTGTTTTTGTATATTTAGGGAGAATTGTCGTGTGGGAGTGTGGGTAACGTACGATTTTGGGCTGAGCAATGGAGAGAATCTTACAGCGAACCGTAAGGAGGGGTCGATTAGAGCCAAAGAGATGGATCACTGCATTACTGAAACTTGCATCTAAAACCTCTTCAGGCATGCATTAATGGGGAAACATTATAAAATGGTAGAGAGCTAAAAACAAAACAAAAAGGAAACTTCTTTAAAACAGTAATTGTCCAGTGTGTGCAAGAAAATCAATATTTTATTTTATTTTATACATTTTTTTTGCCCTATCACCCAGCCTTAATATTTGGTCACATATTCATACTAGATAGTAAAAAAGGCCATGTACAAATCCCAGTTTTATAAAATACCAATTATGTTTGGTATCGCTCTGTCCAATACCTTGGTTTTGTATTAGAAAATAAAATGAATAGCTGAAAATGAAAATGTTTACTATATTTTACTTACCTTAATTTTACCTTAGCTCTTCATTATTTTTGGTCAACCCCAGCTTGAACTGATCTAATTGGGTTCATGTTCTGACAAAGATGATAAAAAAAAAATAAAATTAACCTTTTATTAAAAAAAACACAACATTTGAAAACGTAAATAGCTGAAGCTTTTACTTGATACTGCATCCAGCTTGAACAAATACGATCGAATTATTTAACTCCAAGTCCTTGTACTGCGTTCAAAAGTGGTTAAACCTCAGTTGTTTTGATTTATTTTATTTTATTTTATTTATTTATTTATTACAGGGACAGTGCATATTAATAAGCATTTCTGTCAATATACCAGAGTTTGCCAGAAGGTTATTTTCACCTGCAGCCCCTAGAAAGATGTTAAAAGTCACCCTAAAAGAACAAGAGTAAAATTAAAATTTACATAACAATATTACAATTACAGTACATTTATTAAAAACAACATGTAGGCTAAAAGTACTTAAGACTCGACAGACCTCAGACTCACATCCAGTAGTGTTATGTGAGAATACAGCAGGGACAGTTCGGCCAGGCTACTTTTGTGAAACTTTAAACTGTTCAAATTGTTTACACTAATAAAAGCATTTAATGGGTCACTCAAGTCACTTTATAGCAGCTGATTACTGCAATATTATGCTGTATCTCTGCTATCAAGTAAATATCCTTTGTTAGTTGGGTCTTATGGGAACAGTGAAATGGGGAAACCGCCCACACGAATGGAAATCAAAACTAAAATCAATTGTTAGTGCACCAAAGTTCCCAAAAGTTAGTTGGGAGCAACAAGAGGAGTCTGAAATGTGAAAGTGGATGTAATGATCCTGTTAAAAACTCACCAGGGAGATGCACACCTCCTGCTGGCATGTACTGTCGTAAACACATGGAGTCTTCACACATTATAACAGCAGTTAATTAGCATTTAAGTATAAAAGCATGAAAACAAGTACAAAAAAACTTATTTGACTAAAACAAATTCAACTACTTGGAAGATTACATGTGCTAGGGTCGTCCAAAGTGTTGAAAATCTGAGACTAACTCATATTAAAACTAGTATTGAAACTAGATATTCATTTGAGCAGGTATCAATACTAAAAAATGAATGTTCTCAAGACAGAAATGAACCTTTCCTGAAGCTTTAGAATGATTTTGAGCTGTATCAGAACAAATATAAGAGCTCATAGACGAGTATACGCCCATGCCAGAGTCCTGCACGGCTCTGATTTTAACAAACTGTGTCGTACCCGTCATACCTCAATCCACACCCGACCCGTTTTCTGACAGAATTGAAATAAAATTCCACACCCGATCCGACCCACTGTAAATACAAACAGACACCTGAACTGCACCCGGATGAAAATCAGTCTGAAAACCAAAAAAGAGCCACAACTTTACTCTCTCCACTTGCTGATTTTCTTTTTAGCTCCTCGTCAGTCATTTTGAACTGCAGGACATCATGTGCGTGGTTTGAAAATGAAAGTGGCAGAGATTTCTCGGAATGCGCGCAGCAAAAGCATATGGATTCTACATTTAATCATCTTGTAAAAACAATGACAGTTTTGCATTTCACTAAAACACAGCCCTGTTTTTTGTTCGCACAGGATGTTTTGTAAACCGAAGATTAGACCCGCGCTCTCCTGCGTCCAACCTAACAACATTTTTCACCCGTTTCATTAAAATTTGGGGTTCACCCGCAGGACTCCGGCCCATTGACCACTATGGAACCAACCTGGATGATGTTGAGGGATTACACAGATAAAACCAGCTGCTAATATATAAGAAAGTACTATGATTTAATGTTGAAAATCACATTCTGTTGTCTACTTGGGCGTCACAAGCTTTCATAATGTGGGGGGACACAGTAGCGGGGGGTCTGGGGGTTAAGCTAGCTGATAATATTGACCAGCCAACTAACTGCATTAACATTTCCACCGGAGAAAATAACTCCAGTTGAAATGCTAGCTGATAACATTGACAAGCCAACTAACTGCAATAACATTTCCACCGTAGTAATTTTGACTTACTTTCCGTTTCTTTGTCAGGAATTTCCTTATGTCCATTAGTGTCTGTCTGGGAAGGGAGCAAATATCAAAACACTGCTCATCAACCAAGAATACCTCCAACCACCAAGAAGGATCTCTTACTGTTAGCCTAAGCTAAAATAAGCAAACTTACTGCTAATATTTCATTGCTCAGTTGAACATTGATTTAACATGGCCTAGTCTTAATTTTGAGGGACAGAACAAAAATAGGGTTTTGACAAAAAGCTGGATGGAGCTGACGTTACCTCCTTCGAGCAGCCTAGAAGCTAACTGAAGCTAACTGAAGCTAACTGAAGCTAACTGTTGCACTGACGATTCACTTGCATGTGATGAGTTCCAGGCAACACACGCGCAGACAGCCAACATAGAAAACCCGGAGCGGATCGTCAGTGGTATGTGTATCTCTCAGCGATTAAGTGGAATGTCCTGTGGAATGCCCACAGGAATCCTCCTGTGGGCTCACCACCTGCAGAGGGGTTCATAGGGGGGGTCAGGTGCTATGAGTATTGGGCAGCACGCTGCCCCCGCGACCCAGCCGGATTAAGCGGGAGAAGATGGATGGATGGATGGATTGTTTTGGGAAACAACGCTGGATGAACTTTTTGATGAGTCCTCTGCAACACGTGCGCACACAGGCAACACGGAAAACCCGGAGCAGATCACCATTAAGTGGAATGGATTGTTTCGAAACAACGCTGGATGAACAAATTATTTTTTCATGATTAATGTGGGGGGGACAAAATGAACAATTCTGAAATGTGAGGGGGACATTTTATCTACTCCTTAGTATCAAAATTGAGTTTGAAAGTTTTGTATTTAAAGGGCCCATATTATTATTTCTGATTTTTTTTTCCTCCTGTTTCATTCATACAGGTTTAACACACAAATCCTGCTTATCATATTTAAGTCCTTCTCCCAGTAAGAAAACACTCTGTTCCACCTTGTGATGTCATGTGGTAATACAGGAAACGCTCCACTTTGTTTTTAAACTCCGTACACCTTCACTAGAATCATTTGGCAACTCCAGCGCTGAAATCATCCCATCTCTACTGAGCTAGATGTCAAACTTAGCTGCTAACTTGAAAACTACCGCTTCATGACATCACAAGGTGGAACAGAGCGTTTTGAGCAAAGGATCACTCAAACATGAAACAAAACAGAACTCCAGGTATGTTTTTTTGATGAGCCAACAACATTTTAACATGGCCTGAACCTCAAAAGAATAAATTTCACATAATTTAGGACTTTGAACTTTACTAAACACAACCTTACTCCATTTTTCAGTGATTTTGACAAACTACTTGCCGCCTTTCCCTCGTTTGCCTTCATTTTCCATTCTATTTCAGATCAAATAAACAGCCTATTATTGGCGGTAGGCTGTAGCCGAGTGCGTAGTTGTGAGTCTTTTGTGTATGACTACTGAAAACTAAGTCATAAATCAATACCCATTTATTTGAGTAATGCCCACGGGATGTTTACACTGCATTATATTATATTTCTTGCCGAGTTAAAACCGGACATGTCCCAAAACACCAAACCCTTTTCTGTTTTCTAATTTAGCATTTGTCCTTTGTGTTTCTAGGTTACAACTGCATTCAGCTGATGGCCATTATGGAGCACGCCTACTACGCCAGCTTTGGATACCAGATCACCAGTTTCTTTGCAGCCTCCAGGTAAAACGAACACATTTACAGTGTTAAACGTAACTTTTCTGGTGGAAGGTCCGTCAAATAAAACTCCATGGACGACCTCAGAGCTACAGAGAATGTACATGTTTTTAAGAGAAGGCTCAAAACCCACTTTTTTAGCTTTCACTTGTTTTTATTATACACATTTTATTATATTTATTTATTTTAGTCGGCCGATCCAAATCAACAGAACCGGTGCCAAGATTTGAAGCAGAAAATCATTGGCCCTACAGGAGGCACTGCTCTGTCTGAAGCTCTATTAGACTTAAATTTGAGATTTATTTCAACACAATCTGACCATTAAGAACGGTCTTGGCTCGAACTACAACCGTCGACCTGATTTGTGCTGTTAAACAAGTCTCCCAAATATAAAATTACAGTCACAAGTCCGCTAACATTAGCTAACAGCTTTTCTGCTAGTCACACTCCCCATTTTTGTTGAAAATCAAACACCTAAACAAGCTCACAGATGCTTGTTTTGGCCACAAGCTGAAAATGTCTTCTCTAAATCCAGTTTGTGTGTTCTTTTCTTTTGTTTTTTTGTTTTTTTGTAGACAGACTAGTAATAAAGGGTTGCTCAATGTGTGAATGAAACAAAACACCACTCCCGAGTATGTTTTTGATAAAGTAACAACTAAGTTCACAAGAATCCATTTTGTGTAATGAGATCTTTTAATATTCTGAACAGCAAACAGTTATGCTTATAATAAGGCCATACGTCTTTAGTGGTTTTTCAATTAGCACTCCCCCAACAGATTAATCAACTACATTTTTATTAATCGACTAATTATGTTATTATAATTTATATTTGTGTAGATCAGAGTGGAAAGAATGAGGATTTGAGTAACAGTTTAATTTACAGCTTGGCTTATGAAGAGGCTGTGTACTAGTGCTTCTGTGGACATTTGTTAACTTGATGAACGGTTCTCTAAAGGTGCACTGTGTAACTTTTTGTTTGGGGGTCTATCACCTGTTTGTTGCTATGGATATGTCACTGCTCTGTCTGGAATGTCCCACAGTGTGACATTAAACAGCTCTACCTCACATTTATTCAATTACAGGTGGTTTTACAGCTCAAAAATACCTAGAAAAACAGACATTTTGACTGTGAGCAGCGTCGCCTCTCCACAGATCTGACCTGTATCTTGGTCTGGCTTGGTCTCTGTGAAGATAGAAAGGTTTAATGCCGTACTGGGAAACATTCCAGACAACGTAATAACATCAAGAAAAACATCTGACAGACACGGCACCAGAAAAGTTACACAAAAGTTGCACCTTTAATGTTTTTTGTTAATGTCATTTTTTGTGAATCTGAATCTTTTTCTTTCAAATTTTTATGGAATTTTGTACTGATTTATGCACAACCTACACAAAAATATGAGTGAGAGCTTTTTGGACACTCACACACACACAGAAATAATTTGGCATCATAATAACACTTTTTATTGTTGTAGTTGATGTGCGCCACTGTATTTAGATCATGCATAATTTCACTGGATAAACACACTCCCACTCTCTGTTTTAACTGTTATAAACAAATCTGAGCCTTGGTCATTTCTCTGTGTGATTAGTTTGTAGATAAAATGAGTTTTCACAGTGGCTTGTGTCATGTAAACACGTGTAAATAGAGCCACTCTTTTGAGCGGCTTTTTGAAATAAACAGATCTTAAAAGACAGATTGTGTGAGATCTTATTAAATTTAAGCTTTTTTGCCAGTGCCTCAAGTCATTTAATTCAAATACTGTCCAGTACATTATTAAATACTAAATATTAACAAAATACACACTAGATACAATAGTAAATACAATCAATCATTTAAATACTGTCCCACTTTAACTGTACGTTTTAAATCGCCATTAATTTGTTTATGTTGTTGTAAGGCGACCTTGGGTGTCCAGAAAGGCGCCTAATAAGTAAAATGTAGTATTATTATTATTATTATTATTATTATTATTATTATTATTATTATTATTAAAGAGTATATAGATAAGGATAAATATAGAACAGACTATGGCGCCCCCCATAGTCTTAAAAAACATGGACTAGACATTAGCACAAAATCTCACTTTGTTGCTCCACACATTAACATTAAAAGTAACTATACTGTTTATTATATTATTACATTTTTTATTTTTTTATTTTTTACTTTTTTACTTTTTTGGGTGGGCGTCCTGAGTGGAATAGGATGGGAAAATGGGTAAAAAAAAAAAAGAGAAAATGTATATTTATGTGTATGAACCTACATTTTGACGGCTGACTATGTGAAAATACGATAAAAATATACCTTAAAAAAAGAAAAAAACAGTAACTACACTGCTCGAAAAGACTAAAAACATGAAATACAGATAATAACTGACATTCAGACTTCACAAAGTGTACGAAAGTTTACGTGCCACTATAGTCTGAACAAAATCTATCCATTCTCTGGGCATTTCTTTCATGAATTTCTTTCGTCGACCACAGAATACATTTATTTTTCTGGGTATGTCCATGTAAGTCTAAGTAATTCTGTCTAGTGGCAGCATCTTTATTTGTTATAACGAGGCTTTAAAATGTTGTAATTTTATTTTAATGCTACTTAGACTTAGACATAAAACTTTATTAATCCACAAGGGTTTGGGGATTTGGACACACATAACAAATATAATAGCATAGAGCAAAAAGATGAATGGTTATAATAAATTCGAAATAGTAGCGTTGGGACGAGACACGAGATTGGGTCCACGAGAACTAGACAAGACGAGAATTTAACATAATTTCTAATGTGTGTGTGTGTTGTTTTAAATAGTCTTATGAAATTGTTGCTTGAAATGTGTCCTGTAATATTCTAAATTATATTGTTGCGCCGCTGTCTTGGCCAGAACTCCCTTGAAAAAGATATTCGTAATCTCAATGGGATTTTCCTGGTTAAATAAAGGTTAAATAAAAATAAAAAATAGTGTACAGTTCACATTCAGTTTCCAATTTTGGTCCCACAATTTTTTATTTATTTGATTGCATATTTTTGTTTCCATTCTACTACTGCTTTTTGGAACTGTAAGAGATGTAAGTCACCAACACGTAACCCTTTTTTTTATCCAATCCGAATATAAACACATGGAAAAACATCTCATGAGATCTTTTTTTTTATGTTTACACAGTGTTGTGGCAATTTTGTCTCATAAGATCTTGTACTATTCCGACTAAAGTAGCAAAAATAGCAAGAGACCGTTGTCAAATAAGGCAGAAGTATGTAAATGTTCATGTACAAGTTAAAAATAAAATGCAAAATTATAGTACTTTTTACACATTTTCGTTTCGTTACTCTGAACTAAAGGCATCAGTCCATCTTTTTTCACTTTTGTTTTTTTGTCTTTAAAAGTCGAGCTGATGCAAATATTACTGTTTTTGACTGTCGCATTTCAAAACCTTAAGTACAAACATAATCTGGCATGTTGTGAATTGGTTTTTAGTGCACCGATTGATGGCCATCGCCGACTTGTTTTTCGGCACTGGTGTTTATTTTTTTGTCTTCATGGGAACCGTTCCCCAGTGACAATATCAAAAGGAGCTTTCTTCTGGAGGTACTGAACCAAAACTGCCCCATACTGATCACCACTGACAGTCATACGATATTCATGAAACGCCATTGAGTAAGCCAGGGGTGTTTGCCATATTTCACAAAACTGAAACGAGACTTTTATGAATTCATGCATCTTTCAAGCCGATTGCTCCGAACAGCTCCACAAAAAACAACAACAAAAAAAAACTCCGCACCAACTTCCAACTTGACTCCTCAGATGAAGGTGAAGGCGCGTGTCACCCACATTAATCTCCGCAAATACATTGGGCGTTAATCCCGAGAACGCCAGCCGGGCTCCATAACGCCGGACCCCTGGCTCTATTTATCTCCTCCGCAGATCCCCCTCTCCTTTGCCTGGAGACGAGCACATACCCAAAGTGTAATGTATTGTAATTTCACCCATGATTGATCCCTCAGTGTCCGTTAAAACCAGAGCGATTGAATGGCGGGAAGCCGGTAATGCAGCCTCCGCCATAGCGCAGGGAAAGCTGATCCACAAACGGATAGAGAGCCAGTCGGGATGATATTGACAGTACAATGCCGTTTCTCTTGTGTTTGTATACACCCCGCAGAATATTGATAACTAAGAATGCTGCGCTGTACCATAATATTAGCTTTTATTGTGGGAGCAGAATTGGAAATCAAGAATGAAATTGACACATGAGACCTTTGTCTCATGTGTCGCGTGTTTCAGTTCATCTCCATATGCATTTATTCCTTTAATGCAAACTGAATACTGATACATGTCCATCCATCCATCCATTTTCTCAAACCAAACTATCTTTACTTTTTTGGTTCCAATACTGATTTCGTGACATTCATATCCTTTAAACAAAAAGACGACACTGATCCAAATGCGGTAACTACAATTTCAGGGAAGCCGCGGGGTTTTAAAAGACGTAAAAAGGACTTAAATTTCATGTTTCTAAATTAAGGCTTTAAAAAGTCTTAAATTACGTTGTCCAAGTCTTATTTTTTCACAAAGGTCTTAAATTTCATGTCTATTTTTTGTTTACTCAACCGTGCTGCAGTGCAATGTGAGACAAGACAATGTGAAAGCTTAGTTTGTCTTGTTAGAATGTTATAAATGATTTTTCGCCATTTTACGAGCAACGCATACGACTATAAATTAGGGATGGCGAAAACAAAAAAAAATCATGACCAAACACAGAGCCTCGTTAACTGGTTAAAATCGGTTAATCGGTTCAGTTTTAAATCTATTCTTAATCTAATCGCTATTTGAAAGAACAGTAATTTCGACTCGAGCCACGTCTGTCGCCGCCTCTCACACGTGACCGCGTTGAAGATAAAAGTGTTAGTCAAGAGTTAGAAGCTCATTTGAAACATCGCCGTGGCTCATTTCAGAAAATGATGGCTCCAAAGAGACGCCGCTTATAGACTGCGGAGTCTGTCAACACCACACATGAAGCATTTCTACATGGACACGTACGTAAGGCTCAGTTTAACCCAGCAGTCATGACTTTAGTCCACAATACGCACAAAACCGTGCAGTATAAAATGCCAAAACATCCCAACAGTCGCCTACACAACAAAAGCACTTCTGTGGCAACTCAAACATCTTGCTCGTAGCAGCACTAAAGCGTTGGAGAGATAAATAGAAACACAGAGAAAGCACTCGATGGTGCAGAGTTAGCACGGTTAGCATAGTTAGCACGGTAGGTTGGCTTTTCTCCCCTGTAGAAGAGGCTTGATGGTGTCACATTTTGGTCTTAATTTTCTTTTAAGTGTTCTTTAAAAAGTAGTCAAACCTGGGGATACCTTGAATTTAAAGTAAAAAATTATAATATTATGAGACTTTCCAATTGTGACCAGTTAATTTATTTAGTTTACGATAAAGGTGCACGATGGAGGGTCCACCACTTGCTTGACCTCCATGGAGGTCTTAATGCTTTTCCTGGAATGTTCCATAGTATAGCATAGTATTAAGCTTGTGGTGATGTGACCAGGCCAATGTATTTATTTTATTTTATTTATTTATTTAGTTTTCAGTGGGACAGTGTACATTGATAGACATCATAACAATGTAAATGCACCCGAATTAGCCAGAAGGCTGGTTTTCATCGGCAGTCCCCCTGCCAGATGGTAATAGACACCCTGAAAGCAATAGTCCATGTACAAAAATCACATACATTATCAACATTAAAATAACACAATTATATATTTACAACAGTACAGAATTATGACATGAGAAAGAATTCTACTGTCAGTGCTCACATTTTTGTGATTCAATAAGCCACTTTTTGGCTTTTATTTTAAAAGACTGAATTAAGGGGCCTCTCTCACTGGTTGGGGAACTGAGTTCCAGTGATGTGAGGCTGTAAAAGAACACAGCCTGGCTGAATGCTGTTTTTCTCATAGGGATAGTCCCCTCTAGAAGCACCTCTGGTGCATCTGTTAGACTGGACAGTGACAAAGGAGGAAAGAGGAGGTGGAGCTAAACCATGTAGAATTTTATATACTAAGCAGATATGATGCAGTTTCAATAGATTTTCCTAACTAAGCTGTTTATATTTGTGTAGGATGTGACAATGGTGATAACTTAAAGGCTTCCTGTCTAATACTTTAAGTGCTTTTTTGTACAATGATTCCAGAGGTTTTATGATCGATTGGTGTGTATTTGACCATGTGGAGAGACAGTAGATAATATGAGTCATGATCATTGAATGAAAATACATTTTTGCTGATTGTAATGATAGACAGTCTCTAATGAATCTGAAATTTTATAGACTAAAATATATTTTTCTCTTAATTGTCTTGGAATAATCCTTGAAAGAAACATGGGAATCAATATATAAACCTAGATTTTTAAATTTGGTTACATTTTCCAATTTTTGACCAGAAATAAAAGTATTTGATTGTATGTCACGATGATTCTTGGAGAAAAACATACAAACTGTTTTTGAAACATTCAGTTGTAAACAGTAATGATTCAGCCAAGATGTGACCTTTGACATTGTTTTGGTAGCTTGTTTGCAACATCCTCTGGATTTTTAGCATGTGCAAAGACAACAGCGTCGTCTGCATACATGATGGTATCACAGTGGTCACAGATGGGAGGCAGGTCGTTAATATACAGGCTGAACAGAATTGGCCCAATTATGGAGCCTTGTGGGACCCCAAGGCTGTGTTATAATAATTCACTGGATGCATTGGATTTATATTGCACATTTTGGACACTCAAAGCGTTTTTCAGTCACTCCACACTTGACCACCATCGACACGAACACATACACACACCACATTCAAACTATAATTTACAGGTCAGAATTGTGCAAAGTCGATCCTGCTCACAATAAGCATGAGTGTTTTTCCAAGTATTTTTCAGCAATAAAAACATCTGGCATTAAATTTATCAAGCTATTCAGTTGCATCTTTGGAAGCTTCCAGACAAAGTAATTACATTTCCATTGAGACGAGCAACTTCCGGACCTCAAAAATTACACGGCGCACCTTTAAGTTTAAGGTAATTGAAAAAATATTCATGTTACACAAATGCACAAAGCCGTGGTAAGCTACAGTATGAAGAAGAATGCAGTGATTGTCTAAGGCAGAACAATGGGACCTGATCACAACATCTCATCAGGTTCACAATAACTCTGCTAACAATAGAACACAATGATGAAGAACAGCAGTAATGAAAGCATGGCAGCACAAGGATGCACCGTGCAGACTGACTCAGAGCAAGGTAACCAGAACTACTGGCAAATCGAGACAAATTTAAATTGATTTTGTTGAAAAACATATAACCAAACGCCTCTTTAGGCCCCCTGTTTCTTAAAGGTCCTGTATTACGCAAAATTGATTGACTAATGATTGATTGAATTGATTTAATTTAATACTAATGTGGTATGAGTGTGTTTTAATTAGGGCTGTCAACGTTAACGCATGCGATTAATCACAAAAAAAATATCGCACTGTTTTTTTAACGCAAATTAATCACACAATTTATTTTTAACGCACATGCTCCTTTATGGAAAGTGCGGATGGTGACCTGAAAGGTGGCGCAGGTTATTAGGTCAGTGATCAGGTCTGTCCATACACTGATGTGAAGACGACAGATGAGACTGGGACTGGTGCTCAGCGGCAAATTTCACTTCAAAATGCCTGACTTTAGGACTTTAGATGAACTAAGGTAGTTTGCAGATATTGCAGCGATGAACTCTCTTTTCACAGAAGCACAACAAGTTTAAAATATCAAAGCAAAACACATGTTTGATTCAGCGGCAACAACAACGCTACTTGTACCAACAAGCCGAGCAGCAATAAATTGCATTTTTGTCTAAATATTTTGGTCTTTTTTTGAAGAATAATTAACTGAGATTAATCTGCTTTAAAAAATTAATCTGCTTTGAAAAAAATAATCGTTTGACAGCACTAGCACATACTGAGTGTTTTATAGTGGTGATGCATGTGGGAGGGGGTGTTGTAGGTTTTTGTCTTGTTTTATGAATTGTGCGGGTGATGTGTCCTTAGTCCAGCAGGGGACTAAGGATGGAAATTAGCTTTGGCTACAATCCTAAATATTTCCAAGTACATGTTTGTTTCTTACATTATCTTGCTTTTTTTAATATGGACTGTCCCTTTAATAAATAAAAATACAAATACTCTTGTGAGCTTTTGGCCTTGAGTTGTTTTGTTTCATTCACTTATATAGGTGAGTAATCCTAGATTATTAGTCTGTCTACGTCTCCCAAGATCATAATGCTCTGTTCCACTTTTTGATGTCATAAATTGGTAGTTTCCAGGATAAAAGCTAACGTTTGCCTTTTTTGCTCAGTAGAGATTTGCAATTCCAGGTCTGATTATCCAGATCTTTGTAGTGAAGGTGTATGGAGTTTAACCCTTTTAGCCCTATTATTTCCATGCATCAAAATCCCACCTAGATGTTTTCGTGTCTCTTTGACTTAAAAAATGTCAGAAAATGTCCCAGGAGTAAGTGCTTTTGTCCAATTTTACCAGGATGAGTCCAGCTTTCAATATCTGGCAGTTGTTCAACGTTTCTGTATGTGTATTAATGTGTAATAATAGTTGAAGGAGAAGAAAAACACAAAATCACAAAAAAATTGAAAAAGCACAGAAAAACTGCTTGTAAATTACTGCCGCTCTCTCCAAATCTCCACCACTCTGCACTCGATGCTACAGACTCTGTGGTGGGTGTTGCAGAAATTTACCGTAATAAGCCTATATGGGTAGAAAGCGCAACTTCTCTGCTGTCAGGAACTGTTGGAATTTTTTTGATAGCGCATGTCGCTCCGGGGATACGGTAATGAGAAGTCGTGGGCACAGGCGCTCCCGTTGGTGTATAAGGGTTAATAACACAGTGGAGCACTTCCTGTATTACCACCTGACATTGCAAGGTGGAGTGTTTACTGTTTATTTGTGTGTTAAATGTGTGTGAATGAAACAAAACACAGCCCCACATATGTTTGTGATGAGGAAGCAACATGATAACATAGATCAAAAATACCAACAGTTTTTTTAAAACCTACCTCACCCATGCTCCCATACGACAATTCTCCAAAAATATTTTAAAAAGCACGGTACAAAACTATACACAACAACCTGACAAACCTGATGCGATGTGCAGTAGTTTCATTAGTGGGATGTGTGCTGATAGTGTTGTGATAACGCTCTTAAGGGGGAGTGACAGCGCAGAGAGCAAAAGGAGGGGAAACTCAAGAGCATCGTGAAATTTATAAAACATGTTAATACTGGTTTTCTGTGAATATGCTCTTTTCAAAACCATAAAAGGTAATATGTGTTAGCAGTTAATACCCCATAGACGTAAAATGTTTAATTTGCTTTCTTTCCGGGTTATAAATGTAATGTCTCTCAGTACACTCCTGTCTGTTTGTATCCTCCACCCAAAGTTAGTTTTATTGGCGGTATAAAAAGTGAGCCGTGCGCCCCTGTGCTTGTGTGCAGCCGGTACGGGACCCCCGAGGAGCTGAAGGAGCTGATCGACGTGGCTCACTCCCTGGGCATCATGGTGCTGCTGGACGTGGTGCAGAGTCACGCCTCAAAGAACACGGAGGACGGACTCAACAAGTTCGACGGCTCTGACGCCTGCTTCTTCCACTCCCCGCCCCGAGGAGAGCACAGCCTGTGGGACAGCCGCCTCTTCAACTACTCCAGGTACGGACCACACGCCACCGACTGTGTGGTTTACAATATCTGAGGGCAAAAAGTAAAGGAAGTATGCAGTAGCCAGTAATTTAAACAAGTAGTACATAGTAGAGGTCCAAAATATTATGACTCCAAATCCTTTTTTTGAAGCCACACTGATCTGAACTGAGCTATAACTTGGCCCACGTCAGATTGTGTCACTCTGAATTGATTTCTACACATTTATCAATCTGGAACAGCTCTCACTGAGTGATCAGGAGAAGGCTAATAATTTAATATTTGTATCTGTTTGGTCGAAGCGTCACAACAGCGGAACGAGCTGAGAAATTTGACTTTTGTTACATCCATTTGAGAGAAAAGCACAGACTTCTTTCTCATCCACAAACGCACAAAGCGCTTCTCTTCTGCGCTATTTTCACAAACTAAATATTCTATATTTCTGCTAAAATAGTCTTTTTTTGTTTGTTTTGGTTAGTTTTGTTTTAGTTAGGGGTGCTTCACTTTTGGCTTTCACCCAAACCTCAAAGTTGCCCTGTGATTGGTCTGAACCACTGCTGAACAGGGCCCAGTGGCACCAGAGGGAGTCGGGTCAGATGGATTCTCATGAGTTTGTGAACTCACAAATTTACCAGTTCATTCTGCAGGTCAGGTTAGGTCAAGGAAGGTTCACACCACATCTCAGTAAAGATTAACCGCACTGGTATAAAAGAGTTCTTAAAGGCTACTACTGCTACAGAAACCTTAAATTTAAAGTTAGGCAGTCTTCTCATCCCAGTGAGAAAGTGCTTTAAAAATGAAATCTTTTCCCTTAAAGTCAGATTTTCAACTCGGAGCAATTCTACAGTTTACCCCCTACAGTCACTCACATCAACTTCAATATCCAGCTCAGCTTGCTTCTTTCTGCATACATTTACTGCTTTGAAAGAAGTGAGGATATGATGCACAGCAAATTTCATCATCTGAGGCGCTAGGAAAGACGTAATTTAAGAAGCAAATCCTTCCAAGTAAGTTCTATACTTCATGTCCAATGTAAAAAGCCCGTTAGTGGGGTTACGTTTGGCTTCTGGTGGATAGTTTACTTACACTATCCAAACATCTGCATTTGTCAGGGCACAAATGCAATAAATATGTGGCATGAACTGTTTATTGTAAATGGGCCATGTGTTTATCGCTGACCACTGCCTCGGATGTAACCTCCCTGTGACCTTAACATGGTGTGTAGAATATTTAAAGGTGCATTATGTAACTTTTCTGGCCATCTGCTCGTCTCCTTGGAGATGTTATTGCTTTTCCTGGAGCTGCAGTTTGACACTAAACAAGTCTGTCTAGCATTATCCAGTCATAGGTTTTCACTGGTTAAAAGTACATTACAAAGATCTTGTATTCTCACAGTGAGCAGGGCCACCTCTCCACAGATCTGTGACTTGGTTGTTTGGAGTCACCGACTTGTTTCTATGGTGATATATGCAATTAATACCACACTTTGGAACATTACATTCCATAGCTGAAAAAATTACATGGTGCACTTTTAAGAAAACACTCTGCTCCCATTTCTCTAGAGCTAGTTTTCCTTTCCACATTACTCCATTTTCAGATCTATGTTGTAATGTTTCCTCATCCCAAACAGACCTGGAGTTGTGTTTTGTTTCATTCACATGTTTAACGCACAAACCCTGCATATTTAGGCTGAGTTTTTCTCTCCTTCTCCTTGGCAGGGCAAGTTTATTTGTATAGCACAATTCATACACAAAGTAATTCAAAGTGCTTTACAGAATAAGAAAACCACAATTCAAACAAATCAAAACATAAATAAATCATCAAAAAAATTAAAAAGAGTGAGACATTAAATTAGGAATGATTTAGAAGAGCGCAGAATGAAAAATGAAAACCTTTCAGTCAGACGCAGCTTAACAGAACTGTTTTGAGCCTGGATTTAAACAGAGTCAGAGTCTGTCTCACATGTTCAGACTGTTCCAGGTTTTAGCTGCATGAGTCTGAAACTCTGACTCCCCGAGTTTAGTCCTGACTCTGGACCAGCAGGAGGTCGGTCCCTGAGCTCCTCCGAGTGCAGATGGTTCAAGTGGCTCTAACATGTCACAGATGGACTTTGGTGCTCAGCCGTGGAGAGACTTTTACACAAGCAGAGCCGCTTTAAAGTCTCTGAGCCACAGGGGGCAGTGCAGAGACTTGAGACCAGGACTTATGTGCTCGGACTTCCTGGTTGGAGTCAGGACCCGAGTTCTGGATGTTCTGCAGCTCTCACAGCTCGTTTGGAGAGGCCAGTGAGAGGCCGTTACAGTATCTAACCTACTGGAGATGGATAGTGCATCATTGTTGTTGATTTGTTCTCAGTTTATTTTATGTTTCATTTCATCAAATTTCATGATGCAGTGTAATAAAAGCCGAGGCTTACCTGTTAAATACAATTTAGTTTCATGTTTGTATCTGCTTCAGAGGCTGAGATATTAAGATTTTCATAAACAAAATCAAAACTTTTCAAAAACCCTCCCTCGATAAGGACCTTCACCCTAGAATAGCATAGGTGTAAACGGGTTAAAGTGTTACTCAAACGTGTCTGAATGAAACAAAACACAACTCCAGGTATGTTTTTGAGGAGGTTACGACATGATTTAAAGCTCACAAGAATCACTTTTGTGTAACCCTTGATACCGAAGCTGAAGAAAGGAATCCTATACTGTGGGGCATTGAATATTTATAACTTCCATTTTCAACCCTACTGGTATTTTTTCTCTTTGCATTTGATTTAATACATTTAACTGGGAAAGATGTAAGATCTGCTGTACATTACACTGCAACCCCAGACTCACTGTGCAGCCCTTATCAATTATACAACCTGAAATCCCGCTGCGTGTGATGTGACTTATGATGGTGTGTTTGATGGATGAGCGCCGGATAAGGAATTGTACTGGAAGCAGAATGTATTTGAATAATGTGAATAGAAAAGTAGATAAAAAAGCAACTTCGTTTTATTTTCTCCAACCCAGTGACACTGCGCGACGTCGGGCAGATCAGAACTCACAATCACAACCCCGGCGTGTTCTATCTGGCTCCACAATGGTTTTCCGTTTGCCATTCATCTGATATTCCCAAAGCACGGCCCACACAGTTAATGGGAACTGAAGTCTCCACAAATGCTCCAGATTTTACCCTTACAGATGCGGTGACACCTTGCAGAAATGTGAAGCCCTTTGGCAAACGCCGTGTTGTCAGCCATGGGGGGAAAATACAATATTTAGCAGCGTTACCCACATGCGTGTTATAATGTTTTTTCCTCACTGCAAACATACCTGGAGCTGTGTTTTGTTTCATTCACACATTTAAACACACAAACGCATATATTTAGTTCTTCTCTCAAACGGAAGACACGGCGCCACTGCGTTTTCGAACTTCATACACCTTCACCAGAATCAGTTGGATCATTTCAGCCCTGGAATTGCCCATCTCTGCTGAACAAAAGGTAAAAAGTCGCTGCTAACTTTAAAACTATCACTACACGCTCCAGACTGAGGGCAGGCAGGTGTTCATCATCCTCAACCCCAAACATTAGGCTCCTAACGCCTAACTTACTTGACCTGCATTACAAAAAAATAGTAAAATAAACTAAATCTATAAAAAAAATCTGTTCTGTATGATGCTTTATTATAGTTATTAGGGGTGGGACCATTCTGTTTTGTCATAACATGATTTTAATACATGGGTCATGATTACATTTTATTTAAATTTTTCTCTGGCCCCAGAAAAACAAAAACTATATACTAGGGATGTCCCGATCTGATATTCAGTATCAGTATCAGCTCCCGATCTGGCTCTTTTATGAGTATCGGTCAGTATTGGATTCAGTCACGTGATCAGACCGATCCAGTTTCACATGTTTTTGCGGCATCAAGGCGCTTTACGCTTTGTCAAAACCCCACCATGTCGCTGTGTGGGACTTTTCACTACACTGGTCCCTCGTTTATTGCGGGGGTTACGTTCTAAAAATAACCCATGATAGGCGGCATCTGTGAAATAGAAAAACCCTGTAAAAACTGTAAAACCCCTCCGCGATATGAGCAGGGAGAGGGATTGCTACGCGCAAATCGGCCGCGATCTAAACTGAGGAGCACGAGGGGTGAAAAACATAGTTATGGGGAGTTGTTGGCGCTGTTTTTTATTCTTATAAACAGACATGCCACCTTCGATTATACAGAAAACAATACAGGGGTTCTCCTTTAGCCAGTCAGAATGCTGAACACAATGTGCATTCATACAAAAAAGCTTGCAAAATGGCACTATAAAAAATCCATAAAAGGCGAACCGCATTATAGCGAGGGACGATTGTACAACAAAACGAGAGTCAAACAGCGACACAATTGCTGCAAACAAGCAGTTTCTCATGGAGGAACCAGCAGAACTCACTTTAACACTACCAATTTGATTCGTCACTTACAAAAGAATCAGCCGGACAAGTCTGAAATTTACAAGCTCAAGACGACAAAGCCACAGCAGCAAACACTGGCAGAGGCATCGGATTGGTATCGGAAAGAACACTCCTTTAAAAAATTGCATTGGAAGCCAAAAAAATCTTTGATTGGGACATCTATACTATTTACTTACTTAGTCCTTTACGTTTTACCTTTAATTACTTGCTAAATAAAACTGAATCTTTCATTAAAAACTCTATTAACCTGCTGCTTGATTGAAGTCTGTATGTGAGAAGTTACGAGTTTATTGGATTTGGTTTAATCATTTATGCTACCATCAAATCCTTCTGTTTCCTGCAGTTATTTATTTTGAGCATTTCCTCTTAAGTCTCTGCTCCTCTTGTCTCTCATGTTGCGTCTCTGTCTTATTTTCAGCTCTCCTCTTGTTGGCCGCCCACATGTTAAAGGACTTAATGTCGAAGTCAAACTGGGGAGATAGTGTTAGTAAAGTATCTAAAAGTTCATATTTATGTCAAACCCGAGTCTCTCAACGTAAAATATGAAAAAAAGTGACTGCTGGGTTCTGACTGAGGTGAGTTTTATCTTTCAGTGAGCCGGTTACTTTCTGTATCCAAGAAAGGAGCCCAGAATTGACCTTTTCCTGCCAGGGATTCGTAAGAATCAAACACAAAATGAAACCGAATCGAAACACCAGTCCTTTCTGAGAACTCTCCCATCCCTAATAGTACATTTTTGCGTTCTACTTTTTCTTACAAAACACCAAATGTGTCCTACTCTGCCCTCCTCTCTCAGTCCTCTTTCCAAATTACTGCATTTTTTCAATTTGTTGGGTCTTGTGTGCATAATAAAGATGTTAGGAGTGGTTTAAAAGCAGACGCACATATATATAAACATGTTTGCAGAGTGTTTTGAAGTGTTTTGGAGCCGTGGATTGTAGAAAATGTACCGTATGTGTTAATGGCAGTGAAGATGTTTATTTGTGATATCCTGAAATGCTAAATGAATGAATGCACTGAATTAGATAAATATTTTGAAACGTTCATATAAGCGGGGAGAAATGGTGCGTAGAGTCCAACATGGCCAAAGTATGAGCGAAACAAAGATACACAGAAGTCAAGATCTACTTGATACTGTTGTTTCCTCGTCAGAAATATACCTGGAGTTGTGTTTTGTTCCATTCACACTAACTCTGCATATTTAGGCTTCTCTTCTTCTCTCAAACGGAAAACACTCTGTTCCACCTTGTGATGTCCTGTGTTTTTAAACTCCAAACACCCTCACAAGAATCATTTGGATATTTTCAGCCCTGTAATTGCCAATCTCTACTGAACAAAAGGTAAAATGGAGCTGCAAACTTGAAAACTACCGCTACATAACATCACACAGTGGAACAGAGCATTTTGAGCTGAACAGACTAATAATCAATCAATCAGTCAATCACACTTTATTTATAGAGCGCTTTTCATACAAAAAATGCAACACAAAGCGCTTTACAGTGATTAAAAAAAGAACAATCCCAAATTTCCCCTTTCCCCCCACAAACTATCCCACATAAAGCTAAACTAAACAAGTGAGTCTAACTGTGACATAACTATCTGAGTTTCTTGTTTCAGTTAGTAGTAAACAATGAGATTACTACATGACATACTATCTTTCATAACTCTTTCTCTATACTAACTATAATAACTATAACTAATAACAATGAACTACTACAGAGAAAAAAGAAAATAGTGATAATAATGACAGGACATTACAACCGAAGAGGAGTGGGGATGGATATAGTCCAGTAGGCAGGCAGTATACAGATCCTGCAGCCAGGGGGCACTACATACAACAGACCCGCCCACCATGCTGGGTGGGGCAGAAAGCTGCGAGGGCGTAGAGGAAGTGTAGGGAGGAGGACATCACTCTTGCTGCTCCAGTCTCTGGGGGCAAGTTTTACAGCACATGGCCTGGACCAAGGCCGCTGGCTGAGGGTCATGTTTTGGTTTTGGGTCGAGCAAGTGCATTCTTTACACAGCAGCACTGATTATCTCTTGGTCTCAAGGTTTACACCACCCTCTGCAAAAAAAAATTGAGTTTCCTCCAGATTTTATCCAAAAATTGTGATTTAAATTGTTAGTCAAAGATGTGTGAATGAAACAAAACAAACTCTGGGTATGTTTTTGATGAGATAACAGCATTCTAACATGGCGTAAAGCTCACAAGAGTCAACTTTGCGCAATAATAGACTTTTAATGGACCTGTGCCCATGTTCTGCAGTCTCCACCAAGAGACCTGCGTGATGTTTGGTAGATCAGAACTCACAATCACAACCTTGGCTCTCTCGTCTGGCTTCTCAGTCGTTTTCAGTTTACATTTCATCACATATTCCCAAAGTGAAGCCCTCGCTGTTAATGGGAACTGAAGTCTTCACAAATGATCCTAATTTTACCTTTACTGCGACGGTGACACTTCGCGAAATTTTCAGTCTCTTTGACTTACAGTCTGATGTCACCGACTTGGCAGGCTTTAGTTGTGCTCATATTTTTAGCTAATTACGAAAATGCGAGAGGAAACATGAAAGAGTGTAAATGAAGGAGAGGTTGTTGTCATCTAAGCGAACGCGCTAAAACTATTGATTTATGTTGTAAAGGCCTGTAAACGACTGTCTCCACGAAGTTCTGAGCGTGGAGAGATTTGAGACATTTACCATGATCTCGTTCTTAAGACGGAGAGCACGGGGATATAAAAAGAGCTGTGCAGTCATGCTTTTGTGAACATTTCTCATCATAATGACCCTTAATGTGGACTTAGTTTCCTAAAATAGTGTTTCTATTTTATCATAAGAATTCATCTCTGTGGACCAGAATGGAAAGATGTGCCCATAGCAAGACTAAAGCTGGCCAGCTGAACGTAAAGTGTACGACAGGTTCTGATGATTCTGTAATTTTGACTTAATTTGGTGGGATAATACCTGTTATAAATATAAATTATAGTTTTACACAGATCAAGAAGCAGTTTGTGAAGAGAAGTTGAAAAATATGTTGAAAATTACAAGAAGTAGAGAGTTTTATTTTAGAGCGTCCCATATTGATGACGTCACAGTAGGGATTACAAAAGGGAACACGTTTTTTTCCTAATACTTTAAACATTATTTCGACAAAATAAAGGTGTTTTCTTATATTTCTATTTGTCAAGTAAAAATCTTTATTCACTTTAGAGGAGTTTTGGCCCAGTGTAAGATGCTAAGTAGCAGTTCATTTTGATAGTAATAAATTTGCAACCAGGAAGTAAAATTTGAAATCTAAAAAGTTGCCAAATTGAGAAAACAATTTGTAAATAATTTGTGCAATCTTAGAGTGATCTTAACTGTGTTTTAGTAAAATGAGTAGCCTCCATGATGATAGAAAGGTTTAATACCACACTGTGAAACATTTCAGAACACCTCCCCAGAGAAAAGCATTTGACGGACGCTTCACCAGAAAAGTTACAAATTGCACCTTTTAAATGTTTTTTTAAAATTTGTTTTTCTTACATAACATTTAGCAACTTCTGGTATTTTTTTAATAACTGAGTGTTATAACATGTTTACGTGAGGTTAGCCCAGGGGTCGGCAACCAGCGGCTCTTCATCCTCCTGTTGTGGCTTAATAAATAATAAGTATTTAATTACACTGTATTTTTATTTTAGTTTGTTTATTTAAATTAGCAGAAAATGGTAATCTGGGAACATTAAAATTATAAGTTTTTAATACTTTGGTCGCTCAAAATCTGCGTCACAGCCTCCGATATGCGACACTCGGCACTTACCTGGCAGCCCCGTGGATGAGGGCAGCCTGGATTTACCGGCACCTACACCAGCGGCATGATTTGAGCTTTTCAACCCCTGGTAGGTAGATGATGGATAAATCCAAGAAAAGAAAAGTTTCTGAAGAAAACCAACTCTTAATGCTACGTGGGCAGATTCACGCACGCTCCAGTACACGCGATAAAATGATGACGGAACACAGAAGCAGATGGCAATTTTGGTTCGCTGAGGGTGGAAAATTTAAGTTTGGATTTTTATTTCCTACGAGGGGGACTCAAATAAACAGTATTTCATTTGAAAGTAAGCATCAACCATGTGTCTTTTTTTCGGAGTTCAAAATGTTTTTGTTACATACAGAAATAAAATCTCTGTAGCATTTCATTGATTTCACAAATGCAACACACTATAGTCTTTTATACAAAGCAGACAGGTAAAAAAAAAAAAGAAAAGGCGGTGTTATCCTCGTTTTAGATGTGTTTTCTTTTTTGTGGGAGACTGTCCAAAAGGCTTTTTGAGTATTTAAGGTTGCCGACTCCTAGGTTAGCCGAATAGACGCTTTAGGGAAATTGGTCCTCTGCATTTGACCCATCTATCAGTGAATTAATGCAACCTGTGCAGGAGCAGTGCGCGAATCTACAGATCTTGAGCTAGGTTTGGTCAGGACGACTTTAGCTGGAGGATTTCAACAATTGTGCATGTTTTGGGTTGATGGGAAAAGCGTAATGTAGGATAATATGCATTTAACACTTTACTTCAGTGATAATTTATGCCAACAACCAAGCCCAGTGTGTGTAGATCTATTAGCTCTCTTCTTTGGACATGTGTTTAATAGACCTGTGCCCATGTTCTGCAGTCTCCACCATTATCCTGCACTAAGTGTCAGGCACGAGGCCCTAATCAGAGAACAGGCTCCTCTTTGATTCCTATTGAGCGTCGCGTATCAGAGCCTCTCATTAGACACACTGCCGACATATGCCACGACTGTGAGGCATTAGAGCGCGCCCAGAGGAGGCCTGCCGTGTCCTCACCACTTCATCGTCTCCACCTCCTTCAGCTCTGCACACAGGTTTGTTTGGATGTGTCGCGCTTTAAAGGAAATGAAGGCGCTGTGCTCCCTGTGTGGAATACGCCTTGTTTTTTAATCAAGAGCCCGCTATCAGCCCCACAGCCCTACACTGATGTTCTTATTAGTTTGACAGGATCTGACGGGTGCGGAGCCAGCCGAGCACAGAGATTTCCAGTCCGCCTGCCAGTTTCTCCCCTTTGCATCTTTATCACGGCTTTTAGTTAGTCTGCGGTTGCTCTTTTTTACTCTGAAAATGTACAAAGAATTTGAAGATTCGGAGAGTGAATTTGCTAGCATAGGTTGCTTCTGAATTTTAATGGAGCTCAGTAGTGCGAAAAATATTGGATATTAAAATCCAAGTGCAATATTAAAAGGTTTATTCATCCCAACTTTGAAAAATAATTTTGTAATGAAAGCCTTTCGGGCCCAGGTTGAGCAGTCATAAATGGACTAGAAATCTCTTTTCTTTCAAGGTTTGCTAATTAGCATGTGTTTAGTTTTGCTTTCACACACTCTATGCAAATAACACGCCCATGCTTTTTAAATGGTTAAAAAGCATGGGCAGATAGTTGTAACTTGTCTTATTTCTGTCGTTATGCTTTTGTGTAAAGCCATCACTGCCCGTTATGTGCTTCACCTTGATATTTTCTCACTTAACTCAACACTTTGTGCAACTGAGTTAGTATGACTTATATTTGTAGGTGCATTTTTGACTCACAACAACCCGTTTTACTGACACAAACTCAACATTTTAGGGTCCTGTATTTAAAGGTGCATTGTGTAACATAATAGATAATATCATATTTTTCGGACTGTAAGTCACTCTTTTTTCAGGGTTTAGGTGGTTCCGGTGACTAATATTCAGATGCGACTTATATGTTACATTTTTCACACCATATATATGAAATAAAAATGAAAAAATCGTTATCCGTTTTTTTCAGTTTGGTTTTAGAGACAAATAATAAAGAAAAGAGTTCATTTTCTTATTTTTGGCTCCATATTGAAAAACGAACGATATATGGATTGTTATTGATATTTGGTTGTTTTTATTACTATAACTTCTATGACTCACCTTTCAAGATGAAATATCGGTTCTTGGTCTCTGATTTTATAAAATAAATTTCCTCCAAAAGGTGTGACTTATAGTGCGGTGCGACTTATACCGTATTTTTTCGGACTATAAGTCACACTTTTTTTCAAGGTTTGAGTGGGACTTATACCTGCAACTTATACTTAGCTGCGACTTATCTATTACATTTTTCACACTGACACTCCGTGAACCATATGAATTTATGAATCGTATATATGAATAAAAAATGAAAAAACAACTCGTTATCCTTTTTTTCAGTTTGGTTTTACAGACAAATAATAAAGAAAAGAGTTGTTTTTTCATTTTCTTATTTTTGGCTCTATATTGAAAAATGAATAAACGAATGATACATGGATTCTTCTTTATTCGGTTGTTTTTATTACTATAACTTCTATAATTTGCCTATCAAGATGAAATGTTGGTTCTTGGTCTCTGATTTTATAAAATAAATTTCCCCCAAAAAGTGCCACTTATACATGTTTTTTTTCTTTTTTTTCTTCATTACGCATTTTTTGGCTGATGCGACTTATAGTTCGGAAAATACGGTAAATGCTTTTCCCCATGAAGATTTTATTGCTTTGGCTGGAATGTTTCACAGTTTGGTTTTAAACCTTTCTATGTTCATGGAGAACAAATCAGACCAAGTTTCAGGTGAGATCTGTGAAGAGGAACCCCACTCACAGTCAGAATGCCTGTTTTCTCTAGGTATTTTTGAGCTGTAAAATCATTTAAACTGAATAGGTGTAAGGTAGTGCTGTTTTAATGTTATTCTGTGGAACATTGTAGGCAGAGCAATGACTTAAACATAGGAACAAGCAGGTGACTGACCCTCCACCAGAAAAGCTACACAAACCACCTTTAATGCCTCGTGCCCACATAGTTTTCTGCTCCACTGCATGGACTCCAGTGGAAATAGTGTAGAGAGCTGTGCATTAATGTAAAGTCCAAGCTTCTCTATGGAGTTTTTCTATTTCAAGTGGCTCTCTGTGCAAGTCCTTACGCCTGAACTCACCCTGTCTAAGATGTTGAAACAGATACATTCTTCCACATCTGCGTTTGGAAAAAGTAATCTATAGCTGGCTTGAACCTTATCTTGAAGCGAGCCTTGAATCATAAAAGGCTGTTTGCTGTATATTTAAATGGAGCCAGCTACATGCTCCCGGTAATGTCGGACTTGCTCTCCACGGAACAAGCTCCAAAGTGCGCCCGCATTATTTGATCCCCTCCATCATCTCCTTTACGCAATTTCTGAAAGTCACCTTGAGCCGGCGACCCAAGCTTCGCGTTCAAACGAAGGGTTAAAAGCGAGAGCCCAGCCTTTGCGCACGCCGGGGTCCGCACATGAGAGAGCCGTGAGAAGCTTGATGTTTCTAGCCCGGATTATCCCCTCTCCACTCCACCTCTTCCAAGATCATTTGCATCCATTTTTCATCAATCTTTGTGTGAATTCTTAAGATATGAAAACGAGGCCCAGAGCCAGCCTTTTGAACGCTTGTTTTAACCGGTCCCAGTCGCTCTGTGCCACTGTTCGGCTGACTTTGACAAGCTTACTTTATTCTCTTTCTACTCAAGTCAATTTATTAATGAGGTACACTCGCTGAAATATTCATGCTGGTGATTTGTGTGCCCTGAACGTAAATGAATGGGATGTACAACGTTGAACAATAGCACAGAGAAGCAGAAAATGTCATTAGAAGCACACTTAATTGGCTTATTATATGATACCAATGTTTCATCATTCATGATTTCTTCACTCCAGTGCCATCTGTTGTAAATAAGTAAATAAGAGCTAGTCACACAGTTTTTAGTGCACACAAAGATGCTGCATGCTGAAATTGCGTCGGAAATTATTATTAATGTGATAGACACTTTATTTTTCTTAGCCCTTTTCTTCCCCATTAGAATGAAGATGCTCGGTTTTACCCTACGGTGTCACGAAAGTCACAAATGGTAAATTATGATAATGTCAACTGCGCTAAAGTTTTTAGGAAAGAAGCCAAGTTAATTTGTATAGCACAAATTTATAAACAAAGTAATTCAAAGTGCTTTACAGAATAAGAAATACATTCAAATCGCAATGCAAACAAATCAAAATATAAATAATCATCATAAAATTATAATTAAAAGAGACGAGTGTGCAAGAAAAATCTTTCAGTCATACGCACAGCTAAACAGAACCGTTTTGAACCTGGATTTAAACAGTCAGAATAGAGGCCAGTCTCTCATCGTCAGGAAGACTGCTCAAGGTTTGAAGGGGGCAGTGCAGAGACCTGAGCTCAGGACTTATGTGCTCGGACTTCCTGGTTCGAGTCAGGACCTGAGCTGCAGTGTTCTGGATGTACTGCAGCTATCTCACAGTGAGCAGGCTGATACAGCGGTCTAACCTACTGGAGACAAACGCACAGATAAGTCTTTCCAAGTCTACTTTTGACAGTACACCTTTTGCTATGTTTTTGTATAATTGGCGAAGTTTCACCACTCATCCAAGAAGCTTCTTAAGTTACGACAGGATACTCGTAAGTCTCTGCACACCCAAGAACACACCCGAGATGTTTACAGTAAGCAGTATATGTTGATAGTAAAGTCCATTACCCTAAGGTGTGAACTGTCCCTGAAGAAGACTCTTGGATGAATTTGTCTTGCCCCAGTGCACATATATAGTATACGCAGCTCATTAGGTTTAATATGTTCTCTGTGCGCTGTCTGTAAACTAATTATAAAGCATTTCAGTGTCCGATAATCAGAAAGAGTGTGTTGCATGTTAGCTGATATTAGCTCTACCTTGACAAAATCTGCTTTGACTCTGTTTAAATCCAGGCTAAATATTGTTCTGTTTAGCTGTGTATATGACTGAAAGGTTTTCATTTCTCATTCTGCACTCTTCTCTTCTCTCTAATTCTCTCTAATTTAATGTCCCATCTCTATTTTAAAATTTCATAATGATTATTTACATTTTGATTTGTTTGTATTGTGATTTTAATGTATTTCTTATTCTGTAAAGCACTTTGAATTACGAATTGTGCTATACAAATAAACTTGCCTTGCCTTGAGAGATGTGAAAAGCACTTTTAAACCCAGCTCGCTTAATAATTAGGATGCTCAGAATGCGTAAGGTAAATGTGGAATAAGTTTGGACCACATTAAATCGTTTAAAATGAACTAGTTCTTTTTTTCATGTTTTTAAGACTGTAAAAATCGCCTTTCAATTTTCTTTTGCAACAGTTATCTGGACAACAGTTTCAGCCCTTTTTAATGCAGTTTTGTGCTGCTTTGAAGAAATAACATTTACAGGTCCAATTTTCATTTAACTGAGTGGGTATTTGGGTGAAGTAGTGCAAATGTTTGTGATAAGAAATTTAAATTGCACTCTTATAATTACTTGTATTTTTTAAACATTATTGTACTATCAAGAATGAACACACTCGTCGTCTTCCTATATTAAACCATTTGAAATACTTTGCACTGCAGCCTCACCTCTCCTTGACTCTTCGAAGCACGCCGCTGTTTGATCAGTTAATAAGCTGGAAGTTAAAGTGTCCATTTAGTCCGGATGAAGTCACTCTGCATTTAGCACCCATGGGTCCCCTCTCCAGGTCCATCATGTGTGGGTGCCCGGGAAGGCTGTTTTCCTCTCCACTGAGCTTCACTTAATGAGCTCATCTGCCTGGAGGTTATTTCTGCTGCTACTGCTACTGCTGGACCCCCGAACTGCTGGAGGAGAGGGTCTTCATCGCCACGGCAAGCTCAAGGATTTAAGAGGAACAATCTGAGGGGTTAAAGGTGCACTGTGTAACCTTTTTGTTGGAGGTCCGTCATCTGCTTGTTTCTACGTAGATGCTCTGCCTGGAATGCTCCACAGTCTGACATTAAACAGTTCTACCTTACATTTATTCAACTACATTTGGGTTTATAGCTCAAAAATACTTGCAAAACAGGTATTCTGACTGAGCGAAGCAATAAAATCTCCATGGAGAAAAGCATTTGGTGGGGCCTCCATTGCTAGAGGTGGTTGAATATTGTCAGAAGCCAAAAAATGGCACAGATCAGCGTTGCCTCAGTGGAGATCTCGCTGTGGTAGTGAGTCTGTCAAGGTAAGAAATTAGTTTAGTTTTTACTTTAACCCATCTTACAACAGCCATGAGTCTAAGAAACAAAACGCTTTGCCTGGCTCACTCATTAGTGTCTGGAAACATTATAAAACAACTTTATAAGCTGCCTTATCATTAGCTTGTTGATTTCCCACTGTGCATCGCAAAAGCCCAAAAGACTCGATCGCCGATGTAGTTTCTAATCCCATTTATTTAGGAGTGAATTATATTTTTTGAAAACACTAAAAAAAGTATATATTCCTGAACCATTTTCTTTCAACAGCTTTCAGTTTCTATTGTTCTTCACCGTTAGGCGTCGATTCTCACTTGTTGCTTCTACTAGCTGCTCGCCGCCGCTGGAGTCGGCAGTCGAGTCTTTTGGGCTTTCGCACGCGCAGTGCGAAATCACTACATTAGCTTGTTGCCTTGACAGACTCACTGCCACAGCAAGATCTCCATCGAGGCAACACTGATCTGTGCCGTTTCTTGGCTTCTGACAGTATTCGATCACCTCTAGCAATGGACTTTAGCTTCAAATATGCCAGAGTTCCCCTTTAAGTCTTCAGTGTTGGAATGGAGATGGAGCGTTTAGAATAACAATGCTGGAATAGTTCATCTGAAGATAAACATTTATTGTGAATAACGTGTACAAAAAGATGCAAAAAATATGTGAAAAGAAAATACATTTGCAGGTTGTAGGTGTGAGTAATCCCTCATTCGTCCAGGTAGTTTTCATTGCAAAAGAAAAATAGTTTTTAAGACTGAATACATTTCGCCACTCATTCAAAGTGGCTTCCTCAGTTTTGACAGGGTTCTGCTAAGTCACTGCCTTATGTCTGCCTGAACTGAACTCTTAAAAAGTCGGAGTTTGTTGTGAACAAGAAGTTCACAGATACATTTTAGCACCTTCCTGATGAACTGATGAACAGAAAATATGATCTGATTAGTGTTATTTGGAGAATCACCCCAAGGCACAGGCTAGTTTTTTCTTTTCTTATTATTTCTTATTTATTTGCAAAGGGACAACGCATATTCATGAATATTTAAATTGTGAAGGTTATAGCCAACGCGGCTAATTTCCATCTTCAGTCCCTCGGCAGATTGATGTCAAATCTACAGGAAAGGGAAAATACATAACACCAGCATACATACAATTCATTTCGCACAGTTCTCCAGCAGGCTCCCACAGCTCTGCTCAAACAGTGAGAGATACGAACAACTGTACAACAACTCACCTTTATGTAACAGATGAGCCTATGTTTCTGTCAGTCATCACTGTACTGTATTTATATTACAGTATATATATTTTAATCAAATCAAAGTTTATTTATAAAGCTCTTTTCATGCAAAAAATGTGAAAAAGTGCTTTACAGTGATTAAATACAATCCCACATTTCCTTCCACCCACCCAACCCCAAAGCTGCCCAACCACACACAACCAAACAACCCACACACACACTCACGCACGCACGCACACACCCACACACGCACGCACACACACACACATATGAACACTTTGTAAAATACAAAGTAAAACAGGCTGGGTACAGGTGAACCAGTTGAGAAAGCAGAGGAGCCGCCTATTTCACTTACTTGTACATACATTTATATAATTTATGTCTTTATTTGTTATTTATTTAGAAATTATTATTTATTTGTTAATTATTTAGAAGTTTTATTACCATTTTTATATTTGTACATGGCCATACCGGCTTGTCAGATCTCGGCAGATCTCAGAAGCTAAGCAAAGCCGGGCCTGGTCAGTACTTGGAAGGGAGACCACTGGGAAAATCAGGTGCCAGTCACAAAAGTGTTGTATCCTTAGGCAAGACACTTCACCCGCATATTATGAAAGTGATGTGATGGTCGGCGATTTGCAGCCTCGCCTCCGTCAGTCTGCCTCAGGGCTGTAAAGCGCTTTGGGTGTCTTGAAAGGCGCTGTATAAATGCAATGATTAATTATATTTCTTCCTCTTTGTTATTGTAATATAATGTGATGTGTGAGCTACTGTGTCCAAGTCATTTCCCTTGTGGATCTATTCAGTCTCTCCAAGTTCTTTTGAAGTTTGAAGTCAAGAGTTATACTAACAACCCCTCAAAAAAAGAATGAAAAGATGAAAGATGAAAAAAAAAATTGGTTAAACATGGTGACATTTGATCACTGAACAACAACAACAACAAGCCATTTTCTTTTTTCATAGTTGCTGCTTTTGCAGTTGTGGTTCATTATGACTATGTGGCTGTTACAATGAAACAAATATTGAAAGCAAATATTCAACGTAAATTCATTCCAGGTGTCATTCCCGTCCACGGCGTCTTAATGTCTGTGAGGAGAAAAGTTTGAAAAGCGTTAAATGAGGACCTTATTTGTCCTTTTTGGTCCAGCGCAGGCAACATCCATCAGGCTGTCTGCGAGCGTTGCTGGAGCATCCCACTTGTTGTGGAATGAGCTGTCAGAGTCTGAAATGTATTTGCTCTTATCTGTGGCTCACCTGTGACGGAGTAAAAACACAGCCCTAAATCTGCGGTTGCCACAGGGACGCGCCGCCTTGACCTCGTATGCAGAGCGGCCCCGCACTGGTATCTGTAAAACACATACTGGGCTGACATCTTGTTCAGCTGCAGCAGGAAATAAGCTGTGATAAGGAACATCTTGTGCTGAATTAAAAAATGTAAATGGACTTGTTTTTGCTTCTTTTAGCAGAGCTCGGTGATGGATGACTTTATCTAAGCCTACAAGAGGCATATTACAACTATTAGAAGTTAGGTTGAAAATCTGTCATGAGAAATTAACTACTGTGTTCTCAACAGAATACAATCCAAGTGAGACGATTAAAATCAGAAAAATATACAGTACCTGCTGTTGACTCCATTTAATATTTATTTTTACTCCATGTGTTTCAGTTGTTGTGGAGCAGGGGTCTCCAACCTGTCGCTCGGGCACTACCTGTAGCTTTCCACTAGGGTTGGGCGGTATCCACATTTTGATACTGTTAAACTTTCTCAGCATTTATCAGGGTTTACAGTTTTACCGTGACTAAGTAAGAATTATTTTGTAGCATTCAGAAACAGAATAGCATATATTTGAAGATGAGGCACAAGTTCTGATCAAACCAAACTTTGCCAGCGCGTTCAATCGCATCAGCATCCGCGCACGAGCTGTTTTTAATCAGTGCTTATACTGTATGCAAATGAGCCATGTGGTTTTAAGTTTTGTTTCTGTAAAATGTAAACAAATGTGCACAAAGCTGCATTTAGCACATTATTACTCAAAGTATAATGAGTGGAGTACCGGAAATGTAGAGCGGTGGTTGAGAGGACCAATCACAGCCCTTATTGTCTGCGTCGCTTCTCCCTCGCTGTCTGCGAGTAATTAAAACGTTTTGGAGGTACTCGGTGGTCGGCGCAGACGCTGTGCATCAACACAAACACATTTTGATGCAGAACCATAAATTGGGCTTTACCGTCTCCTCCATGAAAGTCTGACTTCGCCCTGAAGCAGGGAACTTTTTCCTCTTCAGCGCCTCGTCCTCTCTTGACTCTCGGCGTTCAGTAAAACAAACTCAGCTCAGCTCAACATCCCACATGAAGCGTCAGTCAGGTTTTTTTCTTCTCCATGCGGAACAATGTTTGAAGAGAAGAGAGAGCGGAGGGGAGAAAGTCCGCGCTGTGGTTTTACTTCCTTGTGCAGATTTGTTTTAATGACGGTAATGAAACTGATACCGTTGCTACTTTTTGATACCGTGGAACACCATATTACCGTATTACCACCCAATCCTACTCTCCACCCCCTTCCAAGTAGTCCGCCAAGGGATTTCAGGTTCTATGCATTGTGCTGAATAACTAAATTTGAGTAATTTCCATTGTAAGTGTATCATTCTGATGCCTAACTTTGTGCACTAATAAATACTTACTGGTTTGTGTTTCATAGACATCTAACTGTACCCCATCTAAGACTCGCTGTGGTTCCTATATTTACTACATTTCTTGCAAGTTAAGTTTTAATATGACCAGCTCTCTGACATTTTAGTTTTGTACAGGTAGCTCACCAGAGGAAAAAGGTTGAAGACCTCTGTTGTAGAGTATGTTGGTTCAGTACAAGGCAGAATTTCACTATGAAGAGACTTTGACAAAATAACTAGGTTTAATTGGAATATTTTGTACTGTGCGTGAATAACTGTTTTAAGATAATTATACCTTGTCAGACATTTTCCATTTTTCTTTTGGAACAAATATCTACTGCAGTCTGAGCGCTAACCACTCTGCCCTTCTGTTGTGTTTACCTTAAAGTTGGGTAGGCAGCGAATCGCACATCCAAAACCTGTTAAGTCTGTGGTGCAGGGTCCAAAAAACGAAATTGAAGTGAGATATGTCTAAAGAATGGCTCTGACCCCAGACAACACTCGTGGTGTTACTGAAAAATTGGGGGCTCCAAAGAAACGCTGTGCAAATCTGCTTTCTCTCTACAGTTTTCTTTACAGTTAGACAACAAAGCATCGGAGGTGGGGAGAGTGGCCACAAATTATACTCAAGGAATTTCTTGCTTTGCTGCTTTTTACTTCTACTTTTTATAGCTAAAAAAATACCAACAAAAACAGGCATTTTTTTTTTTTTTTTACAGTTTTTACTGTGTGTGGGGTTGTCTCTCCACAGATCTGACCTGTAACTTGGTCTGGTTTGGTCTCCCTGAAGATAAAAAGGTTTAATTTCACACATTGCAATATTCCAGACAAAGTGATAACATTTCCTTGGAGAAAAACATTTGACAGACCCTCCAGAAAAGTTAGACAATGCATATTTTAAAGAATAACTGTGGAGATATAACATTCATTTTATGATTTGAAGTTAATTGCTGTAATTAGAATGAGAAAAAACATTAAATAATGCACAAAATCTGGTATTTTCAAAGGATCGACCACAAAATGAGGGAAACAAAAACTACATTTTACTTTCCTCAGCACAGCCAAAACATTTACTCAAGTAGTACTGTTATTTCATTAAAACATCATTCAAGTAGGAGTAAAAGTATGCTGCTTGAAAAGTACTCTGAGAAGTACCTCCACTGAGGACACACTGACTCACGGAGCACCATCACTTGTAATTGTACCTGATGACGGATAGCAGTGTACCTCCTAATGTGGCAGTTTGGTTTCACCGCCGGCCTATAATGTACTTCCTGTGAGAATTCGCTCCTGTCTGGGCCTATTGTCAGGTTGGCCTAATCTGGTTATCAAGTCTTTGCGTGACCATCCAGCTGCCCCACTCTGCCCCTCCAACCCACCCCTATTCCCAGGGACGAGTGTATGGAGCCCCTGACACTTTACACAGAGCTCTGGCCTGATTATACTCTGAAAAAACAACAACAACAACAACAACATTTGAATGGCTTTATTTCTTTAGTCAGCCCTTCTGAACACTAAGTATTTCCCCCTCTTGCATTATTGAAGAGTCGGAACATTGTTAACGCACTCGAGAGGGTTGGTAATAGTGTGGTTTAGAGACGGGCTATATTGCATTTGAAAATAAGGAAGTTAAAAAAAGACCAGCATGGATTAATCTGGGTTTAACTAAGTAGAAGTTTGCGTTCGAGACAGGAGGAATATAGGATGCTGTTGTTGACTTTTTTTTTGGTCATTCATTGGTCATTATTGATTGCCGTTTTCTAAGGATTTTGTGTGTTAAATGATAAGGACAAATATGACATTGCCACAGTTGCACGAAAACAACAAGAAGTGTGATTAATGAATTGAAGAAGAGATATTAGCCTAAATTAAAGGTGCATTGTGGCCATAACAGCTTGTCAAAGCCTGATCCTGTCAGATCTCAGAAGCTCAGCAAGGCCGGGCCTGGTTAGTACTTGGATGGGAGACCACTGTTGTGTCCTTAGTAGGGCTGTCAACGTATCGCACTATAAAATATCGCACTATTTTTTTGACGCAGATTAATCACACAATTTATTTTGAACGCTCCTCTATGGAAAGCACGATGGTGACCTGAAAGACGGCGCAGGTTATTAGGTCAGTGATCAGGTCTGTCCATATGCAGATGTGAAGACGACAGATGAGACTGTGACTGGTGCTCAGCTGCAAATTTCTCTTCAAAAAACTGCCCAACGGGACTTTAGATAAAACTAAAGGTAGTTTGCAAATATTGCAGCGATGAACTCTCTTTCCACAGAAGCACAACAAGTTTAAAATACCATCTTAAAGCAAAACACGTGTTTGAGTTAGCGGAAGCAACAACGCTACTTGTGCACCAACAAGCCGAGCAGCAATAAATGGCATTTTGGTCTTTTTTGAGGAATAATTAACTGCGATTAATTGTGATTAATCAAAATTCTAAAGTGTGAAAGTGGTGTGTGTGTGTGTGTGTGATGGTGGTGGTGGGAGGGGCCGATGGTGCAGATTGGCCGCAGCTCTACGGCCATTCTGCCCCAGGGCAGAGTGGCTACAACAGTAGTTTACCACCACCGGGTATGGAGTGAATGAAAAATGCTCTGTAAATAATGCTCTGTAAAGTGTCTTTGTGACATATGTCTGTGAAAAGCGCTATATAAATGAAAACTTACTTAACTTACTTATATTGTGTAACTTTTCTGGTGGAGGGTTCATCAAATGCTTTTCTCCACGAAAATGGTATTGCTTTGTCTGGAAAGTGTCACAGTATGGCATTAAACTCAAGTTACAGGTCAGATCTGTGGAGAGGCGACCCCGCTCACTGCCAGGATAGTATTTTTAGGTATTGAGCTATAAAACCACCTGTAATTGAATAAATGTATGGTACAGCTGTTTAATGTTATACTGTGGATCATTTTGGAGCTTTTTATCATGCTTTGTTATTCTCTTATTAAAAACACACCTGTGCTTTTATGCATGTTTGTGTAATCTTGCGATCTTTCCCAGGCATTATTATGATTAGCAGTACATGCCCACAACTCTTGTATAGCTCCTACTTCACAAACCTGATGCGGCGTAGTTTTAGTGTGTGTAAGGAGAGGGGTGACTCCGTGTTACAAACAAATCTGAAACTAATCGAACATGTTAATACGCTGTTTTGGGAAATATAACATTTTCAGAACAGAAAAGGGTAATACGGTGATGGTAATATGTTATGTGTCAACAATTAATACCATAAGGAACCATGTATTTGTGTAACTTGCTATTTAGATCCCAAACATACTTTAAGTTACTGTATAATCTGTGAGCCAAAGACACTAACTCCTGTCCATCTTCTCTTTATCTTTGTTTTCAGTGTAGGAGTTTTGTTGGTCTTAAAGCACTATTGATTTTACCTCGCTACTGTTTGTCTGTTTCGACGTACTCATAAACGACAAAGACTAGACCTGTAAACCATGGCAACGAAAGGCAGGTTTCATCCTTACATCTCCTCTTCGCTTCGCTTGGTTTCTCTTTTTAACACAAAAAACTGTCAAAATTGTGGCTGGAGCTGGCAGCTGCTATTAATTCATATTGTTTATTCATTTATGTGCAGAAAACCGTAAAGTAAAGGCCCCAGAAAAGATCCTTGTGGGACACCTATGGAAAGTTTAAGTGAAGGGAAACTCTTAATTTGTTGCAAACATTTTTGTAGCTGAAGTAAAAACTGAATTACTCATATTTCCATTTTTTAAGAATCTGTGAGTGTTTTGTCAATTACATCTGGAATATTGTTGTTATTCATCATTCTTTTTTAATTTTTTGCTCTTTTCAACTTGCTCCCATTTGACAGTTTACTACAATGACCCTGACACCATGAATTTGAAGTAGTTTTGTTTGTTGTTTTTCTTTTCCTTTCAGATGCCCTTCCTGTTGAAACTCACTACATATGGTGCAAAAGTAAAAAACTAAAAGTCAAAAGTCGGTGTAGGTTAAAAGTGTTTAAACCAAAGTGTGAACTCAAGCAATGGAGGTTTGAACTACCCCCCAGTGGTTTCTGGGCAAATACTTAGTCTACTGCAACACTTTTTCCTTTTTGTTCATTAATGTTATGAAGGAATACCAGAACTGTACAGCAGCAGCTACAGTCTCACTATTTTGTGAGTTAAACTGTAAATGAGCCAACACTTTCACCACATTAAACACTGTTTGCAAATACATTACTTTACTCTATCTTGTCACTTCAAAGTTGTGCTCAATTCAAAATTAATTGAAGTTTTGTTGGTGCGTTCAGGCGTAGTACAAGTCTGTCTAGTGAAGCCTAACAGTTTGTGGAGGATTTTTCTCAACTTTGAGCTTTTATTTAAGTTCTATTGGAGCATGAATGTGGACGTCCTCACTGCTTCACCAACTTTCTGACATGACGAAACCCAATCCAACAAAAAGCACCTCACTGTAATAGAACAATATTAAAATAACTTTGAAGTTGTCAGCTCAATTGTTCATTTCTACCCCCGCACAGTGTGATGTGTTATGCATCATGCTCCTGCATGAGCGTAATTTCAATTAGCTGTGCAGAGATGATGTGTAAAAATCTTTGTTGTTTTGTTGTTGTTGATTTTTCCCTGAAGTGAAAGCCTGTCACAGGTTCAATGTCATCAGTTTGACAGAGTGAGACCAGCCAAGTGGTGGGCTCCAGCCACGTCAATCTCCCTTGTTTACCCAGACACATCCGTAGCTCCAGCAGCACCGGGGGGGCCCGATCTCACAAATGTTTGTTGACAGTGGAGCACGTCAGAGAGTCTGTGGATAGTGTCTTTGTTCATGTCTCCGTTTGATCAAAGAGGAAGTTCTTGTTTTGTGATTTCAGTGCACAAGTAGAATTGAATTGACTACAAAATGTTATATTCTAAAGCGTGTCTGCCTGAGCACGGTGGTACTGTATGTTAATAACAACTGACTGCAGATTTACCGCACCGTGGACTTCTGTCAACAAGTGCTGCTCATTATTTTATGGAATGTTTAAATGTTACAACTGAAGAATGTTACGACCGAAGAAAGAAAAAAATATGCAATTTTCACTTTCTATATTCAGGTTTAATATGGCTAGCTGCGCATTGAAATAATCCATGACATTGAGGGTTAGAATAGTTTCCCATAAAGCTTGTTTTTCTGCCCAACAGTTTTGCCTTCAAAAATAGGTCAAATGTGGACTCTTTTGAGGCTATGAAAGATACTTAACTATTGATACCATTTTTGTTGCAGCCCACACACAAAATTATTCATAAATATGATTTGACATTGAACTTTTTTTTTAGCTGAAAATGTAAAATTTACTCCTCAACAAACAGCTATCCCAGTGAGAGCCTGTAGCAGATTTACATACCAATGCATTTATCAGCAGTACTGTACATGTGTAACTCCCGCCTGAGTTAATAGATACCAAAAACACAACTTAGAAGAAGGAAACGCATTCCCCAGGTCACCTAAAAGCAACATGAAAGGAATGATAATGCACGGCTATATCTGTTGGATGTATGAGAGCTGCTTTTCGCTAACAAGTTCACCGTGTCCACTCTAATGATGCAGAGTGTACACGCTCGGGCTCGCTGCTGGGCTGGTTTTAAGAGAGGAGATTCAAAGGAGAATGTGTTCACTTCTCTTTAAGATGCGTTCGACAAAGCGCCTCTAATAACCAGGCTAAACACTGGAGGAGAAACTCAGATTCCCCTTAAGGCTGTAGTATGCACAGTGGAAAGGCCATAAAATATAACATAATTTAAATGCATTATGAAGGTGTTATTTTTGAACGCACTTTTAATGATGTTATAGTTGTTTCCCCAAACATTTTCGTGTTTCGTGCATGTTTGAGCCATCTTTAATCACTTATTTTCCACATGCCATATTGCCATTCAGTCCCTTGTTTTCACCGCCACCGGCAAACGCCCACTGCTCTCTGCTTACTTCATTCTCCAATTATTTTATTCATCGGTGATTCGCATAGGATTTGGCTGCTGTGCATAGTAATTTTGCAACGAATTCTAGTCTGATCTGCAGAATCTTTGTTGCAGTGACGTTTACGGTGACGTCAGCTCCCACTGGGCACCCAATTTTTCCAACGCAGACGTCAGAGGACTTTTTTTTATCAAGTAATCAAGTAGTTTTAGATGAATATTGTGATTTAAAATGCGCAAAATATAACTGATTCACTGTGTCATTGATTATACAATACCTATATAGCAGCAGACACAAGCACAATAGGTCTTTTAACAATAAATCATTGTAATAAAAAAGTACAGGAACATAAATTATAGAATTAGAATATCTTTATTTGTCATTGTAACAAATACAATGAAATTAAGTGCATTCCTTGTTCAGTGCGAAGGTAATAAAGTTATTAAATAGTAAAAAGATAGAAATATAGAGACACTATGTACAGTACATAATAACCTCACACACCCACACATGTCCCAACCACACACTTCCACTTTCATAAATATAAAAACTATGCTTTACTGGCCCCATTTAGTAAAATAATTGCTGTTAGGTAAAAACTATAGCTTAAGATATACCTTTTACTTCAAACTACTTCTAAACTATTAACATGGGTACCAATTCCAGCCCTTTCAACCTTTTCTAAAACATTGATCTGCCGGTCTCTTCAAATGCAGACTCTGGATCAAACCATAAAGTTAATCAAATAACCACCCTAACTTGTCAATTACAGGCGCTCATTAGCATCTGAAGGCATTTTTCATATCATTCAGAATAAATTAACTTCCTTTTGTTTATTTTCTTCCTGTATTTTTACTTGTAAACAAACAAACAAACAAACGTGTTTCTCTGATTGGATAACTCAGCGGTGAATGAATGAATGAATTTATTGAGTTAATATACAGTACATAATACCTGATAATATAATTTCCTTTGCATATGTAAACATATCTCAAAGGGTCATGGGAAGAAGTGTTTACTTTTTGAATCCCACACCTTACATATACTTAAGCATCACTATTGACGTCCGGTTTCCTCTGAACCATCTTTTATCTGGTTTTACATCCTGTACAACTTGGATTTACAATGTCTACAGATAAAGCCATTTACAGTCATTTACTATACTAACCATTACATCATTGCATCACTATAACAACTCAGAATATTAGATTTGTATAATTTTTTTAAACTGCTTAATGTTTGAGCAGTGTTTAAGTTCGTCACTCAGGCTGTTCCATATTTTCACCCCACAGACCGAAATACAAAAACTCTTCCTTGTGGTCAGTGCTAGAGCATGTTTATATTTTGCTTTTCCTCTTAGGTTGTGCCCCACTTCTCTTTCTATAAATAAGTTTTGAATATTTACAGGTAATTGATGATTTCTTGCTTTAAACATAATAAGTGCTGACAAATATTCTACTAAATCGGGAAATTTTAAGAGTTTGGATTCTAAAAATAAGCAGTTTTCTTCCCTGAACCCCACATTGTGTATAATCCTAATAGCACGTTTTTGTAAAATTGTTAATGGATGTATATTGTTTTTTATAATTATTTGCCCGAACTTCTGCACAATAGCTCAGTACGGGTAAATGAGTGAATAGTACAGTTGCTGAAGAGACATTTTCTTTCGCTCTTGTCGTGCTTTTGCCAATACTGCAATGCTTCTCGATAATTTGAATTGGATATATTTAATGTGTGATTTCCAGTTTAGTTTTTCATCAATTATTACCCCTAGGCGGTCTCCAAACTGGTGGTCAAAACGATGAGTAATTCAAATATGTGCACGGAAGTCGCCTAAACATGGACGTGAGCATTGAGCACATGGCGATTTTACAGTTGCTGTCGTACCACTCTCGCAGGAGGAATGACGTCTTCGGCCTGTGAGCTATTTCAGTAGCAAACACGTCGGCGTTTGCTGTATTGACTCGCAACTGGTGCTTGTTACAGAACAATAGCCGACCTCTCTCTTGCTGATGGCGGGTAGGTCGGGTGAACGCGATCTGGCCGTTCAGACTGAAGTCGCATGGTGAAAGATCGGATATGTATCGGTTTTAGGACCACATTTCCAAGTCACATTTGAAAAAATCGGATCTGTGGCGTTCAGACTGTCATTTAAAGATCCGATACAGGTCACATAGGGGCGAAAAAATCTGATTTGGTCATTAGATGCTGCACTAAACCCTCAAAAGGACACACTAAATTTGCTTTATCAAGGTAGATTTCAAAAACATGCAGCAAAAAGTACGACTTGTGTAGTGTGGGTCAATTCACCTGGAAGCCTGAAAGCCAAAACAACTGGTCTGAGGGCCACAGTTTGGACATGCCTGGGTTAACTCGTCTCTCGTCTGTCAGTCGCACACATCTGAAATTGGGGATACAGGATGCAGGAGCTACTGTGACTGCGAGATCAATAAAGTCCTGTCTTATCTTATCTTATGCAGTTCCAGATCATAACGTCGTCGTAATCCATTGTAAAAGTTTGTGGTTTGGGATTTTGGCAAAAAAAAAATACTGATACTTTTAACATCTAAAATTGTTTCCTATTTTTTCTTTTTTCACATCTATCATTTTGGGTCTATTTGTACTAAGGATTTTTTGACATGCCTTGTAGTTTCTTGGTAATTGCGGTGGTCAGCGGTGTCCATTTGCAGATGTACAGTAGTGATTATCCGCTTCCAGCACATCAAACTAAAGGGAAATTGTTCTCTCACTTCTATTATACTCCTCTCACCATGAGGTGCCATGGTAACTACTGCAGAGAATCCACGGCATTCACCAGAGCCGTCAGCGTTCATAATGTCCATAATGAAGTGTTAAAGGCCTGATTGACAGCTGTAATGATCAATGCTGTTAAACCTGCGCACATTACTGCACACTGTGAGGGCTCTGAAGTACAATGCAAAGGCAAACTAAATATACAAATGAATACATGGTTTGAAAAGTCATTTCTGTTTTGAATCATGTTGCATATTTTTATATAGACTCCCAGTTAAAAGTTCAATATACTTTTCTATAAGTTTACTATTTTCTACATTAAAATACATACAGAAGACATCAAATATATGAAGTACGAAAAGAAAAGTTGGAATAACTACAAAGAGAAGTATGTCATATCCTAAAATTAGCCACATTTTGCTTTGTCCAAGAATATTTAGTTTTATATACACATACATATACATAAAGAGATTTTTTCTTTACTAAATAATTTCACATATCTTGCGTCATATAACTGATGTCTTCTGTGTGTATACAAAATGTAGAAAATAGTAAGAAAAAAGGAAAAAAATGAACATTGAATTGAGTGTGTGACTTTTGACTGGTCATTTATGTTTAAACGGCACGAGTCTAAAGTTTGGACAAAGAAAAAATTGGGTAATTTGAGGATTTAGTTATAGAATAATATTTATTTAAAGGTGCATTGTCTAACTTTTTGTTTAAGGGTCTGTCACCTGCTTGTTTCTATGGATATATCATTGCTCTACCTGGAATGTTCCACGCTATTACATTAAAAACTCCGCCTTATATTTATTAATACGGGCGGATTTATTGCTCAAAAATCCCTAGAAAAACAAGCATTTTGACCCGGAGCGGCATTGCCTCTTCACAGATTTGACCGATAACTTGGTCTGGTTTGGTCTCCATGGAGATGGAAAGGTTTTATACTCTTTATACACTGTGAAACATTCCAGACAAAGCCATAACATCACGAAGAAAAGCCTTTGATAGACCCTCCACCAGAGAAGTTAGACAATGCACCTTTAACTTTTTTTTCTGCGTAATTCCATACACCTAAAGGCCGCCACACACTACAGGAGAATTTGCCCGATTTTGGCTGCGATTTCTTCTCCCCGAGTTCATGGAGACGTGACCCGACTTTTTGTTTCCGTGTGCGATTTTGAAGCCGCTGCTCCACATGTGTGGAGTCGGTGTCAGATCAGAACCACCAAACATCAGCAATGCTACGAAAATAGTCAATAAAACAGAGCGTCAGGGGCAAAGGAGCGACAGACACAGAGACGCAACATACAAACTCGGGATAGAGCGAAAATAAAGACTTTATTACTCACCTTCCATAAAGTGGTACATTTAAAGTGCATCTATTTTCCTCCGCAAATAATGACATCCAGTCTACAAAACTACGCTATCAATCCAGTTTGTGGTGTTCTTTAAAAGTAAAACGACAGTGTTTCCGCACGTGTGTCTGTTTACACCCACACAGTGCAAGGTGAAGCTGCAGATTTTCGATCGAGACTGTACTTCCTGTGGACTTTATCTCCAGTCTTTTATGCTCTTAAAAATCCTGTATCTGAAGTATTGCACCACATTTCACAAATAATAACACAGTTTTGACTTTAATCTAAACTGCAGATCTTTGAACACTCAAAGCGACTCGTTTTACTGTAGACAGGAAACAGCCGACGCCATCGCACTCACAACTTTATATCCTGTGGTCCTGTGGTTCTGAGGCTGCATCTTTGTGATTGCAGATTTTTCGTCTCATAAGGTTCTCCTCGTGGGCATTTTGTCGCACGCTTAAAAATCGTTTAAAACCACAAAATCCTGTAGTGTGTAGTGGCCTTTACTTCATATATTTGATGTCTTCCGTATCAATATCAGATGTAGAAAGTACTAAATGTATTGGAACAAAAATACAATACAATAATGAGAGTCCAAACCTTTGACAGGTGGTATATTTGAACTAAATTTGTTGTCTAATGTAATACCATAATCTAATATTTGAACTGCATGAGGATCTAATAGTGCAGAGGGTTATTTGTCATGCCTAAGCTGTCGTTTAATCAGAGTGAGTGTAGCTTCTCGTGGAGCTGTGACCCCGCTGTGTTCCTGCATGAGGTCCATGTGTACACAGTTGTTTCCTCTGCTCCTGATGCACCTCACGCGGAGATAACCAAATCCTGCATCTGAACTCACGTACTGTATCCATAGTGACGTGTAAATGAAAGAGGTGAGGCGTTCGATGAAAGGCTGTTCAGATCGCGGCTTCTCAAACTGTGGCGTGAGGGTTTCTACAGCTGCTTATTAAACATTCTTGGTATTTCTGGTCTAACCTTTGCTTCATTTCTGGAGTTAAAGATCCCACCTCCGTGAAGTTGGCCCCCATCAAACACAAACCTACACAAAAACTATGTCAATCGTTTGTGCTTCGTTTGTGCTGCAAAAAGTTTTGTTTGTGCGATTCTGGTTCTTAAGATATTTGCAGCTTTATTTTCAGCCAATGACGTCATCCAGCCCCTCAAAATGTTAAATAGAGCTCAAAACAGGCAGAACATTATAGAAAACGTTTGTATTTTGTTTGTGCTGTTTTTTGCCATGACAATTTTCATTTATGCGAGTAGATTTCTAAAATTATTAATTATTATTTCTGCGGTAATTATAGGACGTCATTTCCGCTCAGCTGACGGCAGCAAACTGCAAAACTAGTGAAGATAAATGATCTGAGGCTGTGGAAAAGTATGTAACAGTCTTTAGTAATTTGCTTTTGATTCATATTTTATATAATAATACAGACTTTACTGCAGCCTGAAATTGTTTTTCGGCTCTAGTTTTGTGGAGTTTGCCGCCGTCAAGATGAGCGAAAATGCGTCATATAATTACTAATAATACTAATAATATTGTCATCTCGTCAAAAACATACCTGGAGTTGTGTTTTGTTTCATTCACACATGTTTGAGTAATCCTTTATTACGAATCTGTCTATGTCTCAAAGCTCAAAATGCTCAGTTCCACCTTGTGATGTCATGAAGCGGTAGTTTTCAAGTTAACAACTTCTTTTTACCTTTTAGTTCAGTAGAGACGGGTAATTCCAGGTCTGAAATTAACCAAATGATTCTTGTGAAAGTGCATAGAGTTAGAAGTGCTTTCAATTTGAGAGAAGAACTCAGCCTAAATATGCAGGATTATGCAGGATTTGTGTGTTAAACATGTGAAAATGAAACAAAACACAACTCCAGGTCTGTTTGTGATGAGGAAATATAGCAGCCGATAATGTAATAATGGCCAATAATGTAATAACTGCCTATAACGTAATCATTTATATGTAATAAAGCCAATAATGTAATAACTTGCCATTAATGTTGGAAAATGTCTGAAACAATGTACAATGTATTGTATTACATTATTGGTTAGTTATTACATTATTGGCTGGTTTAAAAAGTAATAAATAAAAAATAATAATGTAATAATTTCTTAATCTCGTTTAAAGGAACAGTATGTAAGAAATAACTGTAAATTAATCTTAAAATATCACCAGACATTAAGGATAATTTCAAATCCTTTCATCACTGACAACAGTAATATTCCCTTTCTCATATAAATTGTAGCCTCCAACTTATGTTTTAGTGTGACACTTTTAATTTAATAAGTAATTTTTTTTTGATTAAGTGATATAAAAGAAATTTTTACATTAGTGGTTGCAGTTTTTTTTATTAAACCAGCCAATAATGTAATAACTGGCTGATAATGTAATAACTTACTACATTATTAGTAGCAGGTTATTACATTATTGTTTCAGACATTTTCTTACTATTATTGGCTTTATTACTTAAAATTATTACAGTTATTACATTATTGGCCATTATTACACTATCGGCTGCTACAGGAAACAACATTATAAACAACATAGATCAGAAAACGGTGTAAATTGAGTTTGAAGTGTACTTAAAATGTATTTAAGTGTTCACAATTACTACTACAGCTAACAACTTTTGGGTTCAAACCTCACGGCCCCGTCCAAAGCCCAGAGCTGCTGCACAACCTTCATTCACCACGAGCTGTTTACGTTTTTGGCCACTTGTTTGTGCATCGGAGGCTGTTGCTAAAGAAGAAAGCCCGTCTTAAGCCTAGAGATTTATCAACTCCTGCGGGAAGAGCAGCCAATTCCCATGCATAGTGTTTGTTTACCCGAGTGTAGCACCCAATCCTATCAGAGCACAGACACAGGGTGGGCAGCTGTGCCAAGTGCCAAACATGTGGCCTGATGGGAAACAAAATATTTTAAGTCTCAACTGTTTAATGTCTGTTTTAGATTTGGGCCGAGTTCTTCTCTCAGACTGAAAACACTCCTCTTTGTGACACGATTTGATAATACAGGAAGTGCTCTACCTTGTTTTTAGACTCCATACACCTTCACTAGAATTATTTGGATAATTTCAACCCTGGAATTGAACAAAAGGTGGCTTGAAAACTACATTTTCACAACATCGCAAGGTGGAACAGGTCGTTTTGAGCTTTGGAGATGCAGAAGTAGGTGCAGGGTTACTCTAACGTGTGTGAATGAAACAAAAAAACAGCTCTAAATATGTTTTTTGACGAGGTAACCGCATTATAACATGGCTAAAAGCTCACATGATTTGATTTTGCATTATATTGGACCTTCAAGAATCGATACCTGCTCAAATGAGTGTCTAGTTTCAGTACTAGTTTTGTTATTGATTTGATTTTGACAACCCTAGCACAGTTACGCTCTTCGTTGCATTTCTTTAACAACAGAGATCTAAGTCGTGCCAAAGTCTTCTACCCGTTCATTACACCACATTGTACCCGTGTCTGTTTAAGTCTACCTTCAGTGATCTCTTTTCAGCCTATTCTTCTCAATCTCACTCCATCATAAAGCACATTATGTCTCCCCCGCCATCTCAAGTCACTGCTGGGCGATTTGAGTCATTTTTCTTGCGCTAATGAAAGGCTACCTAATTTTCATTTTTCCTCTTTGTGACATTTCCAAATTTCAATTTTCGCCTAATATGTAATCTCACATCGAAGCACAACTCGTGACCCTTGTGCGGAGCAGTTAATGAAAATGCCATCTCCTGTCACTCCTGCCCAGATCATAATGGGGTTTGGGTTGAAGTACTCCGTGTGTGGATGTCCCGTGGCGTAGAAAATGAATCTCCTAAAACCTGATGAGATGTGTGAATAATGCACAGCTTGTTGTTGTTCTGACCTTGTCCTCTGTGTGTGTGTGTGTGTGTGTGTGTGTGTGCGCGCAGTTGGGAGGTGCAGCGTTTTCTCCTGTCAAACCTGCGCTGGTGGATGGAGGAGTACCGCTTTGACGGCTTCAGGTTTGATGGAGTCACCTCGATGCTTTACCACCACCACGGGATCGGTAAGTAGAACTGCTCATTAATAAGACGATAACAATTAGACAGAGACCGATACAGTTTATCGATAATGAAAAATCTTCCGTACGTATCGGCTCCAAAATATCGGTCATGGATTTGTCTGGATGTCCTGACGTACTACAGCGCTTAAAGTACATTCAGTCCTTTTGAACTGTCTTTTTATTTATTCTACATATAGGGAATTAGGGCTGTACTTTCATGAACATGGTGTTAACCTTATAGCACAGTAGTTTACGAATAAGAATAAGATTAAATGCTTTATTGATCCCCAAGGAAATTCAGTTAGTTATGCAATATTATGAAAGACTCATAAAAATTGATCTAGTTTAGCTTGTATTTTGAGTAGGGCTGTCAATGTTAACGCGTTAACGCAAGTGATTAATCACAAAAAAATATCGCACTAATGTTTTTTAATGCAGATTAATCACACAGTTTATTTTGAACACACTATGGAAAGCACGATGGTGACCTGAAAGGCGGCGCAGGTTATTAGGTCAGTGATCAGGTCTGTCCATACGCGACTTTAGATCAAACTAAGTCAGTTTGCAGATGTTGCAGCGATAAACTCTCTTTCCACAGCAGCACAAGTTTAAAATCCCATCTTAAAGCAAAACATGTGTTTGATTCAGCGGCAGCAACGACGCTACTTGTACCGACAACAAGCCGAGCAGCAATAAACTGCATTTTTGTCTAAATATTTTGGTCTTTTTTTGAAGAATAATTAACTGCGATTAATCGTGATTAATCAAAATTCTAAAGTGTGATTAATCTGATAAAAAAAAATAATCGTTTGACAGCTCTAATTTTGAGACCATAATCATAATCTTGTTAATATTGCAAATATAATTATTGCTAAATTTGTGATAATCATGATTATAAATATGTTGTATATATAAAAATAGAACACAAAGTGGTCGGTCCAGCGTTTATAAAATGTCACTTGGGAAACATGGTATTTTGATCTCACTCAGACACATTATATCTGGTTCAATATGTGAAACATTATACATTTTGTATGTTTGTTATTTATACAGTGTATTTCTGGATCATGTAATAGGCGTAAGCTCTATTATTTATCTAAAAAAAAGTACTAACACACTGCACTTATCTTGCTATCTAAAAGAATCCAGTACATTTTCTTAATTTCAATTTCTTCCACTGTGTGAAAAAGCTGCCAAGAATCTGGTCTTTTTTGGGTTTCTGTGAATTCTCGCTCAGATATTCTAAAAACATTTGCAGACTGCATTTCACCTTGATCTTTTAAAACAAAACAAAAATTCAGACAACTCAACATAATTATATTTGACAGCCTGCTCCTTTTGAGTCAGATCTCACACCTCAGGTTGCGCCATGTTAAACCTTTTCCATTTGAGCCTCAGTGTACTGTATTGAAAATAAACTCAGCGTTCTCAGATGTTATCTTTCAGGTTAGCAGCCACAAACCAGTGCTATGGCCGGCTCTTAGGGCCACTCAGAAAAGTGTGAACAATATCAAAAATATATCAAGGGAAAGCGCCAGAGCACTCAGAGAGGATGAGCGCAGGATTTGGGCACTGAAATTCTGGCTGTTTACTCCTCAGGCTCAGGCTTCTCCGGAGACTACAGCGAGTACTTTGGCCTACAGGTGGATGAAGACTCTTTGGTTTACCTAATGCTGGCTAACCACATCGTGCACAACCTTTACCCACACTGCATCACTGTGGCGGAGGTAAGGCACGGCCAGCAGACACAGGAAACATGGCTCTGTGCTCGCTTCTATTGCTGTCAAATGGCCCGCTATGGTTTACTTTTGGTACTGTTTTGAATAGGAATGCACTGATCCAGCTTTTTGTGTTTTCCGATACCGATATCAATACTTAGGCTTTACTCTCTGCCAATACTAGGACAAATACTGAAAATATAACCTATTTCCAAATGTTGTATTATCCAAATGTTTTCTGTAACTGTTATAACAGTGTTGTAAAAATACAAGTCTAATATTATAAGATGTTTTGGGCTAAAAATCATCTTATTACACCAATTTATAGACCAAAAAGGGAATTTGGCTGACCCTGATATCTTGGCTTTTTAATATATCGGTCTGTAGATGCACTGTGACTATTCTGTGCAACTATTTTGCTCGTCTTCTTGAAGAGTTTATTGCTTTGCCCGATATGTTCCACACTATGACATTTCGCTTCTCTGTGTTTTGTGTTTTTGATGCTTAATACAGGTCTGGAAAAAATAAAAGACCACTGCATAATGATCAGTTTCTCTGATTTTACTACTTATAGTATATAGTAGTCAAATGAACATTTTTGTTTCATTCTATAATCTACTGACAACGTTTCTCCCAAATTCCAAATAAAAATATTGTTCTTTAGAGCATTTATTTGCAGAATGAGACAAATGGTCAAAATAACAAAAAAGATTACATGTTTTCAGACCTCAATTAATGTGAAGAAAACAAGATCATCTTCATTTTAAAACACAATACTAATGTTTTAAATTGGGAAGAGTTCAGAAATCAATATTTGGTGGAATAACCCTGTTTTTTCTCCTTTTCCTCCTCAAATCCCCTCATCAGTGCCTCATGAAGCAAAATGAGGTGTGTTTGTGTTGGACTTTAACAGACGCTGGAATGAAACGGCCGTAACACATGTAGAGACGCTGATTTCAGAAACAAAAAAGAATGCAGTGGTCTTTTATTTTTTTCCAGAGCTGTGTACTTTGAAGAATATATACCTATAACCTATAATACCTATAACTTTGCCTGGTAGCGTCACCTGCTTGTCTCCATGCAGATATATTCTCCAGGCAAACCAAGAACATCTGACCCTTTACCCAAAACGTCTGCTGTGCTGCTTAAACTTGCAGCTTTAGTTGACAAATACATGGTTTATCCAACGCACTGGGCCATTGTGTGAAGTAGATCTCTTATTTCAGGGTTACTTTTTGGGTCCAAACCTTGTGTTGTGATTATATAAGGCGCGCTAAATGGTAAAAGCGGTTTTGTTAATGAAGCAAACAGAAAAAGGGAAGATAAGAACATTAACAGCAGACGGGTCACAGCTCCCACAGTGAGACACGGTGTACTCACCTATTCACTGGTGTAAGTAGGAAGTGGTGACAGTGGTGACAGAGGGGACGGGCTGTCAGTCTGTTTGGCCTCCCTACAGGACAGAGCTACTACTATGAATATGTAAACGGCCATGACATTAGCTATTTTACTGTATATATTATGTTTTTAAACTGAAAACACCACTCCGGGTATGTTTGTGATGAGGAAACAATATTATAACATGGATCAGGCATAGCATAAATATGGCCTCTTTTAATATTAACATAATGAACAGCAATAACAAGGGCAAAAATCACAGAATAGAAATGATTTGAAGTTTTGGAGCCAGGGAGATGGGCCCTGGCCTTGGGAGCAGTAGTATGAAGGATACAGGTGTACGAAGGCCAAAGTCGGAGAGGAATGGAGGTGAGGAAAAAGTCCAAACTGAATATTTTGCAATGCCAAAATTGGGCTATGACTATAACTTGCAAGCCCACAATGTTTTGACCCTTATTTTCTTTACCATTACCTTAATTTAAGCATCAAAGTATTCAAAGCATTCTATTTAAAGGACACTTATTATGCAAATGTGACCTTTTCGAGCTATTTGAGTATTTAGCTTCAATCACGCTGGTTTGATTAATTCTGTTGAGTAAGTTCACTTCCTCTGAGCACTCAAAAAAAACACTGGTGGATAAATAGACTTTTATTTTACCCAAGGGGAAATTTGATGTGAATTTCCCAGATTTATTACATCACAAGTGAAAATCTGGAGTAGGGCTGGGCGATAAAACGATAACGATGTGTATCTCGATAGACACTTGATCAATACAAAATGCGTTTGATAGAACATTTCGATAGAATATTTTTGTTTTTTGTTTTTTAAGAAACTGGCGCAAATTTAGCCAGAGCCCTCCCTGGTTTAGCTTCGCTTCAAATCTTTGTTGTGAAGCAAGCTTGGTTGCATGAGCAAAGTCCTCGTCCTGTGGTGCGTAGCAAATACTGGGACCACAGACACTATAAAGAATATAAACAGTCTTTGATTAGGACCCGACCCGAACCCGCGCACATTAAAACTCACGTGTTGCGCTCCACTGGTGCGCAACACGTGGTTTTGTTAGCATAACGAATCACCCTTCGTTTTGCTATTTACGCTCAAGTGCACAGTTTCGGACCTGTCTGAAATGACCCTCGCACTCACAGGATTTACTGCACACACAAGCTTTCGGACTAAAGCTCCTGGATCATGGAGCGAGGAGCACCTGACGCAGCACCTGACGCACCGTGTACGAGCTCTGACGTCTCTGTCCAGATGAAGAGCTTTGTCTTTGCGCGTTTGATTCGTGACCTGTCTGGTTCACGCTGAAGCATCGTTTGTGTGGTTTCAGTGCATAACGATGAAACTACAGTATTCACGCATCTGCTCCGTGCGCACAGAACACCAGGCGTCTTTTTCTTGTCTCTCGCTGTTTTCATTTGGTAACACATGCAGAGGAAGGTTAAATTTAAAATAAAAATGTTTAAATTTGTATTTTTTCCCTCATGGTCCTCATTTTAAATAGGTCATACAGTGTTTCAATAATTATTGACATCGACCGATATGAAACACTTATTTCGTGATAGAGATTTCAGCCATATCGCCCAGTCCTAGTCTGGAGGTCTCCTGCACCCTCACCCTCAATCACACCTTTAAAAAAATATGTTGAGGGTATTAGAGCACATTTTTGTGCACTTGGTGATAAAAAAATCAGAGAATTCTTTTTTTTTTTTTTACTTTTTTGTTTATTTGCTTAACCAACATCTCACCTTATTATCCATATTTTAAATTTTTCATTCTCAAATATTTTTATCCCTTTAATTGCTGACTTTCTTTCATAAAGTCAAGGCGTTTCATACTCAGAAATCACAAAACATGAAATATCTTCCACACATTTGATGCAAACTGCATTTTTTTGGCTTCACTTTAAGAGCCTGATGCATGTCAAAGTTTATCATCCATGTTTTTTTTGGCAAAGTGACATAGTGCAGCTTTAAAACAGCTTTATTTCCGTATCAGTGTCAATCTTTGCTATAAATTTGGCCCGTGCTCACGTCTACTGCTTGCTGTGTATCTGAAGAAAACCTGCCTCACATTTTCCATCTTGTGCACCGCAGGACGTGTCAGGGATGCCCGCCTTGTGCCGCGGAGTGGAGGAGGGGGGCCTGGGCTTTGATTACCGCCTGGCTATGGCAATCCCAGACAAGTGGATCCAGGTAAGATGATTCACTCGAGTCACATGGAGGGCTTTTATGGGAGCGCGGGCTGCAAACTGGGCTCTTCAAATCCTCTCAAACTTCAGCGTGAGGAGGGGAAAGGCAGCCGGCGTGTTCTTTTGGCATTCAACGCGGATAAAAGCGGATAGGGCGAATCGGGAAGAGGTAAAACTCTAGTGGCGTGCCGGGGAACAGCTGAGGTTGGGAGCCTTTGAAAAAAAAAAAAAAAGTGCGTTTCAAGTGTGAGAATTGTTTAGCGCCGGGCCGACTGAGACCTGTCGCCATGTTTTCCAGGAAGAGTTGAGAGAGATGGAGTCATAACAGGGAGGAGTGTTTTCTTTCACAAACATGGATTTAAGAAGGTCAGGAGCAGATGAAGTAGTTGTATTGTTTTTACTGTTCTCGTACCACAGGGAGGGCTGGTATTTTTTACATCAGATATTCAACAGTGCAGTCTAAAAATGCCATCATGCCTTAGTACTAAAAGTAGCGCTTGCAGTTCCTCGCGGGTGATGCCAAATGTGACTAAGCCTCCCAAGTTCTATACCACGCAGTCAGAGATAGTCTGGTTGGACTTTAAGCACAGAGTTAGTGGTCAAATTCACACCCCAGTTCTTTCTTACAGCTCCTGAGCAAGTCACTTCAGTAATCTGTGTGAATGTGATTGTGGTTGGTGCAATTTGGCAGCAATGTGGCTACAATATTAGTTACTATTACTATTACTATTACTGTTACTTCTACTACTTTTTATGATCCTAATTCAGAGTAAAAAAAAGGGGGAGAAAAAAAGATATTTCTCAACTACTACTACTACCACTACTACTGCTTCTATTACTATCGTCACCGCCCCTGCTACTGCTGCTACTACTACTACTACTACTACTACTACTACTACTATTATTACTACTACTACTGCTACTACTACTGCTGCTGCTGCTACTACTGCTACTTCTACTACTACTACTGCTACTACTACTACTGCTACTGCTACTGCTACTACTACTTCTACTACTATTATTACTACTACTACTGCTGCTACTGCTACTGCTACTACTACTACTACTACTGCTATTACTACTACTATTATTACTACTACCACTACCACTACTACTACTACTGCTGCTACTGCTACTACTACTGCTACTACTACTACTACTACCACTCTACCACTTATTACTACCACTGCTACCACACTGCTACTGCTACTGCTACTACTACTTCTACTATTATTACTGCTACTACTACTACTACTGCTACTGCTACTACTACTACTACTACTACTGCTGCTACTGCTACTACTACTTCTACTACTATTATTACTTCTACTACTACTACTTTTTATGATCCTAATTCAGAGTAAAAAAAAGGGGAGAAAAAAAGATATTTCTCAACTACTACTACTGCTTCTACTACTATCTTCACCGCCCCTGCTACTACTCTACCACTACTACTACTACTACTACTACTACTACTACTACTACTACTACTACTACTGGTTTTTATGAGCCCAGAGTAACCCTGTGAGGAAAAAATAGCTGTGCCTCAACTACGACTACTACTACTACTACTACCACCACTACTGCTTCTACTACTATCATCACCACCACCGCTGCTGTTGCTACTGCTACTACTACTGCTACTGCTACTACTACTTCTACTATTATTACTGCTACTACTACTACTACTGCTACTGCTACTACTACTTCTGCTACTGCTACTACTACTGCTACTACTACTACTGCTACTGCTACTTCTACTACTATTATTACTACTACTACTGCTACTACTACTGCTACTACTACTACTGCTGCTGCTGCTACTACTGCTACTTCATACTACCACCACCGCCACTACCACCACTACCACTGCCACTACCACCACTGCCACCGCCACTACCACTTCACTACCATTATTACTACCACTACCGCCACCACCACCGCTACCATCACCACCGCCACTGCCACCGCTACCACCACTTCACCATTATTACCGCTACCACTACTACCGCCACCGCTACTACCACTACTCTGCCACCGCTACCACTACTGCTACTACCACTACTGCCACCGCTACTACTACTTCACCACCATTATTACCACTACCACCGCTACCACCACTGCTACTGCCACTACTACTACTACCACTACCGCCATTACTACTACCATTATTACTACCACCACCACCACCACTACTACCACTGCTGCCACTGCTACTACCACTGCTACCACTACCACTACCACTGCTACCGCTACCACTACTTCACCACTATTATTACTACCACTGCTACCACTGCCACTGCCACTACCACCACTGCCACTACCACTTCACTTATTACCGCTACCACTACCACCATCACCACTACTACTACTACTGCTACTGCTACTACTACTTCTACTTCTACTACTATTATTACTACTACTGCTACTACTGCTACTGCTACTACTGCTACTGCTACTACTACTACTACTACTACTGCTGCTACTTCTACTACTACTTCTACTATTATTACTACTACTACTACTGCTGCTACTGCTACTACTACTACTACTACTACTGTTACTACTACTACTGCTATTACTACTACTATTATTACTACTACCACTACCACTACTACTGCTACTACTACTATGATGATGATCCTATCCCAGAGTAACCCTGTAAGAAAAATAGCTGTGCCTCATCGTCACTACTACTACCACCACTACTACTACTACCACTACTACTACTACTACCACTACTACTACTACTACTACTACCACCAGAACTGTTGTAGGTTCAAAGGTGTGTGACGGCACCGTCCTGATCTCTCGAGCAATTTCTAAGAGTCAAACAGTCACCTCTAATTGCAATCATTCACTTTAATGCTTTTAAGCGATTAAACTAAGAGATATAAGAAATGTCAAGTTGGATTTAACCGTCTCGTTTTATCTGCCCTTCCTGTGTCACTGCGCATTTCCTACATTCTAATTCCTATGCCGGTCAGAGATTCCCTCGTCTCCGCATGAATTTGGCTTTTTGGATTTCTTTGCTTGTTATGGAAAGCAGCCTCAAGTTTGCTCATGTGTGAAGAATTCCTCACTGTTTCACCTTCAACGCTTTTATCCAACCCGGCTTTTCGTAGCGGGTTTTTTTCCCCCAAAACTAATTTTTGTTTCTTTCCCTCCTTAATCCTACCTGCTGCGCGAAATTCAGAGGTTTAGTCTTCACCCCTTCAAATACACTTCTGAGGAAAAACCACGGAAGGGCGTAATTGTTATTGGGGGGGAGAAAGGCATTTGGCTCACTCCTTTTCTGTTGGATCTGTAATTACCGGCGGTCTTTGAAGGCAGCATGCTTTCAGACAGCGGAGAGGTGGAATGACAAGCTTTGATAATGTTAACGGGGAGGTCGTCTCTTCGCTGATCCAGACGGAGGATTCTTTTAAGACGTTATTTTCTTAAGTGGGTCTTTTGAATAGGCAAACAGTCACCTTTTTACATTTCACTTTGATTTATCCTTCAAAAGCAAACGCGTGGAAAGATTTAATGTACCTTATGCGACGATAATCTATGCGGCTTTGATTTGTGTGACTGAGTGTCGAGCTTCAATAGAAAGTTTGTGCCTATACATACCGTTTTACCATTATATTTCAGAACTATTGCATTAAGAACTTCTTGAGTGCAGTGAAAGGGTGTTGTAGTGAAATACACTGAAACTGAAAAAGTCTATATCAATGTAGGATAACTTTGAAAGGTAACCTCTAGCTCCATCTAACCTCGTGGTTCTGGGCAACTGGAACCATCTTTTTAGGTTTGTTTAAAATAAAATCGATATCCGGACACTAATCTTGGAGGCAGTCAAAGAACTTTACATCAAGGAGCCACCCACGCATTCACACACCAGAAACTAGCAGGTACCAGAGACTAGTGTCTTGCCCACAAGCACACAACAGTAATATTCATCAGTGAGAACTGGAATCGCACCACCAACCCCTCAACCAACAATGTTTGACAAGTGGGATTCAAGCCCGTGACTTTCAGATCACAGGACGAGTAACAAAAGATGAAAAAGATGAAAATTCCTGAATAGTGTTATGATGGAGTATACAATCACAAGGTGCTACGGTAAGAAGGCGGGGCAACAGTAATAATGCATCTTATTTATTTGGCGCCTTTTTGGACACCCAAGGTCGCTTTACAACAACAAATATAGCACTTTTTCACAGACACATGTCCTCAAAGACGCTTTACAGAGCATTATTAACAGAGCATTCTTCATTCACTCCATACCCGATGGTAGTAAGCTACCATCAACACTCATGCACACACACCACTCCTACAGAGAATGTTTTGGGTTGGTGGGGGAAACCGGAGCCCGGAGGAAACCCATCCAGACACGGGGAAAAAATGCAAACCCCACACAGAAAGGCCCGGGCGACCTGAACTCAGAACCTTCTTGCTTTGAGGCGTGAGTGCTCAGCCACCGTGCCACCGTAGTAGCTCAGTTTGTGGAGTTTTTGTCCAGTAATCCAAAGATTGGCAGAATCCCACTCTTGACATGAAAAAAAAAAAACACAACAAAAAAAAACATCATTGGTAGAGCGGTCAGATCCATTGACACACATTGTTTATTTGTCATACGCAGGTTTCAACACAAGGTTTACAGTGCAATGAAATGCTTAGGATGAGAGAACCGTAGACTCGCCAAGATATTCAAGCACTAATAGCTGCAATAAGTAGTACTGTTAAAAAGTGTTTGCAAATACAAGGGAAATAAGTAAACACTATAGTAAAAATATAATAAATTATAATAAAATACAGATATAATAAAAATGAAATAAAATAATATACAAGGTGCAGGTAAAATTAAATAAGGTGTAGGTAGAGTATCTCATGGATGAGTAACATATTGCACATAATTGTATTGCACGTGGGTTGTGGAGCAGGTTATTGCACAGATAACAGTGAGGTAGTGATGTCCATGATACATTCATATAGTGCAGCAGCAGTAGAGAATAATGTATCACAGACAGTAGTTTAGTGCAGTATTATTGAGAGTTCAACAGTCGGACAGTGTGGGGATAGTAGCTCTTTGAGTCTTTTTGTGTGTGCTGGGAGGCTCCTGTATCGTCTGCCAGAGGGCAGCAGACGGAAAAGTCCTTGTGCTGGGTGAGTGTGGTCCTTAGTGATGCTGCATGCCTTACGCAGACCCCTGCAGAGGTAAATGTCTTGGATGGGAGGGGAGACTGCTGCCCGTGATGTCCTCTGCCATACGCACCACCCTCTGTAGTGCTTTTCGGCTCTGGGCGGTGCAGTTCCCATACCACACTGTGATGCAGCCCGTCAGCAGACTCTCGATGGTGCACCTGTAGAAGTTTGTGAGGATGCTGGTGTTCATCTCAAACTTCCTCAGCTTCCTTGACCACCACAGGTTGACAATGTGATTTTAGCTCCCACAGATCAGAATCAGAATCAGAATCAGAATGTGTTTTATTGCCATATGAGTGAACAGGTTCACAACATTAGGAAATTGCTGCGGTACTTGGAGCAGGATGTAGACAAACACTGACATGCAACAAATAATAGAATAAAATAAAGCTATAGTATAATATAACAAAATTTACAAATTTACAGGAGTATAATAATATAGAGTATGAGAGTATCAGTGATCAGTGCAAAACAGGCAGGTGCAGGCAGGTGCGAGAACACAGGGTCATGTGACAGAAGCAGAGTGGGGGGTGGGACCAGTCCGAGTGTTATTATTTATGAGTCCAACAGCAGAGGGGAAGAAACTGTTTTTGTGGCGAGAGGTTCTGGTCCGAATGGACCGTAGCCTCCTGCCTGAGGGGAGTAGGTCAAAAAGTCCATGTCCAGGGTGAGAAGGATCAGCTGCAATTCGACCTGCACGTGTCCGAGTCCTGGAAGTGTACAGGTCCTGAAGAGATGGAAGGCTGCAACCAATCACCTTCTCAGCAGAGCGCACAACACGTTGCAGTCTCTGTTTGTCCCTGGTGGTGGCTCCAGCATACCACACGGTGATGGAGGAGGTGAGGATGGACTCGATGATGGCAGTGTAGAACTGCACCATTGTCCGTGGTGGCAGGTTGAATTTCTTCAGCTGCCTCAGGAAGTACATCCTCTGCTGGGCCTTCTTTATGATGGAGGTGATGGTGGGCTCCCATTTGAGGTCCTGGGTGATGGTGATCCCCAGGAAGCAGAATGAGTCCAGAGTGGTGATGGGGGTGTCGGTCAGGATGATGGAGGGGAGTGGGGCTGTGTGCTTCCTAAAGTCCACAATCATCTCCACTGTCTTCTGGGCATTAAGCACCAGGTTGTTCTGGCTGCACCAGGACACCAGACGATCAACCTCCGTCCTGTAGGCAGACTCATCCCCGTCCGAGATGAGCCCGATGACCGTGGTGTCATCTGCAAACTTGATGAGCTTGACAGACTGATGGGAAGAGGTGCAGCAGTTGGTGTACATGAATGATTGGTGTAGATTGGTGTAGATGAATGCTGTTGGTGTAGATGAATGCTGTTGGTGTAGATGAATGCTGTTGTGTCCTTGAAGGTGGAAAAGTACTATATGAAAATGTGGTACAGTTGGTATGACATGGATAGCACTAGTGTTGTCACAAAAATTATAAAAACATCTCTCTCTATCTCTTTATATGTTTGATTTTATGAAATATAACATCAGCCTGCCCAGGGACGACAGGTGGAAATGAGCACTGGCGCTACAACCTGGTACAAAGCATCTCTCCTGTTAAGGTTAATGTGTATTGTGCACTGTCCCTGTTTCATTAAATAAATGAACTAAACTGAACTAAAATGTAAACTCTTTTTTTTTCTATACTTGAAATGGATTTTGACAATGATAGAAAGTAGGGATGGGCATGATTAGTCGACTAATCGATAATTGTTCATTAAGAATTAAGAATCCCGTTCATTTTAATCGACAAACCGAACGTAGGTTGCTGTGCGTAACGTAGCGTAAGGAGTCGATGCTGCGTCTCACAGCACAAACACTGGAGTTGTGGCCCCACAGTCCCACGTCTCGGCTCTGGCTCCGTGGAGATCACTATATCCTTCAGAGTGCGTTTACCTGCACATCAGTGTCCCGGTTATGATCAGGTTTTTTGAGTATCCTGGTTTCGCATGTATATGCAGTATCTCCAACGCGACATACGCACAGAACAGACTCGCCAGCCTCAGATTTTTTTTTTCGCTTACTATTTATGCAAATGAGAAATGCGGTTTTAAGTTTTGTTTCTGTAAGACAAACAAATGTGGCAAAGCTGCATTTAACACATTCTAATCTCACACGGGCTGATGTGGCTCTATATCGGTGATGGTTTATATGTTGTAAAGTTGAGTTTATTTATGCAGATATGTATATTAGTAATAATAATGATGATCATTTTAATATAAAATGTTAATGATTAATCGAAAAAAAATCATTAATTTTCCCGATGATCGATTAAGAAAGTTTAATCGAATGCCCATCCCTAGTAGAAAGACATTGTATATATAATAGACATAGATTTTCAAGACACAATAGTAGCACTTTAGTCAAGATCAGTCTGTAATGCAGTTTAAGAATGGACTGAAAACTCACCTCTTCTCTTCTGTCTTTGGTAAAGGTTCATTGTGTCTTCAGCTGTAAACTTTTAGTCACTCTTTTAGTCAGACGGGAGAGTTTGTTTATCTGCTTCTTGTTTTAGCTGCTTCCTTTTATACTCCTCAGAATTATCACATGATGGTGTAGTGACGTGTTTGTGGCCGCTTTATTTGGTTTTGTGAGACAGTAGCGGAAGCTTATGGCCCCTACAGTCTGACGCCTTCCTCATGACTGCGTCCCATCTGTGCGAGAAGGTGCACGCTCCCTCGTCACCTCTTCTCCTGGCATTTAGTACCAGCTAGACAGGATATCTTGGTGTTTTATTGTATTTTCCCCTTGTATTGTTTTATCGGTGTGTCTGTTTCTTCCTGTTTTTTATTGACTTTTATGTCAAGCAGCTGAAGTTGTTTTGGTTGGGGGTTCAGCACCTGCCTGTTTCTCTGGATATGTCATTGCTCTGCCTGGGATGTTCAACAGTATGACTCTACCGTACAATTATTCAAGCACAGGTGATTTTATAGCTCAAAAATACCTAGAGCAAAAGGAAAGGCAGTCTGGCTGTGAGTGACTGTCCATATCCACAGATCTGACCTGAAACTTCGTCTGGTTTGATTGAAAGGTTTAATCCCATACTGTGAAAAATTTCAGACAAAGCAATAACATCTCCATGGAAGTTTTCCATATTTTGCCAGATCACATTTTGTCTTGCTCCTGTTGACATTGTGAACATCTGTACCAAAAACTGAGCCATTAGGACACCATTAAAGGGTGGCACATTTTTTCACAATTTTTAATGTTCTAAGAATGCGTAACTTTGGCAGAAACAGAAGCTTGAACAATACAAAGATGAACAATACAAAGATAAGTCTGCTCATTAATAATCTCTCCCTGTCTCCCTGGACTTATGCTACAGATATTAGAACATTAAAACAGTTCAAACACTATATTCATGTATGGTGACTTTGTTCTCTTTGATACTTTATGTGGAGCAATAATTGGTTTTGGTCTTCATTTCACACAGATCAACACAGACATTTACATCGACAGTCTGGAGTTATAATAGTTTTGCCTCGGGTGCACTGTGGAGTAGGTAAGACTGTTTTTATTGGCAGGACAACTATGGCCATTGACCTGCACTAGCCTAGCACCAGCAACCTCTCCAAATACAAGGACTGGATGGAATATCTAAGTGTCTCCACATGTCTCCAACACTCTGGCTCGGTAGGAAATGAGGCCAAAATATGTCAAAATGTCCCTTTAACAGTTAACAAATTGTGAAAAAGTGTGCCACCCCTAAATGTGTGTGACCATTTTTGGTACAGATGCTTGTAATATCAACCGGAACAAGGCAAAAAGCGATCTGGCAAAATTTGGTAAAAGTCAGTTTTATGAACCACTCTAATGACCTCTTCACACTAGAGGATTTTTTGGTCTTAAATGATTTTTAAACGTGCGACAAAATGCGCACACCACAGACATGAGGAGAAACTTATGAGACTTAAAATCTCCGATCACAAAGATGCAGCGGGATCTGTCTGTGGACCACACGATATAAAGTTGTGAGCGCGATGGCATCAGCTGTTTCGTGTCTACAGTAAAACTACTAGCTTTGAGTCTTAAGAGTCCAAAAGATCGGAGCTCTGCACTACGAGTTTAGATACAAGTCAAAACTGTGTTATTATTATTTGTGAAATGTGGAGCAGTATTTCAGATACATGATTTTAAAGCATAAAAGAGGCGATAAAGTCCACAGGAAGTAGAATCAGTATCATTAATCTGCAGCTTTACGCTCTGTAGACGTAAGCAAAACACACGTGAAGAACAACTTTCGCCTTTTTACTTTCAAAGAACTCTTCAAAATGGATTAACAGAGCAGTTTTGTGGACTGGAGGTCAGTATTTGCGGAGAACAAATTCTATGGATAATGTGGATCAGATGCTGCACTTGAAATGCAGCACTTTATGGGAGGCGAGTAATAAAGTCTTTATTTTTGCTATATCCCGAGTTTGTATCTTGCGTCTCTGTGTCCGTCGCTCCTCTGCCCCTGACGCTCTGCTTTATCGGCTGTTACTGCAGCGTTCTTGATGTTCGGTGGTTGCGATCTGACACTGACACCACACATGAGGAGCAGTGGCTTCACAATCGCACACAGAGACAAAAAGTCGGGTCACGCCTCCATGAACTCGGGGAGAAGAAATTGCAGGCAAAATCGGGCAAAATCCCCTGTAGTGTGAGGCGGCCTTAATGTGCAATATAAACAAATTTGAATTGAAGATGACCGTGCTTTCAGCTACGTCTCCAACAACCTCAACCAACCCAATATTTGCATACCACATTTGCCCATAAAAGTTTTTGGTTTACATGTTTACAAATGTTCCCGCCAAACTTTGGAGGAGCTCTCCATAGGTAAAGGACCACTCGTGCCGCTAATGATTACTGGCAAACGTGGCGCCACAGTCCTACACTGCACCAGCTCTGATGCTTCACACTCAATGGGATATTCTGGGCTCCGAATGCTCCGCACCCTTCCATAACAACTGCTGAAGCACGCTTTAGCCGGCCACTCCAGCCCAAACTGCCACTGTCGGAGGACTTAATGGCCCTCCATGGGAAAACATTGTTCATATCAGCGCCGCCATCTTATGTGGAAGTCTGGAGTGCCCATATGATGCTGCTCTGGCTCGGTCTAGCCTCTGTTTTGATGCTGTCTTTTCAAAGTTTTCCATCGGGATTACAACATAAATCACAATTCCGCCGGCCTCTTTGGTGTCTACTTCAAAGTGTGTGTAAATAAGAGCGCTGCCCCTCCACTGTCAGTGTGCATCCTCAGCAGACTGGCGCACAGGGGCCCAGCTCACTCTTCTGGCCAGAGTTATGTCTAAAACTGAAGGGGAGACAAGAGGCAGAGCTGGAGTGGAAATAAAGAGAGGTTCTTGAGAATAGAATAGAATTAAAGGTCCTATATTGCGCTAAACTGACTCGTGAGCTTTTCGCCATGTTGTCACCTCCTCAAAAACATACCCGGAAACAACTCCATGTTTGTTTGTAATGAGGAAATTATGAAAAAAATTATCATTAGAAAACAGATCAGAAGACATCGTAATATGAGCTCTTTAAAGTTAGGTGAAAAAAATATTTGTGGCAGTGGTTTTGAATGCAATCACTATTAACATGTTTAACCATTTCACTTTTGGTTTTAATGCTCTGAGTCTCCACTCTCTTAAAGGGATAGATGGGATTTTTTGACATGAATATGTATGGCATCTCCGTCAACAGTGTCGTGCATCAACACTGACTTAACTCCCGACAGCATCTGGTGAGCAGAGTTCTTCCCGATCTTTATGAACCCGAATATACTGATGCCCAAATTCCCCAGATGGAGTTAGAACGGGCAGAGAGAGAGAGGAGGGACAGAGAATTGGTACAAGTTGAAGCTGGATTTTTGTTGTTCCAGCCTGGATAATCACAAGTCTGCACCATTTTTATATTTATTTATTTATTTGATAGGGACAATGCACATTAATGAACATATGTTATAAACAAATGTAAATATGCCGGATTATAGCTACAAAGCTAATTTACATCCGCAGTCCCTAGGCAGGTAACAAATACAGCACACAATAGAACATTAGTAATACAAGAAAAAGGTTAATAAAAATAAAATAACATTTTTGACTAATGATCACATGACTGGTTTGCTTTTAGCCACAGTTTGAGTTGAGTTTTGAAAGTGAGCGATGTGGGGCACTCCCTTATTCCTAGAGGAAGACTGTTCCAGATCTTAGTGGCCCTCACAGAGAGAGAATTTTGCCCAAAAGATGTTTTTCTGTAGGGCACCTCACAGTCTCCTCTGGACAAGGCCCTGGTCCTGATACTGGTGGGAGTTTTTGTTTTGAAAAAGACTGACATAGGATATATATATTCTTATATAGCGTATACAAGCTTATACTTATGGCTGTAGCTCTCACGTTAGCTCTCTCGCATCGTGACAGTCAAAAGTCTGAGCATGTAAACACTGCCGAACTACTGAAAAATTGTTGGATTTGTGTGCGGCTGTCGCGTAGAGGCAGTGCGCAGTGATATGACTGGAGAGAAAATAGTACGATAATAGCGATTATGAGGTCTGACTTTTTTGTGGTTCATTTTTTGTGACGCAAATGTATCACTCTTTTGAACACACATTGTTTTGAGAAGAAAAACGCTTTATTTTCATGACTCCAGCCAACTTGCCGGACACTTTCGTCAGCACCGAAACCGGGAAAGAACTCTGCTCACCGGACGCTGTCGAGAGGTGAGTCAGTGTTGATGCACGACACTGCTGACAGATTCATGTCAAAAATCCCCCACTATCCCTTTAACTCTCCCTTGCTAAGTCACTCCCCCTTCAGAGCGCTATCACAACACAACCAGCGTGCACTTGTGAAGTTGTTGTGTTCAGTTTTTTTATCAAGCTTTTATATATTTATGGAGAATTGACGTGTGGGAGCATAGGTGACAGAGGATGGGGGCTGAGCATCGGACAGAATCCTAAGGAGGATTCAAATAGGACCCGAGAGAGATCGCTAGATTACTGAAACATGCATGGATGACATATAAAACCACCTCTGGCATGTTTTTGATGAGGGAATGTTATAACATGGTAGAAAACTTAAAAAGAAACTGAATGCTTCCTTTTTAAATAAGAGGTTGAATATTCATGTCTTGTATTTCTTTCCTTTCTGTAGAGAACAATGTCCATATTATTATGTTTCCCAATTAACTGTAAGCCAAGTTTCCAGTTTTTAACTAGCTTGAACTGAGCCAAAATTTAGTTTAATTGAAATGTCAGTTTGATTATAATTTTAATTTCTGCCAAGTTTTCAAAATTAAGCCTTGTTTGTGAGTTTTTAGAAGCAGAATTTTATTTCGGTTCACCAAACGTAACCCCTTACTCATTTAATTTTCAAAAGTTGTCTTCAGCTGAATTTTGATTTTCTTTTAGTTATTTGTAGTTCCTACACTTTACTCTTCCACTGTGGACAGTACAGCTTTTGCCTGGGGCAGCCATACACTGTGAATACTATAAAGTGTTAAGCAGGAATCACAGCGTAGATGGATGTTGTGCCCTTAAAGGTCCTGACCTGGAGGTTTTCTGTTTGAGAAGAACTCAGCCTAAATATGCAGGTTGTGTGATTGAAACAAAACACAACTCCACTTATGTTTTTGATGAAGAAACAATATTATAACATAGATCATAACAATAGCATAATTCAGAAGTCAATTCTTCTCCCTGCACTCGCAACAGTTTGTGAGGAAGGAAATTTAAACGGCGTGATACGTATTTTATAGCAGTGGTAACTGTAAACCTCCTGCTGTGGGCTCACCACCTGCAGAGGGGTTCATAGGGGGGTCAGGTGCTATGAGGATTGGACAGCAAACTGCCCCCGCGACCCAGCCGGATTAAGCGGGAGAAGATGGATGGATGGTAACTGTAAACCCGAATAAGTTACCAGAACTCAAAAAAACTGAGGTGATCGATTGCCTCAATTATTTTAAGTGAACTTAAAAGTCACAATCTTTCAGATCTAAAAAGGATGGACTTGCTACTTGTACCTTTGGAAAACAGCTGAATAAAAAGTGCTCATTTACCCCAACTCAAATATTTGCAGTAAATAACACTCAGTTTTCTGTTTATTTTGAAATTGTATTGTATTTTAGCATGAATGAAAGTTTTTAAATCATCCCTATTTGAAACAATAGAAATAACAGGACTTTTAATTACTTAATTCTACTAAGATGTAATTCATCGATGTTTTTAAGTTATGCTCAATTATACCCACAGTAGTTCACTCCAATAAAAAAATAAATTTTATCATAATTATTCAAAAAGATGTTACAGCAACTTGACTTAAGTTAGTTGGACTATTTTTAAAACTTTGAGCATGCACAGCGTCATCTGTTTAATTACTTTGAACGTTCAGGTTTACAGTGTACTGGTCAAATGATAATGTCGCCAAACTGAGAACAAACTAAATTGTTGCATCTGTTAGTGTACGGTTTTGTAGAGGTTTACACTAATGTTTCACTCTTTGTTATATTGCAGCCATTTGCATTTAAATTCTTTTTTTTTCTTCATTAATGTACTCACAGAAGCCCATATTGACAGAAAAACACAGAAATGTTGACGTTTTTGCAGATTTATTAAAAAAGAAAAACTGAAATATCACATGGCCATAAGTATTCAGACCCTTTGCTCAGTATTCAGTAGAAGCACCTTTGCAGCTAATACAGCCGTGAGTCTTTTTGGGAATGATGCAACAAGGTTTTCACACCTGGATTTGAGGATCCTCTGCCATTCCTCCTTTAAAGGGAAACTCCAGCACATTTGGATTTTAGCCATTGCTAGAGGTGGTCGAATACTGTCAGAAGCCAGAAAACGGCACAGATCAGTGTTGCCTCGATGGAGATCTCACCGTGGCATTGAGTCTGTTAAGGTAACAAACTAATGTAGTGATGGGGCAAGTTCTTTACTTTCACGTAAAACGCCAATTAGCACACTGAAGAAGCTTAACACCACTTTCTAATAGAGTTGGGCGGTATCCAAATTTTGATACCGTTAAACCGTCTCCACATTTTCCCGGGGTATACGGTATTACCGTTGCTAAGGCTAAAAAAAACAAAAAAAAACACTTCGTAGCACTAAGGTGGACTCCGCTGGCCAAATGGCAGCTTGCACCTATACCGTTTAGAAACAGAAAAGCAAGCATTACATAGGCCTAATGATACTGAAAACATAAAACATGTAAAAAAATTAGTAACTTTTATTAACAAATGTTTAAAAAGTGCAAATACAGCAGTCAACCGACAGAACGAAATAACAAATCGTCTATGGGCTAAAGCCCACTTCCAGTACAGTAATCTATAGGCTACATCAATTAAATTAAAACACAGCCCTATATAATCCAGCACTCACAGGCTTATCAAATAACAAAAATTAGATTAAATAACAAAGGCAGTAACAAACCAACAAGAATCAAATAAATAAAATACTTGATCTTATCAAATAAGAAAATCTGAACAATAAACAGGCTAACAAGACATAACCGAAAATGTGCATATGAGAACGCAGCGGAAATGCTCGTTTGTATATTTTTTAAAACATATTAACATGAATCAAATAAATTAAAAGTACAACTATACAACATTTCGAACCGTTTTTGTACGTCAGAAAAAGCCACTCCTTATTGAAAATAAAATGATTAAGCTATTGAATGTTTTTCGCCAGAAAAACCAGCATGTTCACGTTTTCCAGCTTGAGTAGGGCACGTTGTGGGTTGACAACTTTGCGGTGCTGAAGACCCGTTCGATGGAGAGCTTGTGGCACAAACGCACAGGTATTTTCGGGCAACCCGCGACATTAAAGGAACGCGCCTGACTCCATTGGATTTCCACCAAAGAAGCGGGTCTTCATATCCCGGAATAACAGGCTCGCGACAATATGCAGTGCCGACCGGATCTGCCTGGCTCTCCCTTGTCATTTGGCCGAAATCCGAAATGCTGCCAAATTGCAGACGTGTTTTTCTTTGGAACCAACTCAGCGTGGCCTGTCATGTTGTCTTGTCCTTCTCCTTCCGGAGCGGTAATGTCACGTGACTACGCAACATCCAGGAACTTAAGAGCAACATTACACTATAACATAGTAATATTCGTTTTAAACTGTAATAGTATTAAATTAACAAACACAACCACACATACATAAGTGTTGAAAAAACACTCTTTATTTAGGCATTAAATCAATTATAGTTAATATTATATTAGGGCAAGATTTTTTTTTATGACGGTAATGAATCTGATACCGTGGCTATTTTTAGATACCGCGGGATACCGTATTACCGTATTACCGCCCAACCCTACTTTCTAACTCATTTTCTAACAGCCACGAGTCTAACAAACAAAACGCTCTGCTTGGCTCACTCATTAATGTCTGGAAACGTTATAAAACAACTTTATAAGCAGCAATAGTCTTATCTTTGTTGATTTCCCACTGCGCCTGCGAAAGCCGAAAAGACTCGATCGTCGATGTCGTTTCTAATCCCATTTATTTACGAGTCAATTATATTTTTTGAAAAACGCTAAAAAACGCATTCCTGCACCATTTTCTTTCAACGACTTTAAGTTTCTCTTCTTCTTCACCGTCAGTAGTCGATCTTCACTTGTTGTTTCTGGCGGCTCGAGCCTCTCACCGCCGCTGGAGTCGACAATCGAGTCTTTTGGGTTTTTACATGCGCAGTGGGAAATCAACAAAGGTAAGTGTAAGGCTGCTTATAAAGTTGTTTTATAATGTTTCCAGACACTAATGAGTGAACCAGGCAGAGCGTTTTGTTTGTTAGACTCGTGGCTGTTGTAAGATGGGTTAAAGTGGTGTTAAGCTTCTTCTGTGCAAATTGGTGTTTTACGTGGAAGTTAAGAACTTGCCGCCATCACTACACTAGTTTGTTGTCTTGACAGACTCAATGCTACGGTGAGATCTGTACTGTTTTTTGGCTTCTGACAGAATTCGACCACCTCTAGCAATAGACTTTAGCTTCAAATGTGCCGGAGTTTCCCTTTAAGGGGTCTGAATATTTTCCCTACCCACTGTATAGTACATGAACCAAATATATTTTAATAATAATACTTGTTTCGTTAAACCACTTCTTGTGCAAAAATAATGTGAAATACCATCTATTTTGATCATCAAAACAGTGAATATGTCAAGTGTATTGCATAAACAAGCTTTCTTCCACCAAATGAGCAATAAAATTATAGTGCAGTCACAAAAAATCCTTAAAATATACCAAAAAGCCCACAGTAATGATACTCTAACTGACATTTAGGGTCATGGGGCAAGAAGACTCACATAGGCCCTCCCGATAATATTTATTTATTATAAGCTAAGGTTCCAATTCTGGGCGAACAGACGCTTTTGTTCCCCCCGTCTACTGCCCTGACAATACTGTATTACTGTAAATTTAGTCTCACAATATATCAATGGTCAGATATTTTTGCACAGCCCTGTAAAACGCTTTGAGTGCCTCGAAGGTGGAAAAACGCGATATCAAAATGTGACCAGTTCTCAGTCTTGGCCCAACCTTGTTTTTCATATTCACCCAACCCTCTTCTCATTTTTTGGAGCTGCAGAGTCAGTGGGAGTGTGACCTCTCCTCTGCATGTGTCCTGTACTGCACAGATCCTTGTTTTTCTCTGCGTGGGGCCCTTCGCACTGTGTTAATCAGGTCTGTGCCTCTCGGTGCTCCTGGTCCTGACCTTCCTCTCAAACTACTGGGACAGGGGCTAGTCTGACTGGATTACCCCTGGCCACCTCCTGAGCACGACTGCCTTCACTTTGCACCGAATACCGCTGCCAGTGCTGTACGCGAGTGGAAACTTTTTCAGGGTGCTTTTTATTTTTATTCAATTTGGCTTTAGGGCTCCCCGAGGAGAAAGGATGCAGCATGAATCATTGAGTCGAAGTGAGGAGGTAAATTCTAAAAGTTTAATGTTACAAAGTTCAATGGTTTGAAAGTGGATTTTTCAAACTAGTCTGGCCTAGAAACAGTGTGAATTAGAGACTTCAGAGACAAGTTAAATGACCCGTCTGCTGCCCTGTTCTTAAGAGCTAGAGACTATTTTTACACGTCTTTTTTAAATTGTTTGCTGTGGTTCAAAATTATTTGTTACTTAGTTTATGCAGTGCAAATATCCTAATTGTTCAGTGAGTTTATGTTCAGTGAGTTTATAAGCGTTTTTCACAACTTTCAGAGGAGGAGTTTGCGGTCACAGTAAACCTAACAGCTAACACGCTAACAAGCACTTCCTGATTATCGCACAATAAAACGCTTTATAATTCAGTCCTATCCAATCCACTTTATTTATATGGCACATTTTATAAACATGACCATTTCCAGGAAAACACAGTGAGTCCTAAATAAAACTAAATAAAAAACATTAGAATATATAAAGCTAAAAATGGTTAAAACTATAAAATAAATAGTAAAATTGTAAATCAAATTGACACATTGCACATTTAATAAACATGGCTGTTTCCAAAGTGCAGCACACACAAATTAAGACGGTAAAAAAGTAAATTAAAAATAAATACAGCTAAATTAAAACTATAAAATAAATAGTTAAATTCTCAATCAAATGAAATAAAAATAAATAAAAGACCCAGATAGTACACAGTGGAGCGATAAAATAAAGCAATGTGCATTTGTTGAACACATCTGAAAGGTTTTAAATGGAATCTATTCGCAGTTTCTTTTATTGTGTAAAACATTTTTTATGATGTCGTCGAAATCTTAGTCTTGGCCAATTCTCCAGGTAAAAAGAAAAAAATCAAATTGTGATTAAAAAAAATAAAAAATTCTGACATTGTGAGTTTGTTTTAAAGGTGCATTGTGTAACTTTTTAAATCCATGGAGATGTTGTTGCTTTGTCTGGATGTTTCACAGTTTGGTGTCAAACCTTTCTATCTTCATGGAGGCCAAACCAGACCAAGTTACAGGTCAGATCTGTGGAGAGGCGACCCCGCTCACAGTCAGAATGCCTGTTTTTTTAGGTATTTTGAACTGTAAAACCACCTGTAATTGAATAAATATAAGGTAGAGCTGTTTAATGTCACACTGTGGAACATTTCAGGGTTAGGCTTAGAAGTTGACGGACCCCAAACCAAAAAGTTACGTAGTGCACCTTTCATCAGAGGATCCTGTTCAAAGCTTCCATTTTATCCATGTCCAGAAGAATTAAAAACAAACAAACAAACAAAAAAACACTGAAAAATGAACGGACAAACTAATCCAATAATCACATTTACGAATGTGTTTGTACAGATCTAAACTACAGGGTTATCAGTTTTTATGCAGAAAAGGACAGGAGATTTTGTTTGTGGAGCACATTTTAAAATTTTATGATGATTATGTTTTGATTTGTTTGTATTGGGATTTTAATGTATTTCTTATTCTGTAAAGCACTTTGAATTACTTTGTTAGGTTAGGTTAGGTTGCTTTATTTGTACCCGTAGGTAAATTTGCTTTGCAGATTTGAGAGGCTGGTCCCACATTTCATTCATCCACATTCTGCACAATAAACACCAATAAAAATACAAATATAAATATAAATAAAGTGTTGCAGTTCTCCAGTGCAGAGTGGTTGTTCCATAAATAAAAGAATTCATCTGATTGAGCTAAAAATTGCAATACATATGGACTATATCAAAAACATGATAAATAAATAAATTACAATTTATTCATAAATACAATAGCAGCTGGAACGAAACTCATTTTAAAGCGATTTGTTCTTGATCTTGGAACTGAAAACCTCTGACCAGAGGGAAGTAGCTTAAACTCTGAATTTAGAGGATGTTGCGTATCATGAAGAATATTCTGGGACATCCGCTGTAACTGTCTTGAGTACAGTGAGTCCAGGCTGTTCTGAGGATGGCCAATCACCTTACTTGCCCATTTAATCAACTGATTCAGGGAGTTCTTGTTTTTAGCAGAGATGCTTCCAAACCATGAGACCAGTGAAAAAGTTAAAACTGATTCCATAAACGTCTTATAGAACAGTGTCATCATGGTTCTATCTACACGGTAGAAGGACAATTTCCTCAGACAATGAAGGCGTTGGTGGCCTCTTTTACGCACAGCAGTACAATTATCATCAAAGCTCAATTTCGAATCAATGAGTGTTCCAAGATACTTATAAGAGTCGACACACTCAACTGACTGCCCCTTTATGTACGTTACATCATTCTGAGGAGCACTTTTCCGAAAGTCAATAAGCATATCCTTCGTTTTGGACACATTAAGGTGTAGATATGACTCCTCACACCACTTTACAGTCCTCAACAATTGGCCCATGTTGGTTTTCATTTTTCTGAAGCAAACTCACAATAACAGAATCATCCGCATACTTTATTATTGTTCTGTTCTCATAAGTGCTCTGACACTTGTTAGTGTACAGTATGAACAGCAGGGATGAGAGAACACATCCCTGCGGTGATCCTGTTGATGACACCATCTGGTCAGAAAGGACCCCATTGACCCTTAGTCTTTGTGTTCTCATTGTTAAAAAAATCAAGAATCCACCCCACAATATTAAAATCTAGGCTAAAATGTTCTAAAAGCCTTTTGGATAAAATATGTGGCTGGATTGTGTTGAACGCTGATGAGAAATCAATAAAAAGAAGTCTTGCATGTGTTCCAATTGTCTCTAAATCCTTAAAAATTGTGTATGAATTGTGCTGTACAAATAAACTTGCCTTGCCACTGGTACTTAAAAAAGTGCTTAAAAAAAAATAATTTTCTAATTGCGTTCATTCATATTGTAATTTTGATTCATTTGCGGGTCATCCTGGTATAATTATTGTTCAAAAACCTGTATTTTTGTGTCAGAAGTGTGGTAGAGTTTGCAAACACCACTAGGGCTCTTGTCCCATGTTGCTGTGTAAGACCTGGCCGCACTTCGAGAAAATCTAAAAAGGAAGTAACTTAAGATGTTTGTATTTATTTTATTTTGTTCTCCCATCTGCAGTCCCTGGGCATGACTTAGACTTAGACAAATTTTACTGATCCACGAGGGAAATGACTTGGGCACAGTCGCTCACACATCAAAATCTATTATAATAACAAAGAGTAAAAGCATAAATGGTAATAAATTCTAAAAAATCAGTAGCAAAAACAGCAAGAGATGGTGTCAATAAGGCATAATTATGTAAATGTAAATGTAGAAGGAAAAAAATACTAAATGCCACAGCATCAGTATGAACCAAGGCTTATATTTATACAGATAATACTCATTACAACTGTACAAGTCACTCTTATATGACAGATAATACTCCCTACAACTGTACAACTCACCCTTATGTAACAGATAATACTCCTTACAACTGTACGACAATTTCTACATAAACATTTATATAATTTTGCCTTATTTGACCCCAGTCTCTTGGTATATTTGCTACTTATTTTAAATTAATTATCACCATTAATATTTTTTTGTCTTTGTTATTATAATCTATTGTGTATGTTTGTCTCTGTCTTTATAGAAAGTTGATTATTTCTTATGTTTAAATGATCAAATCGAGTTGCGTATTCTCTTGGAAAGCGTTAACAGACGGGCTCCAGTTCCCAGTTACAGAAGCCGGAGATCCACAGAGCTAATAGATGTGTGTTTATTTATAGTGAGACACGCACGGATGCCTCTCCCTCCGAGCCTCCGAGCTGCCTCACGCTGGGCTTTGTCCTCGTCCTGACTGATGGAGGGAACTCATTTACACGCCGTACACTCCGCTCACGACCAACAGGCTGCGCAAAATTAAGATCTCCTAATGAGAGGCCCAGATAAGGCTCCAGTCGCTATGATTCCCCCTGATTATGGCCACAAACCGCCGTCACTCCTAATGGATAGTGTTACCAAAGCCCGGCTAATCTACCACGCGCCCTTCCCCGCAGCCTCCATAGATTGAGATGTAATTGAATGGGTTTAGAGCTCAGGACTCGCTGTTGTAGACTATTTCCCACGGCTCCTCTCAGCTCCGACGACCTTCCAGCTAATTGTTCCCCATTTTCGGTGTCTCACTCTCGTCTCGCTCCCTGCCTGTTTTTATTTTAATTGAATGAAAATCTCTCGGCGCAAGAGATTGACCAAAATGTCTTTTAAGAATCCGAGCAGAAGGATATTCTTGAGCAGATATGTAGTACTCTTTTTCCTCCATTTATCTTTTATTAAATAATATCAGCCAGATATAATGCCCAGCCGATACGATTTTCCTTTGAAATGCATTTTTTTTTAGCTTTGTTCATCATTTTTTAAACATATTTTATTAAGTTTTTAACACTTTAACAGAACACACAAAACACAGAGCAGTCTGAGCACATACCGTATTTTTCTGACAATTTTTTTCATGGTTCGGGTGGTGACTTATACTCAGGTGTGACTTGTATATAAAATATATAATTTCACATGTTTGTTATTTTCATGCTGGCAGCCATAAGGGGGGCGCTCTAGGCTTGTGTGCCAGTATCTGCTACTGCCTTTACTCCTGCACCACTGAAAACTTAGAGTTTAAACATCAACTTATAAAGACAACTGAAAAAGATTGGACACAAATGCCCCCAAAAGAAAATCATATTCTGCAGATTACAAGCTACAAGTGGTGAAATATGCAGCTGAAAACTGTAATCGAGCAGCAGAAAGAAAGTTTGAAGTGAGCGAGAAACTTGTGAGGGACTGGAAAAAAGCGGAGGATACTTGAACAGCAATGAAGAAAACAAAAAAAAAGCTGTTACTGCTTCATGCAACGCAACCGCCTCCATCAGAGCACAGACGACGATGTCCCAAAAACTGCAGCAGATTTCCACGCCGAGGTCGACAGTTTGAAGTGTTGAAATGTCTGTTCTTGGTCAGACTTGGTCGGTCTTGGTCTTAAATTTCCCCCAAAAAATGCAACTTATAGTCCAGTGCGACTTATATATGTTTTTTTCTTCATTGTGCATTTTTTGGCTGGTGCGACTTATAGTCCAGAAAATACAGTTGTTGAGTTTTCCTCATTACATAAATAAACAATACAAATAAATAACATTTAAGAAAATACACCGACCTGGTCAAACAGGCAAAACCAACAGCCCAACACGGCACTGAGCCTGTACCTCTCTGGATAGTGTCCATAAAGAAACTGTCATTACCTTTCAATTTTGCATTAACTCTTTCCATGGGTAAAACTTTGAAAATTTTCGGTGGCTTCTCCTGTATCATCATAGTCATTCTTAACATTAAAGGTGCAATGTGTAACTTTCTAACTACTGGTGGAGGATCCATCAAATGCTTTTCTTCATGCTTCTTCATGTTATTGCCTTTTTTTAGGTATTTTTGAGCTATAAAACCACCTGTAATTTAAAAATGTGAGGTAAAGTTGTTTCAGTAGTGACATATCCATAGAATATCCATATTCTTATATTCTTGTAAATTCTGTAAATGTTGTGTTATATTATAGTTTATTGTTTTTGTACATATTTTATTCCATTTTATTTGTTGCATGTTTAGTATTGGTCTACATTTCGCTCTAAGTACCGCAGCAATTTCCTAATGTTGTGATCCTGTTCACTCATATGGCAATAAAACCTTTCAGATTCTGACGGATACAAGCAGGTGACGGACCCCCAACGAAAAAGTTACATAGTGCATCTTTAAAGCCTTATACTGTCATTGTACTGGTAAAGTTTAGCCTGGTAAATCCAGATTGATATCATATCTCTGTATTTTTTGTACAGATTGATACCCGTCTAAAAGTGATCATGCAGACAGATTTAAGTTTAGTTTATTTGAAAGGGGACAATGCAATATCATAAAACACACGATTACACAAGGTTAAAAAAGATAGAATTAGCCAGAAGGATAGTTTTCATCTGTAGTCCCCTGGCCATGATATAAAAAGGCAATAAAACACATCTATACAAGAAGAAGGAAAAGAAAAGAAAAAAACATGGTTAGGCACTAATGTAACAGTTAAGGGAGCACAGAACACACATTACCTACAATATAATACAAGATACATATGCAAACACTTACTATACAATTAAGAAAGATTGAGGCTTATCTTTTAGTGTTGGCAGCTTTACGTGTTGATAAGATTTTTTATTTTATTTTTTGTGACGCATGTAAAAGAAGGAGCTCATTGGTCACTCATCATTTACAAGCAAAATTAGTGCTTTGCTTTGTCTTTTCAGTGTTTTTTCCTTCCTTTTTTCCTTGTAAGCAGCCATGTTTGTTTGTCTTGATATGCACAGACCATGCGTGTCCCTGATTGGCTAATCCATCTGTCAGTCGCAGTCATTTGGGTTTCATTATTTTGCGTGGTGCTGCCGATCTAGACACCAAATAAGTTCTATACGGATTACAAAGCTGTTTTAAAGCCGCCCAGAGAATCACTGCATTGTTGACTCAACCTGCTTTATATCATATTCGGAAGCACCATCATACAGAACGTCGGGTTTATTGGCATTTAGAGGAAAAAATCTGGTGGCCCTGGCGTTTCACAGCCATAAATCTGTAACAAAAGTTTCTCTCCTCAGTTCTGTTCATTCTTGTGTAAAATCCTTCATTTCTAAACATGTACTCATCTTATATAAAACTGGCAGGCCATGAGGGACTGCAGCTTGTTTAGCAAACACATCGGCGGCCATCTTTAGAAGGGCGCCCACACGCTCGACCTCCCCTGCCCCACGCTTGGCTCCTGGAACGGAAGCATTTCACTTTCATCCCGCCTGGCTTTATTACTTAATTATACTCCGGGGCCGCTCTCTTGTGTGGCATTACGCTTATTCAAACATGGCAAACTTTTTTATTTGTTCTTATTACGCCGCAAACGCCGCAAAGACGGAGGTGAGACGAGCTGGCGGGCGAGACATTTTGCGTGGGCGGTGAAGTTCATTAATTTCCAAAACAGTAGAAGCACTTCGATTCAGAGGCGTTGGGTTTGATCCGCCGAGTGATGGAAGTTGAACACCTGCTCTGAGCGTTCACCTCTGCGGCGGAGGAGAGCGGGTCGCCATGGCAACGCAAACACACAACGCCTCGTGCGAGATAATGGAGCTGTACGGTGACTAATCCACAGACTGTAGGAAAGAAACTGTCTGGCAAAGTGCACCCGGTTTAACTTGTCTGGACTTTAATGAACCGAAGCACGAAACAGACTGGCTAAAATGTTTGGAGAGTCTTTTATAGCTTGTGATGCTACGTGTACAAAATAATTATTCCAGGATCCAGATTAAACATCAGAATGGTAATAAAAACAATTATTGTGCTTCTGAGACTGGAAATACGCCATTGTTAAAAATCAGGTAATGAAGGACTTTTAACCAGAGTGTTCCAGCTCCAGATTCGCCCCTCTAACTGTGGCATCGGGAGCCTCATTTAAGCGGCGCTGAACTCTGTGGGTGACGTCACACTCGTTTAGTCCACTTTTATATACGTCTATGGGCTGGACTGGGAACAAAATTCCTCTTGACTGGTCTGGCTCTCAAATCAGGACGGTGGATATTGAGGACACTGCACCAGCCCAAATGAGTCTAAGCCTGCCCTCGCCCATACTCGATAGTGAAGGGTATTGAAGGATCTTGTCAAAATTGTAGTATTATTAACATTAAAATGATCCCCTCAGATCTCAGAAGCTCAGCAGGGCCGGGCCTGGTTAGTACTTGGATGGGAGACCACTGGGAATTCCAGGTGCCACAGTGGGGCGCCATTGGCAAAAACTGTCGTAGTGTCCTTAGGCAAGACACATCATCCACATTGCCCGGTATGAAAGTGGTGTGTGCGTGAATGGTGGTGGTGGTCGGAGGGGTCGATGGTGCAGATTGGGCAGCCTCGCTTCTAAGCACCATATAAAACTGATGCATTATTTTTATTATTATTATTTACAGATGCACCATGCCATTGCTCTCCCTGGAAAGTTCCGCAGTATGACATTAAACAGCTCTACTTTACATTTACTCAATTACAGGTGGTTTTTCAGCTCAAAAATATCTAGAAAACCCAAGAATTACCGAGATTGCCTGTATAGATTTCATTTGACACTCGCAATTTAGAAAAACAGGGTGTACGTACAACAGCTCCTCTCACCTTTTGCATCTGAGAGTTTCCATGGCCACGCAAACATCCTCCCTCTGATAACCATGTAACTTTCCTAGCAGAGGGTTTGTGATCTGCTTATGTCCTTGAATGTTGCTTTGCCTCCTGGAATTTTCCACAGCGTAGGATTAAACTTTTCAATTACACAATCACATGCATTTAATTACAGGTGTTTGTATCACTACAGCTAACTTATAAACATGCATTCTGACTGTGAGCTCACCTCCACAGATCTGACCTTTTACGTTTAATGCCATATTGTGTAACGTTCTTGGCAAAGCAATAACATCTCCATGGTGGACTCGCCAACAAAAAGGTTATAAGTTTGTTTTGTCGTAGGAGAAAAAGTAGCACAGAAACATGCAAACACCACACAAAAAGGCTTATAAACCTTAAAGTTGCATTGTGTAACTGTATTGGTGGCTGCTTGTTTTTATGGCTATGTCATTGCTCTCCCTGGAAAGTTCCGCAGTGTGACATTAAACAGCTCTACTTAACATTTATTCAATTACAGGTGGTTTTTCAGCTCAAAAATATCTAAATAAACAGGTTTTCTGACTGAGTGGGGTCGCCTCTCCACAGATCTGACCTGTAATGTAATGAAGATGTTTAATACTATACTGTGAACAATTCCAGACAAAGCAAGAACATCTCCATGGAAAAAAGCATTTGACAGAGTCCCACAATGCACCTTTAACTAAACACAAACCAATACAGTTCTTTTTCCAAAACTTAACATTCATAGGTTTCAGTTTCCTCTTCATAGGCATCATTTTGAGCACTTTAAACTCTAAGAACACCTTTTATCATTCAAAATAAGACGACATTTTCTTTTGAATCGCTTATTGCTATGTCAACCGCGCTCATTTTCTTCCCTCCCTCTCGAAACCCGCGGATTACCGAGATTGCCTGTATAGATTTTATTTGAGGCTCGCAATTTAGAAAAACGGGGTGTACGTACAACAGCTCCTCTCACCTTTTGCATCCGGGAGTCTCCATGGCAACGAAAACATCCCTCCCTCCCATAACCCGCCGGCATCGCCTCAACCACCGGCGCCTGTCCAAGCACGTCCAGCCCACTGACCTCATCTAACACCACAGCGGAGTTCTATTTTACTTCTGTCTTGGCCTAATTAATCGGGCTGCTCGGGCTGGGCCTCTGGTCGGTGACAGCGGGGCTTGTAAAGTAAGATTTGTGCGCCTCATTATCAGTGATGAAATGAAGCGTCTGGGGTGAGGGGGCTGCGGCGGCGGCTGGCGGTCGGGTCCGGTTGCAGAGGAGTCCGTCTCGAAGGCCCTTGCTCCGTCAGACACACTCCCTCGTTAATTGCTCCCGGGTCGGACACTTGTGCGGTTGGGCAGAATTGTAATGGTTTGTGTGAAGTGTCGTCGTACTTAAAAGTCCTATATTCCACCAAATGGACTCTTAAGAGCTTTTAGCGCCGTTATAATGCCGTTACCTCGTCATAAACATACCTGGAAGTGTGTTTTGGTTCATTCACACACGTTTGATTAATCCTTTATTATTAGTCTGTCGTCTCCAAAGCTCAAAATGCTCTGTTCCACTGTGTGATGTCTTGAAGAGTTAGTTTTAAAGTTAACGGCTCCTTTTACCTTTTTCTCAGTAGAAATAGGCAATTCAAAGGCTGAAACTATCCAAATGATTCTAGAGAAGGTGTTTCGAGTTTATAAACACAATGGAGCACTTCCTGTTAGACCACATAACGTCACAAGGTTGGACAGTGTTTTCAGTTTGAGAGAAGAACTCTGTTAATGCGTTAATGAGGAAGCAACATTATAACATAGATCAGAAAACAGCGTAATATGTTCCCTTTAAAAATGAGAGCAGTTGTCACACAGTAATGTAAAAAAAGGAAGATGATTCAAGCTCAGAGTATTGATCTGTGTTTGATTTCTGGCTTCATTTATTTACATCCTTATGGGCTGCTTTTATGTTACATTTAGCGCTGTCAAACGATAAATTTTTTAAATCAGATTAATCACACTTTAGGATTTTGATTAATCACGATTAATTACAGTTAATTATTCTTTAAAAAAAGACAAAGATGCAATTTATTGTTGCTCAGCTGGTGGTACAAGTAGCGTCGTTGCTGCCGCTGAATCAAACACGTGCTTTGCTTTAAGATGGTATTTTGAACTTGTTGTGCCTCTGTGGAAAGAGAGTTCATCGCTGCAAATATCTGCAAACATCTACATTTGTCATCTTCACATCCTCGTATGGACAGACCTGATCACTGACCTAATAACCTGCGCCGCCTTTCAGGTCCATCTGCACTTTCCATAGAGGAGCATGTGTGTTCAAAATAAACTGTGTCATTAATCTGCGTTAAAAAAAACATTAGTGTGATATTTTTTTGTGATTAATCGCATTTGTTAACACATTAACATTGACAGCCCGAGTTACATCACAGGTTTATTACATTTATTAGTTGTTACAGTTTTGTTTTTGAACACAAAGCTGTAAATATGCTCAGACAAAAGTGACTGCACCGCCTCCAGAGGCCATTGCAGTCTGAAGTGCTCTCTGACATCACACAGCACTGTCACACTGTTGGAGTCGGGCGTTTCTGATCACAAACCCCAGACTGCACCGGGCGGAGTTTGAAGTGAGGAGACCTGTTTGACCAATCACACTGTTCCTCACACCCCCAGACTCTCCCTCCAGGGCTCCTCCAGGTACTGCCCAGTTTAGCAGCTCTGTTTGAAATGTGGTTGTGAGAGGATGTTCGATGTTTGGTGCCACAAACTACAGCTCCAGGTACGTTTTTGAGACCTTAGAACATGTTTAAAATCTCCAAAAGTCTGTCTTCTTCAGCTAATTCTCGTCACTTTTGTGGTGAATGGTGCTGAGGACTGATGAAATGCAGTGGTGTCCTCCTTTCACCAAAGGCTGCATATATATTTAGCCTATCCACAGTGGAGAACTGGGGACTATTGAAATATATTTAAAGTGTAGGGCAAAGACCGGTGTGGAATACATGGAGTCATGCAGATAGGTGCATTTTTCAAAGCTTTGACAGAGCCGCCACACCTTCTAATATGAAATCTGTATCGCAGCGCCACCTGGTGTTCTTGAGATTATAGTAGTAGAATTACACCAATTTGCATTAGAGAGTACTGCCTATACTCAGTTCAGCTGGAGCCCTGTCATTAAAAGCTTGTGGTTTGGAGCAGAATTCACACTTTGGAAGAATACATTTGACAATATGTTGTTTGGCAATTAACCTCACATTCTTGTCTTCAAAATGAGACCAGCCCCGAGACGACACGTGGTTCGGTGTAGCAGGCACAGCCCGTTGAATAAAAGGAGCGCACCCTTTTAGCGATTCTTTTACGCATGTCCAAGCCGTGTTCTTTACAGCAAAGCTCTTCAGTCATTGGTTCTTCCAGAAAGTGATTGACATATTGTTTTAGCCTATTATCAGAACTTTAGGACAATGGGTGGGACGTGTGGCAGAGCTGAGAGAGCGGCTCTGTGCGGAGCTGCGTAAAACTGTTTTGAGAGGCTGTGTTCTGCGGTGACGCACAGAAACACTGAGGTAGGGCATTAGACGTATCTTGGGAGACATTTTTGGCTTGTTTTAGGTTTTTATATTGAGAAAACATGCCTAAAGCTCAGAAGAAGACTTACTTATTACACATTACATCTTATTACACTTTGGAACATTTGGCACATATTTGGACACTGAATTGTCTTTTTTTTTTTTACAAAAGGGCTCACAGCATCCAAACCCTGAGGTCTAGAGGTCTGAAATTTTACATAGTTGTTGCCAACAACTTTAGCAGTGAGTGTAGTGAGCCACACTCCTCTGCCTAGGATGAAGTATGCCCAAGTTAGAGCCTTTATTATTTTGTTTTTGTCTTTTTCTGAGGCAAAAAATTCAATTTTTAGAGATTTTTGAATGTCTGTACTGTAAGTTAGCTGCACTCACAGTCTTCATATGCATATCTACAGAAACTAGAAGGTTTAAGCTTTAAAATAAAATGATGTATCACACAAGCATGTGGGGTCTGAGATTTTCTTTTAATAAGCTATGACATTTGGGCATGTGTTACCGTTGTGCACACACAAAATGAGGTGGGTGGCAACAGGTTAAAAGTTTATATGCATTATTTCTGGAAATGAATAGTGGAAGCCATTTTTATTAATTTTATACAATACACATCTCAGCATGACAGGAAAGATCGAGGGGAGAAGAAGTAGAGGTTGACAGCGAGAAACCTATGTAGACAGGTTAAACAACTGGGCAACAGCAAAGGCACTAAACAACAACCAATTCATGAATGCCTCGAATGAAAGAGACAGATGGAGAGCCATGGCCGTCAATGCCTGTTCCAGACAAGACACCTCATGATGATGATGATACAATACAAAAAAATAGAATCAGAAGAAACAAAACTTACATTTTACATATATGGATGAATTTCTTCTTTTGCCATGGATTCTACCTGGACAACTGAGGGATTTTACACATTTTGCATACAGTATATACAGTATATACAATACAACACCAACCAGACCTACACAAAAAAGACAGAGCTGTTTAACAACAATTTCAGGTTACATAAGACCTCAACTTAAAAGATCCACTTAGGCTGTGTAAAGTATTTTCTCACGAATATTATGTTTTTGCTGGTAGCTCAGTGGGTGGGGTACTTGTGCCTTTTTTACTGTCTCCTGCCGGTTTGTGTTGCTCGACACTGGGGCGAAATGAGTTTTTTATGACTATTAAAAGGATTCATAAATGAGTGATGTTATTTCATTTGGTGGAAGGTCACAGGCATATTAATGATTCATCTCCTTTCAAAACAGGAACATTCAGTTTATCACATTTTCACAGCGATCTCATTTGTATTGACCATGAAACGTCTCTAGCATCTCTCAATGACATATTAAGACGAGAGCAGGGAATGGCACCGCAAGGCTCTCCATCCTTTATCCCATCGAGTGAACAGGCTGCTGGTCATTAGAAGGTACTAAAGCTTATCATTATGTTTTGTAGAGACGTGTTACCAAAATCCCACTGTTTGGCATTGACGTCTTTGATTTCTTTTTTTACATGACCTCTCATCTTTGTCTTCAGATATGAAAACGAACGCTCCAAATAAAATGTTAACTTCTGACGGCGGAAATATTGATGCATTTGTTCACATTTTCAAAAGGCTTTTGACATGAAGAAGTTGACTTTTTTCGTCATCAAATTATCCAGTCAGACAGGATTCTTACTTTCATTTGTATCAAAAGGAAGCTGCTAAAAGGTGCAGGGTGCGACTTTTCTTGTGGAGGGTCCATCATATACTTTTTTGGATAGCTGCTGATCATACTAGAGTAGTACTTTTTTTCAATTGTGCCAAAATTAGAAGAAAAAACACTTCAGAATTCTGTGTATCACCGATTAAATAAGTAAAATTGGAAAGCTGGGGGCTAATCACAGGGGTGTGCATAAATATATTGTGGCACTACATTTGGTGATACAGTATCGTTATTGTGGGCTTCTGCATCTTCATATTGCATATTTTGGCATCTTTTGGTGTTTTTTGTGACTACTCTACAGTAGGGGTGGCATGGTACACAAAATTCACGGTACGGTACGTACCTCGGTTCAGACCCCACGGTTCGGTACATTTTCGGTACAGTGCAGGAAAAAAACATAACCAGAAAGGCTGTCCTCAAAGGCTGCTTTTTATTGCCTAAATTTCCAGCTGAGATAACTGCAACTTGTAGTAAAACAAGTAAAAGTAAAACATGTAAAACAAGTGAACACGCAAGCACCACATTGAGTATATTGATTGGTTACTGAGCTGGGTACATCAGTGAAGTTTTAACACATGGTCTTTTTAGGTGCCTTTTAGGTACCTTCTGGGTGCGTGCAGTGGTGGACGAGTCGCGCACTGGCGGTGCCGCACGGAGTGTCCGCGTTGCTCCAGCACATAGGTCCCGCACACCGGCACAAGTTTATTGCCGAAAGCAGCAGCAGTAATGAAATATGACCGCACTCAGTCTTCAGACCTTGAGTCCATTACGAGACTGAGTCCAAATGCGCTCGAGTCCGAGACAAAACCAAGACAAAGCTCTCGCTTTAGCGGAGGAGGAAGTCCAGGGGGTGTCTACTGTGTGGGACAGGTGTGGGTCCTGCTGTGGCGCACCTCGTTTAAGGTGGGCATGGGTGTGTTTTGAAGCGGAGATTGTTCTATGAGTCATATCGCCGCACATGCGGAGCTCGTATGCTGGGGTCGTGCGCGGTCGGAGGTGTTCGGTTGCGCTCGCGCTGGGAAAGCGTGCCACGCTTTAGGGGCGATCCAGGCTTGGGCACGATTCTGAAGTCCTAGTGTGAGTGCGCCTCTAATGTTTGATACATGTAGAACGTTTAACTTGTCACGTTACGTCTGTGCGCAGCTCCTTATTGTGCTGCAGAAGCACTCGCACAGGTGCCCCTATTTTGTTTTTCTCGTTCGCACGCTGAAATATTCACTCGCAAATGCGAGTGAAATGGGCGCACTGTAGAGCCCTGCCCACACCACCGACTTAAATGATGGTGGTGGGTCTTCTAACTCCGGGCTTGAATTACTCACCATCGTCTTTCACCCCTCTCACAACGAGCTAACAGCAGCAACAACTACAGCAGTTTTGTATTTGAAGGCGGAGTTTGCTAGCTAGACCAATCCAGACATGTATACATGTTCATGGACCAATCAGGGCTTGCACATGGCAATGGTTAAGGAGACCATCGCAAAAGGAAAGTCCCGTGGTCAGTTCAATATTAAACTTTTGTACTGTATATTCTCCGTCAAAATGCGCGCACCGAACCGTGACCCCCATACCGCGACGGTTCAATACAAATACATATACCGTGCCACCCCTACTCTACAGTTTTGTTGCTTATTTAAACTTGTTTATGCAGTACACTTGAAATATTCTCTGTTTTGATGACTAAACTAGATACATGTCACTCTAACTTTGCACAAGTAGAGGTATAGCAAAGAAATATTGATGCTAAAATGTGTTTGGTTCTTTAAAAAACAGCACTATATCACAGAGTATTGTAAGCCATGTATCGAGTATGAAATCATGAGGGACTCTGTGAGCCCCAGCACTTGTTGATGTCTGATTACTGAAGATTACTCAAACATGCACGAATCATTCTAAATCAACTTTGACAGGGTAAATGAGAAGAAAAGCGATAATATGGTCCCACATTTTTATAGAACCGTTTAGTGTTCGTAAACAGGGATGTCGTAGGCTCTGTTGCGCACACATTTTGGCAACAAAAGTACTGCAGAACTCAACAACGTGTCGAGCTCTGCGAAAGGATTATAGTCAGAAGATCATGAATATTTCCTCAGCAAGCAACTTTGACAAATGGTGTCTGACTGCCAGGTCCTTGTGTGATCAGTGAGTAAAACTTTAAAACTTTACTCCACCAGTAAAATATCGATTCTGACACAGAACAACCAGACATTTTGGCGCTGGAAATGTTTTTATCTCCGTCTTCTTCTGTCCGTCTTCAGTCTGAATGAATCAGAATGAATGGGGAACAATGACACTTCTGTTCCCAAAACGCGTGCATAGCTTTTGTTTTTTGCTATTTTTTATCACTTCTGCTCTAAAAGGGTCTTAATAGTTTGACTCAAAGCGCTTTACATCAAGGAAACACTCACACATTCACACACATTCATACACCAGTTTACGCAGACACTAGAGCTGGGGTGGGTTAAGTGTCTTGCCCAAGGACTGAACCAGGATTACACCAGGACTAAACCAGGACTGAATCAGAACTGAATCAGGACTAAACCAGGTCTAAATCAGAACTGAATCAGGACTAAACCAGGACTGAATCAGGACTAAACCAGGTCTAAATCAGGACTACAGCAGGACTGAACCAGGACTAAACCAGGATGAATGGGGAACAGTGCCACTTCTGTTGCCAAAATGCATGTTTTAATCACTTCCACAGTCTAAGCACACTCTAGAGCCGAGGTGAGTTAAGTGTCTTGCCCAAGGACGCAATGGCAGCATTCATCTGTGGGAACAGGAGTAGATCTGACCGCTCAACGAATTATGTTTATGTCGAGACCAAGATTTGAAACGCCAACCTTTGGATCAGTGGACAAATGCTCTACCAACTCAGCTCCTGTTACCCCAATTTTATGTATATATAATTATAACAATATAATTATAATGATCTAAAAAGTCGATTTAGCACCATAAGTCCCCTTTTTAAGCATCATAACTGTAAAATAAATATACGTCGTGGTCCTGCCGTCGTGGTCCAGACGGCAGTGCCAGGGCAGCAGATGGTGGAGAGGAGCGGGGCCACTGGATCTCGCACATATTGATGGGCACATTAGCTCTCTTCACTCCCAGGATTATGGCAGTGTGTGTGGAGCAATATAAAGGTTTCCTGACGTGTCAATCACCTGTCAGGGCCTATTCCGCAGAGCAGACGGCGCCTGTCACCGGCTCCCCGAAGAGTCACAGCGCTCAGCCACACACACGACTCACAAGACGTGGAAGATCTGTGTTCAAAAACTTAAAGAGGTGTTTTACTTCTGTGGGGTATTAACTGGCATCACATAACATTAGATCACCATGTTACCTTTTTGCTTTATAATTTTTGCTTTTGTTTTTGACACTGCATCCTTCTAATGAATCTACAGCACATGGCAGCGGGTTTATCAAGTTGCTGTGTTCAATTTTGTAGATAATCTTATAGTTAAGGCAGGAGAATTTGCCCAATTTTGGCTGCGATTTCTTCTCCCAGAGTTCAGGGAGGCGTGACCCGACCTTGTCTCTTTGTGCGATTTTGAAGCCGCTGCTCCTCACGTGTGTGGAGTCAGTGTCAGATCGTAGCCACCAAACATCAACAACACGACGGAAACAGTCGATAAAACAGAGCGTCCGGGGCAGAGGAGCGACGGACACAGAGACGCAACAAACAAACTCGGGATATAGCGAAAATAAAGACTTTATTACTCACCTCCCGTAAATCAGTACATTTAAAGTGCAGCATCTGATCCACATTATCCATAGAAACTATTCTCCGCAAATAATGACCCCAGTCCACAAAACTGCGCTATTAATCCATCATGAAGCGTTCTTTCAAAGTAAAAAGGCGAAAGTTGTTCCTCACCTGTGCTGCAGTTGTTACCCCCACCTTTAAAACCACATAGTCACATTTTGATACCCCTGGCATTTCTGATTTCACTTCACTTTTGAACACTTTGAACACTCCCTCTTCTGGCAACGCTGGGAACTTGGAGTGAAGCATTTTGGAAAGAAATTAGCAGCACGACTATTATCCACTCTGTATGAAGAAGAAGAAGTGTGTGATGAGAGTGCATGGACTCATAATAAGAAGAATAAACTTAAACATCTGTGCGGAGGGTTGAAACAAAAGTACTACTCCAGGGAAGATTTTTGAGTTCTAACATTACAGCATAGTTTAATAAAGAAAATGCAGAATCCAGTGTCTTTTCCAATTACCCGTTTGAGGCACCGAAATGTCCATGTCCAGTTGATCATTTTTACAGTTTTAATGTGAGCCTCAACCCATTTTATGTCAATATTAAAACGGTGGTGCTGACGAGTTATGGGACTATTTTTGTGAAATCTGAATCTATTGAATCTGGTCATTTCAAAGAGCCATTGAAAAGACTGACTATTTTACTATTTATTCACATGACAGAGGCCAGTGTGAGAGCTCATTTTAACTAATCACAGAGAAAAATGACCAAGGCCAAACTTAAACAAGGCTTAAAAAGAGAGTGGGTCTGTGTTTATCCTTTGAAATTATATGTAATAAAAGTAAAATGTTGCACTTTAGTAATAATTCAAAAACTAAAATATGCCAAATGTGTTTTTTGGTTTACAAATTTCTCATTCATGCCGCTCTGCTTCTGTGCTGATTCTTGTGTTCTTAGGTTCAGCGTTTGTCAGTGTAAAAATGCATTAAGATTACCGTATTTTATAACTATAAGTTGCACTTTTTTTCATGGTTTATACTCAGGTGCGACATATATATAAAATTTTATAAATAACGCATTTGGGATCTTATCACTCCTCTGTCTGTACCTGCTGCTGTGGCCTCGTCATTTTGGTCTTGAAATGTTCGTATGAACCCGCGACACATGGTCCTGAATTTTTTTTATTTATTTTTTTGCTATTTTGTCCACCCAAAAAATCCTCTTCATAACATAGAGCCTGAGTCCAGATTCGCTCCTGTAACTATGAACATCAAGTTTAAGATAAGATAAGATAAGATATCCTTTATTTGTCCCACAATGGGGAAATTTCAGTGTTGCAACGCACAGTTAAGAGAACAGCAAGAAAACAGTAGCAGCAATAGAAGTACAGAATACCTTAAAAACAGACAAACTCTGTAAAGATCTAGAAAGATAAGGATTATAAAGCTATGTATAATATAAATTGCTATCTTAAAAAGTATATATACAATAAATTAAATGTATTTCTATAACTCGCCTTTCAAGATGACATGTTGGTTCTTGGTCTCTGATTGTATAAAATAAATTTCCCTCCAAAAGTGCGACTTCCGTGTCCGTGTGACTCATTACACATTTTTTGACTGGTGCAACTTATACTCCGAAAAATACAGCGCACATGAAAAGATTTGGTTCTTAAAAAAAAAAAGAGATCCGGCTCCAACCATTTATGTTAAGGAGCCGTTCAAAAGAGCCGTCACATCACTAGTGCTGCCTGATCTGTACGTATGCAAACTGTGACTGTTAGTTTATGTTTTTAAATGTCTTGAAGTCGTCTTGTGAATGAATGAAACGCCACTATTTTTGGGGTCACTGCGTGTTCAGCATCCCCCCACAAACCAGAAGATCACTGGTTCAAATGGTTTAAAATCTGCAGCATTTAACAATTCAGCTTTTTCATCAGCAACTTTGAGAGAATATAGAGAGCAGATTATAAACCAGTTAAAATTTAGACATTTTATTGGGTTAAAGTCTTAATTAATTTTCACTTTTAAATTTTGACTGAAACCAAATGATCCATAATATTTCAGTTTTGACTTTTTTAACTTTTCAGGTTTAGCAAAATCTTCAGTTTTTTACTTTCATCAGCTTTTTCGTTGGCAACTTTGATAGAATATAGGGAACAGACTATAAAGCAGTGTTAATTTAGACATTTTAAGTGGTTTATAGTTTTAATTGCTTTACTAAATTTTTGACTGAAACCAAATGATCCATAATATTTCAATTTGGACTTTTTTAACTTTTCAGCTTTAGCAAAATGTTCAGTTTTTTAGTTGACCAAAATACTTTTTTCACTTCCATTGTTATAGTTTTTGTTGTTACGATTACTTTTTCTAACATTATTTAAAAATAAAAAAGTTTCGACAACACCTTGTTCCACCTTGTGATGTCATGCGGTAATACAGGAAGTGCTCCAACATGTTTCTAAACTCCACACACCTTCACTAGTGTCATGTGAACGATTTTAGCCCTAGAATTGCAAACCTCTACTGAAAAAAAAGGTCAAATGTTGCTGTTATAAGTTAAAAACTACCACTAAATGACATCACGAGGTGGAACAGAGCATTTTGAGCTTTGGAGATGCAGACAGATGAATAATAAGATTACTTAAACATGTGTGAATGAAACAAAACAACTCTGGGTATATTTTTGAGATGGTAACATTATAACATGGCTTAAAGTTCACAAGAGTCATTTTTATGCAGTACAGGACTTTAAATCTACAAATTTAACACAAATATCCATCTTATTAAATATTTTCTGTAGTCTGTTCGAGCTCTTGTACTCCACTTCTCACCACCAGACGCTTCACCTCTACACTTGTCCAACTTTTTGCCATTTGACAGCCCAACCCAACCCATCCAAACACAAACACACACACACACACACACACACTCTCGCCTCCCCAGACTGTATTAGCTTCTGTGGCAGTAGCCGGTCGTTCTGCTGGCCCTGCTCTTTTCGTGACCCGTCAGAGTGATTGTGTGCGGGGCAGAGGAGCGCACGCTTTCGGGGGGCATCCATTCCCCGCTCCGGATTTATTGTGAAACGGTAGCGCCGGGTGGAGAGGCCGCGACCTCGCCCGTCTCAGGTCTGCAGAGTGCTGATGCCTCACTACCCACCGAGTTATTAAAAACTCCATTACCGCCATTCAAAGGTGGACATAACTCACTCCGGGGATATCGAGATGTCAGAATCTGGATTGATTCGGGAGGGAAGGCTCAGTAAAGGTAGAAATAGTAGGGGAAGTGGGTCAGGGAGGGCTGGGTGGTTCTGTTAGAGGAGCATCCATCAACGGCTTTTTCAATAACGGTTCCTTTGTCTCTGCAGATCCTGAAGGAGGTGAAGGATGAAGATTGGGACATCAGAAATATTGTGTTCACGTTGACCAACAGGAGACACGGAGAGAAGTGCATAGCCTATGCCGAGAGCCATGACCAGGTACCTGTGAGCACTACAAACCTGAGGTCTGAATCTACTCTCAGTTCAGTATTATCAACTAGTTAGCAATATTTTATTTCTGATTACTTGGGTGGTTGAACAATATATTGTACACGGACACTTTTCAAAGCAAGAAAAGGTGAAATGAATAAAAATGTGCTGATTGAACACAACTAAATAAAGAATATTTACAAATTGTACACATTTTTAAAGTTAAAAATCACAAATAGTTATTTCTTCATGCCATTTTGATTTAATGATGTTAATTAATAGATTTTACATATTTTGGATTTTGTTTTAGACGCTTTGTAAAGAATCAGAAGGTTTTATTTCCATATGAGTGAACAGTGTCACAACATTAGGAAATCGCTGTGGTACTTGGAGCAGAACGTAGACAAACACTAAACATGCAATAAATAAAATAAGTAGAAAAACAATAAACTATAATATAACACAAAAAATTATAAGAATATAACAGCAGCATGGGCGGCACGGTGGCTGAGTGGCAACACTCAGGCCTCACAGCAAGAAGGTTGCGGGTTCGATCCCTGGGTCGCCCGGGCCTTTCTGTGTGGAGTTTGCATGTTCTCCCCGTGTCTGGATGGGTTTCCTCCGGGTACTCCGGTTTCCCCCATCAACCCAAAACATGCCCGGACCCCTATGAACTAACATCAAGGACCATGTTGTCCACCCTCCTGTGGGCTCACCACCTGCAGAGGGGTTCATAGGGGGGGTCAGGTGCTATGAGTATTGGGCAGCACGCTGCCCCCGCGACCCAGCCGGATTAAGCGGGAGAAGATGGATGGATGGATGGATGGATAACAGCAGCAGATAAGAAATAACCGTTACTAAGATAGTCCAGTATTGTTTGAGCAGTTGATTTGTCATGATTTATTTTCTTAGATTCTTTTTTCAGACCAAGAGTTTGTTTTCATACTTGATAGTTTGCACTGCTCACTAGCGGTCTTCCTCAGAGTGGTCACGTGATCTTACTGTGGCTATAAACCGGGATGAGGGGGCTGTTTTACTCTCACACACCTGGGATACTCTCCTGCAGAAGTCGGACTGCAGATGACGCTGTCGTCCTGTCTCCGCTGGAAGGAAGTTGGCGCCAAAAACTGGTTAAATCACCTGAACAGACACATCACAGCAACATCTTATGACCAATCTGAGGAACACCAGCAGTCCAAACTGTGGGTATGAAAACAAACTCTTGGGGCCAATCCCATTTCTAATTTCTACCCCTACCCCTTGTCCCTTGCCCCTTGAAACTGAGCAACAAGGGGTAGGAGGTAGAAAGTTGACCTTTACGAATTGGGACACCCCTTCAACAATCACATACATCATCAGAAGTCGCCAGCTTTTACGTAAACTTACGTGAGCACAGGGATAACTGTGAGAACTGTCAGAGCGGAAAGTCGTGCAGACCATTGGAAAGACACAACCTGAGCTTCTCTAAGGGTTAAACCAGTGATATCGCTTTCAGTTACTTGGGTTACAGTATAGAAATAACTGTGTAGCACGGACGCTCGCAATTCCTTCACAACTTTATTTCCATGCATCAACCGATCACGCAAGTCACAAATAACGTGACACTGCTCAACATAGCACTATTTTTTCGTGTGCATTTTATGAAGAAAATGACCATTACGCATCGGAACAACGTTAAACTTATGACAATACAGCGATTATCACAAATTTTAAACCATAAATAATGGAGAAAATACATTTGTGAACTTCTTTGGTCTTTTTGGTCGTGGCAGCAGCGATCTTGCCAGTGATTTGCATTCTGCGAAATTGCTCATACCCCTCCGTTTGGAGTGTGCCTCTGAAAAATCTTCACTTGGAGGGGTAAATAGCCCTACCACTTTCCCCTACCCCTGTGCCATAAGGGTAAATGGGACACTACCCCTAAATGTGAACACGCAAAACGGAGGGTTAGGGGAAAGGGGTGAAGTGGGATTCAGCCCAAGTCTGAAAGGTAAGGTAAGGGTAAGGAAAAAAGAATCTAATAAAATAAATGATCGAATGAACCTTGTTGGACAATTACTAAAAGGAGGGTAAGAGGTTAAGAGGGTAAGTTTTTAACAAGTTTTAAACAGAGGGTAAGTTTTAACCGATACATTTTATAAATTAAATAAATAATACATTAATTAATAACTGTGTAAACTACCGGTAACTAAATTAAACTTCTATTGCACCTAATTATAAATGCATTAGTAGCCTCCAGATACGATTTAAAAATGAAGCTGAAAACCTAAACCCTGCACAGTCGTATTCTCTTCATTTTGCCTGTATTTGGTGTAAGTGCAGTGTGCTGACACAGACTCCTCGTGGCAGGCGCTGGTTGGGGACAAGACCTTGGCCTTCTGGCTGATGGACAAAGAGATGTACACCAGCATGAGCTCCCTCATCCCCATGAACCCCATCATCGACCGAGGCATTCAGCTGCACAAGATGATCCGCCTGCTCACACACGGCCTGGGAGGAGAGGGCTACCTCAACTTCATCGGTCAGTCTCATTCCAGAGCTCACAGATTTGTACATTTTTGTTTTGAAATATGAGGTTAGAGTTTGTACAAAATGACAGCTTCTGGGTTTTCTTCTGGTGAGCAGTGGCCAGAATGTCAGGGGTGCTTTAGAACTGATTTAGTTCTGGATTTGGACTAGAGATAGATTTTTGCACTTTTAGCATAGCACAGCTTTGGGCTTTAAATCTCCAGCAGAGGCCAATAAGCCGTCTGGTTTAAGAATATACATAGAGTTTTATTTGAAAAGTATGAAGAGGGTTCACTATGAAAAGTGACTACTTTGCTGTTTTATCCAGTTTGTATAACATGAATATGGATGAGTTTGTTATATCCAGACCCAAAAAAATCTGTCGTATAAAACATCTGCCAGTCATGGATAGTTTGCGGATAGTATGACCATGATTTTGGTTTATTGCCCAGCGCTGGGCAATGTGTAAAAAATTTAATTGACTCTTGACTCTTTACAAAAATAACATGAAAAAAAATATTTTCAGTATTGATTTCATGAGCATAAACAAAAAGGCAAACTCTGAACTCTGCTCCAAACCACCAGCTTTTATTGACAGAGGTTTGGCTGTAGACCTCTCAATTAAAATACCCCCAGCATCCCCAGCATACAACTGAAGATAAGACATGACTGAATCTCAATCCCTAAACCTCAAATTGGGATAATTGCCGTGCTCGGCGTAGACCCCTTGCAAAGTCGTCGTGTGGCCGGAATGCTCGAGGACATGTTGTGATTGTGGCTGGTCCAAAGCGGGTCATAAGGGCTGATAGAGTGGCAGTGTCCTTCTGCGCGCTCATGTTTTATTCACCCAGGTGAGCACAACACCTCCTCAGCGCTCTGTCCCCCTCAGGCGCTGCACAACAATCCTTGAGTGGTTATGGAATAGATATAAACACATATTTATTCTGCCGTGTGTCCGCGCGCTGTGGGCACCAGATAAACACGAATGAATATTTCATACGACAATGCTACAGAGCCAGTGTGTGCGCCATAGAGCCGAGCTAATGGTAAGTGATGTGGTCTTCAGGGGAAAGGGAGACAAAGGGTTTGATTTGTCTTTAAAGGGCCACTATGTAACTTCCCATGCTAAAGGTCTGCCACATACTTGTCTCCACGAATTTTATTGTTTTGTCTGGAATGCGTTTTGACCTTGAAAAACATAAATTCATACTAGGGCAGTGTTTTCCCAAGTACCTCACAGGACAAAACATGTACAGATACTCAGACTTTGATACGAACGGTGTCCTGAGCATTCTGAGCTTTGGAGATGTAGACAGACTACTAATAAAGGATCTCTCAGACATATGTGAATTAAACAAAACACAAGTCCAGGTATGTTTTTGAGGAAGTTGCAATATTCTAACATGTCTTCAGTCTCAATTTTGCGCAATATAGAACCTTTAAAACCAGTGTTAAGAGCTTACTAAATGGAAGTTTTGATCATGTAGAAGAGCAAATTGCATTAAAATTTCATATTCATAATAGGGTTTTGATACTGTTAAACCATCTCAGCATTTTACCGGGTATGAGGTGTTACTGTGACTAATTAAGAATTATTTTGTAGCATTCAGAAACAGAATAGCTGCATTATATTTGAAGATGAGGCACAAGTTCTGATCAAACCAAACTTTGCAGCACGTTCGATCGCATCAGTATCAGTGCACGAGCTGTTTTTATCAGCGCTTATACTGTATGCAAATGAGCCATGCAGTTTTAAGTTTAGTTTCTGTAAAACGTAAACAAATGTGCGCAAAGCTGCATTAGACACATTATTACTCAAAATATATAATGAGCGGAGCAGCGGAAATGTAGAGCAGTGGTAGAGAGGACCAATCACAGCCCTTATTGTCTGCACCGTTTTGACGCATAGTTAGAAAGTTTCGGAGGTGCACGGTGGTTGATGCGAAACACGTTTTGATGCAGAACCATAAATTGGGCTTTACCGTCTCCTCCGTGAAAGTCTGACTTTGCCCTCAAGCGGGAACTTTCTCCTCTTCAGTGCCTCGTCCCCTCTCGACTCTCGGTGTTCAATAAAACGTCTCCATCACAAACTTTTCAGTTCAACATCACACACGAAGCGTCAGTCAGGTTTTTTTCTTCTTCCTCGCTGCGTGTGGATGGAAATCTCTGTGCGTAACGACGTTTGAAGAGGAGAGAGAGCAGAGGGGAGAAAGTCCAGGCTGTGGTTTTAGGTCCTTATGCAGATTTTTTTTAATGACGGTAATGAAACTGATACTGTTGCTACTTTTTGATACCGTATTACCGCCCAACCCTAATTCACAATGCCATTAATTGTCCTTTGAATATGTCACCTTTGATTTGAGTTGATTAATAAGTGTAATTTGCAATGTTTTTTTACGATACACACCTCTGTATCGATATTATTGCCAACAAGGCCGTCACGATATATTGTTGTGTCGATATTTTGAGTATCGTCCGTGTGAGTGGGGCTGCCTCCCCTCAGATCTGTCCTGTGGCTTGGCCTGGTAACACTGGAACACAATGACGTTTTTATGGAGACAATCAGGTAGCAGAGCCCTCATACGAAATAAAGTTACCAAAAGCACCTTTAAATTACTCAAAGCAGACAATATGGAATGGTAAAAGTTAAAAACGATTATCCAGTTATGCTCAGAAGGTAGAATTTGGTTTCTTCTTATGGATGATGTGGACGTGAAGGTCATGTTTGTGTCGATGCCTTCAGTTCTCTTTAACTGTTTGTCCAAATAAAAAAAAGGCATTAAATAAGTCACCTAGATCAGCACTTTTGCTCGGTTGGAGGTTGCAACATCAGCAAATTTATGATAGATTTACTCCTAACTTGGTTTATTATAAAAAGAATACTGGCTTGAGGGCTCTCAGACCTGTTACAAATGTTACTAAACTATAAAACTATCCTCGTAACACTGCGCTCTGCTTTCCAAGTTCCATTTGACTGCATTGGCAATAAATCTGGACTCACTCAGGTCTAAAACTGGCCTAGACCGTGACCTGTTTATCATTGTAAGGACACATGTTGTCACAACGCTCAATTTCAATCTTGATTTCGATACTGATCCATAATAATAGCACAATGCAAAATTAAAAACACTCTTTCTTTAGACAACAGAATGTGTTTTTTAACGTTAAACCATAGTACTTTGTTTTATATTCCCATGTGGTCTTATATCTGTGTAATCTTCAGTGATCCATGGGCGTGTACTAGTCTATGTGGTCAGATAAACATTATTCTGAAGGTATTCTGTCCTTTGTATGAGACTGTTTTAGTATTGATACTTACTCAAATGAGTATCTAGTTTCAGTATTAGTTTTAGTATTGATTACTGTCAGAGTTTTGATACTTTTGACCACCCTACTCCAGACTAACTCAGGAAACTATCTCTGTTTGGCTTTGCAATTGCAAAACTTCGCTAAACTATGATCAGCGCAAACTACTACATAATTAACCATAGCAAAGTATTATGTTTTTAGTCAATCAAACATATTAAATGTCCCATATCACACAAAATTGACCCATGTTATAATGTCATCAAAAACATACCTGGAGTTGTGTTTTGTTTCATTCATGCATGTTTGAAGTAACCCTTTTGTTGTAAATTCCACAGTTTAACTATTAGTTCAGTAACTACCGTATTTTTTGGACTATAAATCACTCTGATTTATAAGTCGCACCAGCCAAAAAATGCATAATGAAGAAGAAAAGAACATCTACACGTCGCACTTTTGGGGGGAAATTTATTTTAAATAATCAGAGACCAAGAACCAACATTTCATCTTGAAAGGCAAATTATAGAAGTTATAGTAATAAAAACAACCAAATAAAGAACAATCCGTGTATCATTCGTTCATTTGTTTTTCAATATAGAACCAAAAATAAGAACACGAAAAAACAGCTCTTTTCTCTATTATTTGTCTATAAAACCAAAATGAAAAAACAGATAAGGATTTGATGTTTCATTTTTAATTCATATGTACGATTCATATATTTGGTCTATGGGCGGTCAGTGTGAAAAATGTAATATATAAGTCGCACCTGAGTATAAGTCGAGTATAAGACCACCCAAACCCTGAAAAAAACTGCGACTTATAGTCCCAAAAACAGGGTGTATATATTTAGATCAGGCATGCTCAGACAGCTCAGAGGACCATTGTAATGCTGTTAGTGACTCTATTACTGCTAGTCTAACTGCTGTAGCTTCAGATCATCTAACGCTGCGTCTATGAGATATTACCAGATGGAAAAGATGGGACAGAAGAAAAGATAGACCGATAGGAAGATAAAAAGAAAGGACATTAAAGCTCCTCAAAATCCCTCCCGGTGTCCGTCTTCACTCTCCGATCGGAGTATTGTTTGGATGAGGCGTCCCAGCATCACATTCTATAGTCCTCCCTCGCTATCTCCAACACCTTTATTATTAGTCTGTCTATATCTCCAAACCTCAAAATGCTCTGTTCCACCTTGTCATGAAGCGATATTTTTCAAGTTTACACCTACGTTTTACCTTCAGTTCAGTAGAGACTGTCAATTCCAGGGCTGAAATTATCCAAATGATTCTAGAGAAGGCGTATGGAGCTTAAAAACACAGTAGTATTCAGGAATTCCACCTAAATATGCAGAGTTTGTGTGTGAATGCAGCAAAACACAACTCCAGGTATGTTTGTGATGAGGAAACAACATTATAATATACAGAAAACAGCTTAATATGGACCCTTTTAATGGTGGCTAAAGTTTTATTAACTCAAAATGAGTTCTTATCTACAAGCTGAAATGAAATTCTGATAATTAAACTCTTGCGGTAGTTGGTGTTAAAAAAAAAGGCAGAAGTATTTGATATTTGTGAATACTATGATTGGAGAGCGCACTTTTCCCTGCAGCGTAATTGAAATAATGAGCGAGATTAGAGATTCTGAGCGTTCACTTTTGATAAATTGCCCGTCTTTACTTCGACTGCCAGAGTTTAGGCCTCATAGAATCTTCTCCAAGTGCACTGACATTGGCGAATGCAGAGAACTATTTCCAAATTCATTACAGATTTTAATGAATTCATAGGAACTTGCTCAAAGTTAGGCTTGTTAATAGGCAAGACTGGAATAAAAGGCGTGTAGTTTGTTCTAGTAAATGTAGTCACGATACAAACATTTCGATTTTTCAGTGCTAAGTAATAGACTCACTGTGGCCATATCCCATTTCTCTTTCCTCGCTTCCTTCTCCTCGATTCTGCAGGAAATGGGTGAGGAAGTCCCGCCCCCAGAGGAGACGAAGCGAGGAGAGGGGATATAAACTCCTCACTGACACAATACAGTTTGATTCTTTTATCTGACGTCTGCCTCCTGAAGCCTCCCTCATGTTTACTCCTTCCTTCTGTGGTTTTATTTGGGACGACGCTGAATCTGACACATTTGATTGACAGCTGAAAAATGGAGAATCGTGGAGAGGAATTGAGGAGAAGGAAGCGAGGAAAAAGAGTTGAGACGCGCCCTGTGTCTTAAAGCTAATGGTTACTGTTATCAAAATCGTAAAACATAAAATAAGCAGCTAATAGAAGCTAATGTGAAGCTAATAGAATTGTTGATAGGAAACTTATTGCTTTTAAAATACCTTAACAAGACTCAATGCAAATCATTACTGTCATAATCCCAAGAATTAAAGTAAAAAACATATTTCTTCATGTTGTCTGCACTGAAATGAATCATGGGATATGTAGTTCCCCATGTTCATTAGCTGTTACTACTATAAAACAATGCGTTTAAGGAAATTAAGTTGTGATTCAATATATTGTGACCACCTACGATATTATTGAGAAACCTTTGACGATACGATATCACGATATTTCTGTTATTGTTACATTCCTAATAAACAACCGATTAAAATTCTAATTCATTAAAGTAAACCCTCTCCAGTGATTTTTATGTCTAGAATACTTAAGCTTGTGTTGTTATTTTGATATTTATTATGCCTCAAAATTAGCATTGAGACACAAACCTCGACTTCTCTAAAAGCGGACGTGTCCTATGCCGAAGAATTAATTTATTTAATTAATTTATTTATTTTTTAACATTTTGTCCCTCACATCGAAATGCAAATTCCCGTTCATTGCCTGATCTTTAAATATTCATTAATTTTAGCATGACTCAACAAAAACCTCATAGATACAACAAGTCCAATCCATTTCTATAGCACATTTTACAAACAAAGCAGTTTCCAAAGTGCTGCACAGAGATCATAAAATGAAGATAACAAAAACATAAATTGCTAAAATTTGGTCATACCCATCTTAAAACAATAAAACCAGTAAAATCTAATTAAAATAAAACCATAAAAATCATAAAACAGCAGTAAAATTAGTGAAATAAATAAAAGTCACAGAGGACCACACAACTCGCGCAATGTTTAAAGCCAGAGAGTAAAAGTGAGTTTTAAGACGAGACTTAACAAATTTTTTAGGAAAAGATTGTAATTTTTATGTACAAATAATAGTGCTTTCTTTTTAAAAATGTTCTTCTGTTAAAGGTGCACTCTGTAACATTTCTAGTAGAGGGTTTGCCACTTGTTTGTCTCCATGGAAACGTTATTGAATGCTCCACAGTGTAGATTAAACTTATCTATGACAAGAGAAACAAGCAGGTTACAGCAATACGCAACATTACAAGTCAGATCTGCGGAGAGTCGCCCCAATTCACAGAAGGAATGAGTGTATTTTTAAGCAATAGCCCATAATAACCCACAATGAATAAATAGTAATAAATAATAGTAATAAATAAAAATAAACACAACATAAACAAACAAAATAAATACAAATAAATAAAATAAAATAAATTAATTAAATAAATAAAATTAATTAATTAAAATAAAATTTATTAATTTAAATAAAATGAATTAATTAAAAATAAATTAAAATCAAATACATAAATAATAATGAATAACCATACTAGATGGTTATGTTTACTGTCATACCATGGAACATTCCAGGCAAAGCAAAAACATCTCCATGGAGACAAGCAGGTAGCGGACCCTCCACCAGAAAAGTTGCACCGTGCATCTTTATATATATTATATTAAATATTTTCAATATTTTTAGTATGGATTAGTATCAAATTTTTTTTGATTCTTTAGAAGAAAATAATTAAAAGTCGTTGTTTGAACGTTTGCAGGATCAACATGAAGTCATATTATTTTCTACTTTATGTAAATTGTTTAATAAACTATATAGAAAAACCCAAATGATCCAAAGCATTAGCTACGATCAAGGACCTCGTTGTAGTAATAAAAGCTGACTTACTGTTCGTACTCTATATTTCATCAGTCTTGCAGAATTATTTAGCTAAAAAGTCCATTTCGACTGCTTTAATTCGCCTTAATCTGTCAAGTAACGCTCGTAGTTTTGAGCGGTGAGATATTGGAGGAGGGAGCGATATTAAAAAGCAAATAGCAGAATATTGTCCCCCTTTGAGAGCTGCTGTCAGGCTGACAACAAGTAACCGTGTGATCATCTGATGAGAGCAGTAATGGATGAAAGCCTCAGAAGATTTCTAATGAAGCCAACCTTAATGTGCTGCAGATTCCTCCACCATGTACCAAAAGTGTTAAAAGCTCATTGTGTAACTTTTCTGGTGGAGGCTCTGTCAAATGCTTTTCTTCATGGAAATGTTAATGCTTTGTCCCGAATGTTTCACAGTACGGCATTAAACCTTTCTAATATTCATGTTGACCCAACCAGACCAAGTGGCAGGTCAGATCTGTGGAGAGGCGACCCCGCTCACAGTCACAATGTCTGTTTTTCTAGGTATTTTGAGCTATAAAACCACCTGTAATTGAATAAATATAAAGTAGAGCTGTTTAATGTCATACTGTGGATCATTCCAGGCAGAGCAAACCAAGCAGATGACAGAACCCCAACCGAAAAGTTACACAATGCATCTTATTATTCAGACTTATTAATATCATTATAGTATATTATGTCAAACGATTAATTTTTAAAATCAGATTAATCATACTTTAGAATTTTGATTCATCATGATTAATCACAGTTATTCTTCAAAAAAAAGAGCAAAATATTTTGATAAAAGTGCAATTTATTATCAAAAGGTTATATTTTTCTATCACTGTCGCTAGTTTTGTTGACAACATTGCCGCAGGTGCACGTTGTTTGTCGTACTCGGCTTGTTGTTGTTGCTGCCGCTGAATCAAACACGTGTTTTCCTTTAAGACGATATTTTAAACTTGTGCTTCTGTGGAAAGAGAGTTCATCGCTGCAATATCTGCAAACTACCTTATAGTCTATAGTCGCATATGGACAGACCTGATCACTGACCTAATAACCTGCGCTGCCTTTCAGGTCACCATCGCGCTTTCCATAGAGGAGCGTTCAAAATAAATTGTGATTAATTTGCATTAAAAAAAAACAGTCTAATTTTTTTTAAAACGTTGACAGCCCTAATTATAAGATATTATAGTATAGCATTATATGACGATACAACAAAGGTTTAATAAGTGCATGCCCCATCCTCTATATGGAACATCGTGTTATTCTGTATTCATCAAGGATTTAATGACTAGTCTTTTTGAAGTTAAAGATAAAATCAAACCACTGGACGCTGTCTGCATCTTATATTAAAGATCCTGTATTACACGAAATGGATTCTTGTGAACTTTAAGCCATGTTCTAATGTTGTTAGCTCATCAAAAACATACCCGGACTTGTGTTTTGTTTCATTCACACGTTTGAGTAACACTTTATTAATAGTTTATGAGTCTAGTGATGAGTCCCTATGAAGTAACATCAAGGACCATAATGTCCACCCTCCTGTGGGCTCACCACCTGCAGAGGGGTTCATAGGGGGGGGGTCAGGTGCTATGAGTATTGGGCAGCAAGCTGCCCCCGCGACCCAGCCGGATTAAGCGGGAGAAGATGGATGGATGGATGGATGGATGGAGTCTAGTGAAGGTTTATGGAGTTTAAAAACACAGTGGAGAATTTCCTGTACCACGAATTCTAAAGCAATTCAGGAAAGGTTCATTTCTGTCCTGTGAATTGGGCTTTTGTTTAGTATCGATACCTGCTTAAATCTAGTTTCAATACTAGTTTCAGCATCGATAAGTATCTGATTTTTTGATATTTATTACAACACTATTTTTTTAATCAACTACAACTCTGCCAAAAGTTGTTCAAGGCTAATCGAAGCTTGGTAAAAGTGTGCTATTATCTCCGTGAACACTCAGAGGGCAAAGACTCACAATGACGAAGGGAGAAGGCGAATCAAGTAAATCCGAGATGACGCGCCGTGTCAATGGATCAATGATGGCAGAGTCATTTAGCCAGTGCTGAGCAAGTACAAATTGTTTGAGCAAGTGAATCAATTCTGCCGGCCCGACGTGGAAAAAAAGCCATTTATTTACACGCGAATAATGGCAAATAGTGCAGGGTGATGGAACAGAGGCTGAGTGCAGATGGATACGCAGTGTGAGGGATATTAAAGGGGTATTATGTAACTTTTGTGTTTCTATGGATATATCATTACTAGGGCCCGACCGATATGGATTTTTTTTGCAGCCGATATGATACCGATAAAATGGGAGTTGGAGCTGCCGATATATTTAGTTATGTAAAAATTCATTGTAAATCTTCAGTTTATTATAAAACTCAGGTTTGGCTCTATTGGATTTTAAATTGGGTTTGTTTAGGCGACATTTACTGTTATTCTGCCTCTTTACGTCATATTTAAAGACATTTTTGCATGACTTTCTAGCCAATAAAGTAAGTAAACGCATGTGCACCGCGTTAATTAATGATATGCTAAATGCCGATAAGTCACACTTCTATTCACAGCTCAGTTACATATCAATCCATGTCCAGTAACATATATACGGCCACTATAGTCACTTTACAATCGCTAATAGAAGAGAAAACAGCCTGTATATGTGTGGGAGCTACAGCAGCTAATCGCTAACCAATGAGAAAGAACCAGAACGAGCTTCAAAACCGACACATTTCCAACACTCGGCCTCACACAGGTTCCTCTCAGATCACAAGTCTGCACTAACAACTGTCCTTTTAATCCAGACTCACACTGATTTTCCGTAAAAACATTATAATATCAGTGTTGTGCACGTGTATCTATGGCTGCGAGTATAAACAATCGTGAGTGACGTAACTCTGGGGGTGCGTTCAAGGTCACAGACACAGACAAATGACTCTGCAGATAAACACTGATGCAGAGCCAAATATTAGGACATTTATCTGTCTGTAAATTGGATTAAATGGACATAATATAGAGTCTAAGCTTTATAACGAGGTAAAACCTGTCCACTCGGACTATCGGCCCATATCAGCAAGATGTATACTCTGCTGAATGTTCCGGGGTATGTCATTAAACCGATTTACTCCCCCTTCAGAACGCAATCACAACACAATCTCTATATTTATAGAGTTGCCGTGTGGGAACATGTGTGACGTAGGTTTGTAAGCTGAGAATTGGACAGAAACTTAAGCAGGGTTTCAATAGGGCCCAGGAGAGATCGCTAAATTACTGAAACATGGGTGAATGATGAATCTAAAACCTCTTCAGGGATGTTTTGGATGAGGGAACAACATTATAACATGGTAGAAATCTCCAAAATTGATTCAGCATAACGCCCCCTATTTAAAGCTACGCTAGGTAACTTGCTTGTCTTGTCTTGCATTTATCGAATTGTGGGTTTACGTTTATCAAAAATACTGAAAAATTGTCACTTTGAGCAGGACGCTTCCTCACAGATCTGACCTGTAACATGGTGCTAAATGCCACTGTGGACCTTTCCTGGCGAAGCAAGAACATCTGCATGAAATCCGCCACCAGAAAAGTTCCACTGTGCAGCTTTGAAGGAGAGATGGGATTTTTTAGATTTAATGTATTTATTTATTCAAATTTAATAACATTTTCTTATATTAAACAAATAAAACAACTGTGAGGTGTGCATTACCAGAATTAACATAAAAATCACTTTAAAAACACATTTAGAAACAGACACGGTGCTTCATCTTTTTTATTTACCCTGTCGTCATTTATCAGTCTCTCCTTCCTCATTTTCAGTGTAGGAGGATCGGGTCCCTTCAACATTTTCACAATTAGCCGAGTAACCAAACCAAAGGCCAGTTCCATAAAGCGATAATTTGACTTTTACAACATTAAACACTTCGTATCATTTTATTGTATAATAGGGTAAGAGGGAAGACCCTTTTTGCTCCCTTTAATTTATCTGAAACCGCTTTTTTTCTCCTGAGGGTTCACAACTTCTTCTCAAGCATCTCAAGCAGATGACACCACAGAGCCAAATTACAGACCAGGACTGTGGAGCGGCGATCCCACTCACAGCTTGAATGCAGGGTTTTATCAATATTTTTAAGTAGGGAATGGCCGATAATGATTTTTTAAGCTGATATCTGTCTATATTAAGATAACCCTTATTTGTAGATACCGATATTTAGCTTTTAAAATCAATAGGATTCTTATCATTAAGATAGCAATTTATTGTATATATAGTTTTTTTAAGATTGCAATTTATATTATATATAGTTTTATAATCCTTATCTTTCTAGATCTTTATAGAGTTTGTCTGTTTTTAAGTAATTCTGTACGTCTATTGCTGCTACTGTTTTCTTGCTGTTCTCTTAACTGTGCGTTGCAACACTGAAATTTCCCCATTGTGGGACAAATCTTATCTTATCTTATGTAGAAGTAAAGATTACAAATGTACTTTTCACTTCTCTAAAAATAATAACAAAATGTATTTATCTGGGATATAAAATGATTGGTCACATGTCTGTGTAACATACAGACATATACCGCTCCTCTTTTTTAATTTTGACACATTAGACGCTTCAAAAATGGCACACAGATAAAGGGGCAGCACCAAAATATACAGATATCAACAAATGAGTATTAGTACCAGCTATAATATATCATTCATTCATAATATATCATGTTACGGAATAAATGGGGTAAGAAGTATACCCTAACCGGGCCTGTCAACTAAAATTTGGAGGCCCGAAGACTTATTAAAAAGACAGAGATTCGAATTCTGCTCCCCTAAGACACTAGAGCCGAGGACAAAAGACCCATTTGTCCCTCCTTATCATCTCCCCTGATGGAGACGAGCAGGAGGCCGACACTCCACCAGAAACCATCCATAATGCTGTAGTTGAGTGTTCTTGTTGTTTGCAAGATGAGAAAACTTCAACCTGCAGTAATGAAACAAATTCTGCGGTTTTATGATTTCGTTTCCTCATCAAAACACACAAAGCTTAAGTGCATTTCACATTTTTCACCTATTATCAAACCTCCGATCCATACAGACGTCTTATAAGCTTCCACATGCACACTTCAAATCGCTCCTCTCAAACGTGTCGTCCCTGTAGCACTCAGTAACCATCATTACGCCACAGCCTTGGTCCGACAATGGAAAACCAGTGTTCCTTAATGTTTTAGATTACTTTATTACTCTCACAATTTGTTGGGCTTTTAGTCGGGTGCTTTTCACCGAGTTGTTCCACCCACAGGCATCTAGAAGTTCAAGTGCGTCATTGAAGCACCTTCGACTATTCAGCTCCTTCCTGTTGATTATATGTTCTCTTCCACTCCAAACTTGACCATAATAATTTTCTGTGTAAATGCTAATGTAGCACGCAGTTTGTGGTTGTGTAATTATGTGGAAATTCGAAAGTAGTACATATTAGGGGAAGAGTTGTCATCTGCGTGTTGTAAACAGGTTGGTGAAATGTTTGCCTGGCAGGTGCTCCATTAGCGCTAATAGAGCGAAGTTCTGTGGAGTTACAAGTTTTTACGCTCCGCTTTGTTAAAATCCAAGTTGCAAAAGAGACTGGGAATTGTCACAGTTGAATTATGAGCTCTTACTTTATATTCTATCTGTTGTAATGCTGTTTCCTTCTTAAGAACATGCCTGGAGCTGTGTCTTGTTTCATTCACACATGTTTAACACTGAATATTTAGGCTGAGACTGAGACAGTCTGTTCTGCCATTTGATGTCATGAGGTAATTCAGGAAGTGCTCCAGTGTGTTTTTAAACTCCAGGGCTTATTCTAGTGAAGGTGTATGTAGGGGTGGGTGATATGGCAAAAATCTCATATCATGATTTAAAAAAAATAAAATCACGATGTCGATTTTATCACGATCTCAAGAAAAACATAATAAAAGAAAATATATATATATATAATAGTAATATATATAATAAAATAATAATAGAATAATTTAACTTTTTTTGGTAAAACAAAATAAATTTTATGAGGCTTTCTGAAATAACTGAATAACTCTAGTGCCTGATCTTAAGGGACCTTGGATTCTGGCCCATTTATTGCGTGGGAGGCGCCCGGGCCAGGCCTCACATGGGGCTTCATGTGGTTCTGAGTGTCGGGACGAGCCCAGAGGTTCGCCCACGTAAATGAGTGCGAGCAAACGGACCAGTGTCCGAGCTTCGCACTTCGCCCTGTGTGCCGCCACATCGCACTCTGTGGACACCTGCTCCACTCGTGGTCCCGTCCACAGAGTTGTGGGAGGAACAGTTTCCCGTCCCACCACGGGGTAGCCTGGCCCGGGCAGAGAGTCAGGTCCGGAGAGCAAATAGTGCAGGTGTTTTATAAGTGTAGCTCCTCTGACATGTATGTGCGCTCTCTCTGCGTGAGCGAGAACGGCAGAATCGCACTGAAAAAAAAAGAGGCTGAATCAGTCTGTGAACTGCAAGTTACAGAATGTGCCCAAGGGGATCTCTATGGTCTCTGCACTTTGGCAGATCGTCTACACATTCTTATTCTTCACGATTTAATATTGTCAGATCACACCCCCAGATGTATGGCCTTCACTAGAATAATTAGAATCATTTAGGCCCTGGATTTGCCACTATCTTCTGAACTAAAGGTAAAAGGCCGCTGTTAATATTAAAACCACTGCTTGATGACAGCACAAGGTGGAACAGAGCATTTTGAGCTTTGGAGATGTAGACAGACTAATAAAAGATTACTCAAACATGGATGAAACAAAACACAACTCCAGGTATCTTTTTGAGGAGGCAACAACATTATAACATGGAATTTAAAAAGCTCCATGTCATTAACTTCTTGGGTTCTTTTTAAAGACAGCACAGTAGGAGGTGTATTTATCTTGTTGACATGTTTCGACCGCAAGCTGCGAGCCATCGTCAGAACTGTCACCGGTGTTGGTGGCGAGTCTGTCAGGCTGACCACATCTTCAGGAAGTAACAGCAGCCGATGCGCGTCACCGCCAGACAGTTCAGATGATGGCTCGCAGAGAACAGTCGAAACGTGTCAACGAGGTAAATACACCTCCTACTGTAGTGTCTTTAAAAAGAACCCAAGACGTTAACATTATAACATGGTTTAAAGCTCACAAGAGTCAATTTTGTGTAATATAGGTATGATTTCTCGCTTCAAAAATTGACATTTTCCGTTTTTGAATTCCGTTTTATTTCCGTTTTAGCTTTTAATACAGTTTTATGAGCGTTAACCATTCAGAAGCTTATTCGGTTTAAACTTTTCTGTAACACATTTGATAATTCTGTTGATAATCTGACTGTTCGGTCGCTCGCACAGGCTCATTAGGTCAAGCTGCTATAATGACGCAAATGAAAAGCAGACAAAAACTCAGAGTAATGTAATTTTATTAAACTTTTATATCAATGGATCATTTTGACATCGTAACATTCAGACATGACAAAGCTGGTGAATAAGCAACAGTGACGGTAAAACAAGGCGCTGGTTCAACCTGAGATGTGGTGACATAATGTTATTATGAGAGCGTATTAAACAAGATCTAAGCACGACATGGTATGTTATTCTAAAGGGTGTCAGAAAGAGCACACAAACCAGGCAAATGTCTTCAAGAGCCGACCAGAAAAGCTGTTTTAATCATACACTGTACAGAGCGCCAATAGCACCTGTAAAGTTTACCACTTAGCCACTTAGCATCTCTTGCCCCGAGGCTGCGCGCACATCTCCTAATGTTTGTACACAAGAAACTCATCTATACGTATACTAAAACTGGAAAAGGACGTCTGCTACTCACCAATTATCAGCTTTAAGTGGTATTTTTTCAAATATTTTAACAAATTTAGGTTGATTTTTGTTCAAAATTAAAGAAATTTATAAATTCCGTTTCACGCTGACGATTCCGCTTCATTTAATTTCACTTCATTTAATTTCACTTCATTTTATTGGTTTATTAGGACAGTGTACAATTACATTAAGCACAGTGGCAGAGATGTTTGTACCAGATTATAGCTCGTAGCTCATTTCCATCTGTAGTCCTGGGAAGGGGAGACAACACAAACACAAAACAACTATACAATATACAAATATACAATAAAATAAATATTTACAAGTTAAAAGTGCAATGTATAATGTAATGTAATGTAATGTAATGTAATGTTGTAACACTATTGGTTTGGTAATTTGGGGGCCATCAGGTGATACCCACAGGGGTAACATCTGATGGCAAAATACCCGTCAAAATGCTGACGATTCTCTTTTCTGTCCGTTTTCCGCGACTAGGGAAAACCATTGGCCCTGTATAGGACTTTTAAGCCTGATTATAAGTTACAAGTTAAACGAACATCTGCTCAACATAAAATGAATTTGCATACATACATTTTACTTCCATACATTTACAGGCATATTAGAGCGACTGCTGCTTTAAAGCTTTTCACCGTCAGTGCTGTGACCTCTGCGCTGCACTGTGCTCCGAGTCTGACCTGCTCCGTAAGCAAAAGAGCGCTGTCCAAGAGCACTTTTCCTAAACGGCACAGAGCTGTCACCTCTAAAACCTGCTCTTGTCTGGTCGGAATGTCTTCTGACAAACTCTTTTAGATGAAGTGGAGCAAGATTGTGAAAAACTTTGTAAGCCAAAATTAGGTCTGCATATTTGATTGCGTTGTCCTAATTAAGAAAATTGTATTTGTCAAGGATTCTTCAGTAATAATAATTAGGGGTTTTTCACTAACACCTTGAGTGCTTTTTTATAAATAGTTTCAGCTACTTTAAGAGTAATTTTGCCTGTCAGAATCCAGCTAGTAATGCAATAATTAAGGTGGGGTAAGCTCACTGACTTTAAGTACATAACAGCAGTTTGTTGTAAGATTATTTTGTATACAGCGAAAATGTGATGTTTTTTTTTTTCACTTTTGAGTTTGAACAACAGTTTTGGGTCCAATGCAACTCCCAGATGCTTAAATTCTTTGACTACTTTCAGTTTACCTCCAAACACGCAAACATCTGGGTCTGGATCCATGTCAGGTATTTGGATATAAAGTAAAGCCAATTAAAACTATTTAAACAACAAAGGACAAGAATTGTACTTGTTGTGGCCCAAAGTGAAGCAGCGCAAACGAGAGCTGATTAGTTTAGTTTAGTCTTTATTTGACAGGCCAATGTACAGAGACATTAACTACAAAGACAGAGATGTTCTGCACCAGATTAGAGCTAAAAACCTCATTTCCATCTGCAGTCCCTGGTTACACGGATAAAATTTACAACAGTCTGCATCAATAAAAGCCGTCAAAGATTCACTCTTTTACTAACCGAGCACACACACAGCATCATCAATATACACTCGGTAACATTAACCCAAACACATAATCACGCACACACATATTCAGAATAACGCGTTAAATACCAGATAATACATCTAAAATTCATACAGTTCATCATCACAGTTTGCATCATTCATATTTCTTATATTTCATCTCATAATTCTATTAACATGCTGCAGTATTGATTATTCCACAGTTCAGTTCTGTGGAAAAGGTGAAATAATCCGTTTGATTTTTCAGATTCACTGGCATCATTCCCGTCTTCAGTAGCTTTGTAAGAAAAGGCTGATTGTGCAAATGTTGTTTTGGGTTTTGGTATATTGCATTGCTGCTGGTGGAAGCTCGTGTGGATCGTGTTGTTACCATAAAGTTTCCATAAAGTTCGTAATAGTGAAGGTTGTTTGAGTACTTTTCCCGACAAAGACATTTGATTCATATTTGCTGACAAGGTATTAGGCTTTCAAAAGTACTGAAAATCAGATACTACTACAGACAGTACTCATTTGAGCAGGTATCGATACTAAAAAAGTCCCATTTACAGGACGGAAATGAAGCTTTCCTGAATGTTTTTAGAATGATCAGAACAAGTATAAGAGCACATAGACCAGTAGTAGTAAACCTACCTGGATGACTGAGTGATTACACAAATATAAGGCCACATAATTGAAAAGAAAATGCACCAATTTAATGTTGAAAATGTGAAAATTTGTGTTTTTATTATCATCAGTGTATCAGAATTGTTATTGAGTCTATTCCGTATCAAAATTGACTTGGAAACATTAGTATTGAAATGTTGTCGTGTCATAATGTGTGTTCTTTTTGTTGTTCTTCCTCTATTTTCATTTCTTTCTCTGTAGTAGTTATCGTTATTATAGTTAGTATAGAGTTATGAAAGATAGTCTGTCACGGTAGTAATCTCATAGTTTCCTGTTTCAGTTAGTAGTAAATAAAGATAGTTATGTCACAGTTAGACTCACTTGTTTAGTTCAGCTTTATGTGGGATTGTCACAGTGATCTCTAGACTGTTCATCTCATCTGTCTTTTTTAATCACTGTAAAGCGCTTTGTGTTGCGTTTTTTTGTATGAAAAGCGCTCTATAAATAAAGTTTGATTGATTGATTGATTGATATTGTGACATTACGAGGTACCAAGCAAAAGAAATCGTAGATGTGATGATACACGTTCATTTAGCCAAAATCAAAGCGTGTCATTTGGCTAAAACTCTGCTGAGAGTCACTCCTCATCCCCTCAATTTGCCTTCGGTACGACCTCATATATATTTGTCTGATTCCCTGTTGTTCAGTGGCGTCTTTCATGGTTTGTGTTTTATGTCCGCAGAGAGATGTGTAAGATTGAAAACGGGGACCTTGTTTCTAGAGTGTTCTTTCAAGACCTAGGCATTATTTCAAGTGCTCAACCCGCAGACTGTATATATAAATGGACATGGCTAACTGGCTAGCTGCCACGTTCCTAATAGGAAGTATTCATGGTGGCGCTTCAGGCTCCATCAACTCAGTCTCCAATTTACTTTTACAATGAAAAATTATCACCCCTCTCTCTGTAACTGCTGCCGTGAGCCTCGTCATTTTGGTCTTAAAATGATTGTATTAACCCGCTCTAAACGATCCTGGTGTTTTTATATAGCTGTTTTGTAGGTAAATAATTTCTTCTCCTGCTATGGACCTGGCTCTGAATTCACTCCTATAACCGCTAACATCGTGAGCATCATTTCCCTTAAGGCCGCCACACACTCCAGGAGAATTTGCCAGATTTTGGCTGTGATTCAGGGAGGCGTGACCCGACTTTTTGTCTTCGTGTGCGATTTTGAAGCCGCTGCTCCTCGTGTTTGTGGTGTCAGTGTCAAATCGTAACCACCAAACATCAACAACGCGATGGTAACAGGCGATAAAACAGAGCGTCAGGGGCAGAGGAGCGACAGACACAGAGACGCAACAAACAAACTCGGGATATAGCGAAAATAAAGACTTTATTACTCACCTCCCGTAAAGTGGTACATTTAAAGTGCAGCATCTGATCCACATTATCCATAGAAATTGTCCTCCGCAAATAATGACATCCAGTCCACAAAACTGCCCTATTAATCCATTTTGAAGCGTTCTTTGAAAGTAAAAAGGCAAAAGTTGTTCCTTGCATGTGTTTGTTTACGTCCACAGAGCGTAAAGCTGCAGATTAGCGATAGTGACTCTACTTCCTGTGGACTTTATTGCCTCTTTTATGCTTTAAAAATCCTGTATCTGACGTATTGCACCACATTTCACAAATAATAATAACACAGTTTGACTGGTGTCTAAACTAGAAGTGCAGAGCTCTGATCTTTGAACACTTAAGAGTCTCAAAGTGATTCGTTTTACTGTAGACAGGAAACAGAAGATCCCGCTGCAGTCTTTGCGATCAGAGATTTTAAGTCTCATAAGTCTCTCTTCGTGTCTGTGGTGTGCGCATTTTGTCGCATGTTTAAAAATCATTTAAGACTGAAAAATCCTCTAGTGTGTAGCGGCGTTTAGTCCACTTCTTTATACACTTTAAAACATGAAAATACAATTGCCAAGTTGTCCAAAAGCATGTTTCAAAGTCAAGACACGCCAAAATAATGCAAGTCTATGGCTCCAAAGTCCTCGGCGCGTCCCAAGTTGTCCGTCAAATGCCCAAGTCAGGAATAGATTTTGGGAGATGTGGTAGAAATCTGATGCTTTGTAATTGTTTGGTGTCAACACACTGTTTGAAAATCCATCCGAAACCTCCCCGTCTATCTTGTGCTTGAGTTGTAGCTGGTCTCACTCGGGGCATCAAGTGAGCCAGAATTTGACATGTGCTGTAGAAGTCCTGGAGTCCGCAGAGATAAAAAAAAAAAAGCTTCATATTTCCAGCCTGTCGATCAATGATAGTGCGCGTTGGTGGGGCCGGATCTCATTGTTCTTGATTTTCCCTCAGACACACGGGCTTTTTAAGGCTGTGATGAGCGCTCCGACTCCCCCCTCTGCTGTCAGACCACTCATGCCTATTTCATGTGCAAAAGTGCAGTGGGATTTCGCATTACCATAGTGACAAAAAGTCCATCCAAAAGTGAAACCAATCATTGTGGGGTGCCTGTGAGTGTGCAAAAACAACTGGGACTGAGGTCTGGACTAAACCAAGGACAAAACAAGGACTTTGCAGCACTAAAAAAAGGCAAAGCAAAGATTTTATTTATTATCCTGTCTTGGGTCTTTAAAGGTGCATTGTGTATCTTTTCAGTTGGGGTCAGCCGCCTCCTTTTTTCTATGGAGAAGTCATTGCGCTGCTTGGAATGTTCCACAGTATGACATTAAACGGCTTTACCTTGCATTTATTCAATTATACATAGTTTTATAGCTCAAAAATCCCAAGAAAAACAGATATTCTGACTGTGAGCGGCATCGACTCTTCACAGATCTGACCTGTAATTTCGGTCTGGTTTGGTCTCCATGAAGATAGTAAAGGTTTAATGCCATACTGTGAAGCATTCCAGACAAAGCAGTAACATCTCTATGAAGAAAAGCACCAGAAAAGTTACATAACACACCTTTTAAACATGCTTTTGGTCATCTTCAGATAACTATTTCACATTTTTACACTTAAAATAATGTATGCGTTTGGAAAATATAAATACTGAACGCTTTTTGTTGCATTTTTGTATGAAAAGCGCTCTATAAATAAAATTTGATTGACTAATTGATTGAAAATATACTTTATGAACTACACCTCCATTTCCAATTAGGTATTTAGGCACTGAAACTCCCTCTGCTTGTTGCAACAGGGAAGAATTTAAGCAACGTGAACACTATGCTAACACAATTTGACCAAATAACAAGTCCGGTGTAAATTGTATGGTCTTAAAAACAATCTAGGTAAAATGTGAACTGAACATTAAGTGCACAAATAAAATGACTTGGGATTAATTAAATCCCAGTGAAGCGTGAATTAAGCAAATTACTGGTATGTTTTTGACGGAGACATTATAAATAGCCAAAAGCGAACTACTTTTGACTCGAAAAAGAATTGAATCAGGATTAAACTAGGCCTTAACGAGAACTAGTCCAGGATTAAACTATGTCTGGACCTGGACTAATCCATAATTAAAATTTACAACTATTCTGTAAATTGACTTCACTGACAGCCATAGATTTAATGCAATAGTCACTTGCTGGAGAGCTCATCCTTTCATGAGAAGGTTAGTGGTCCATATCCCAGCGCCCACAGATAAATAGTTTAACTATGTCCTTGAGCAAGGCACTTAACCTGCCTCCCCCCGGTGTTTTACACGTGCAGGTGTATGAATGTGTGTGTGAAGTGGGTGAGTGTTTCCTTGATGTAAAACACTTTGAGTGCCTTGACGCTAGAAAAGTGATAATAATAATAAATCTTTATTTATGAAGCACTTTTAAAAACAGATTTTACAAAGTGTTGTACAAGCAGCAATGAACAATACAAAACAAAAAAATAGCACATGAAAACAAAGAAAACAGTCAGTGATGCAACAAAACAGATGAATTCAAATAAATAAATAAAAGAGAATAAAAAGAAGTAGGGAATAAAAAGAAATAAGGAAGGCCAACCGAAAATGGGTTTTAAGAAGTGATTTAAAAGATGATCCTGATGGTGCAGCCTTATCTCCTCAGGCAGGTCGTTCCAGAGTCGAGGCCCCGGACTGAAAAAGCTCGATCGCCTTTTGTCCGGAGTCTGGACTTTGGAACAGCCACAGGGACCTGCCCGAGGATCTAAGGCTGCAGGAGGCTCATTCGGGGTTAAAAGTTCTGAAATGTAACTTGGTGCAAGACCTAAACGAGCTTTAAAAGTGATCAGTAAAATCTTAAAATCAATTCTAATATATCGGTGTAATTAAGACAAACCACAGGATTTAACCAGGACAAAACTGGGACTAAACCAGGGCAAAACTTTCTCACAATTCCAGACCACATTACTGGGGACTGATCTGCTGCTGTGAGCGTGGCCTCTGACTTGTTCATTGATCATTGCCGTTTTCTTCCAGTGGAGAACACGTTGACCCTTGGCTCGTCTGCGCTCTAATGGCTGAGGGACCCTGTCAGTGTCTGATGAAGCCAGGGCCAGACACCAGTGACGCGACATAACCCTGTCAGAAACCTGCGTCATACATGCCGGCCGCCATCAATCATTAAGCTGAAACATATTTTTTTAGATTATTTTTGTCAAACTGCAAGATGAATTGGCACTTAATGAATTAATATTGATTATTATGCACTTTTTCCAAAATGGTTCCATTTTATATGAAAGCTCAAGCGTCATCCACTAACAACAAGCGATGGGTTTCTAAAATGTACAGTGAGACGATGCATCATTTACAAGGACACAACATTTAAGAAATTATGAAGTAAGTAAGTAAAAGTAAGTAAAAGTATTTGTTAATGTATTTTAGGATTAGAGCAGTCATTCGAACTGTAGCGTTTTAAGGAAAGCAGGGCTACTGAGCTCCTCTTATCAGAGTCCTGCACGGGTCTGATTTTGACAAACCGCACCCGCCCCGTACCCGTCATACCTCAATCTGCTTCCGACCCATTTTCTGACAGAATTTAAATAAAATTCCACATCCGATCCAACCCACTATAAATACACCCGAACCGCACCCGAATGAAAATCAGTCCGAGAGCCAAAAAAAGAGCCACCATTTTATACTCTCAACTCGCTAATTTTCTTTTCAGATCCTCGGGAGTCATTTTGAACTGCAGGACGTCATGTGCGTGGTTTGAAAAGGAAAGTGGCAGAGATTTCTGGGAATGCGCGCAGCAAAAACATGGATTTTACATTTAATCATCTTGTAAAAACGGCGTTTTTGCATTTCACTAAAACAGCGCCCTGTTTTTTGTTCACACATGATGTTTTGTAAACCGCAGATTAGACCCGCGCTCTCCTGCGTCCAACCCGACTCGAACCCACATCCGACACAGCACGCTTTTCACTTGTTTCATTAAAATTTGCGGTTCACCCATCGGGTATCCACGGGTACCCGAACCTGTGCGGGACTCTGCCTCTTATAACATGGTGAATATTCTCCAAGTGTTTCCTGGTGCTTTGGTTTCCTGTAGAGATAGACCAGTATAATTGGCTGATATTTGCACTTTATTCAGTGTATCGGCTTTCAAGCTTCAGCAATATTAAACGATAAACCTAATATGTTATTTAATGTTACTACTCTGCTCTTTTTAGAGGTTTGACGTGAAACAGGACTGTGGATGTCAAAATATCTTTGTCAGAGATATATCTAATATCCCAAATATCAGTCATTCAGTATGTATTATTTTTACTTGTATTATTATGTAGAGCAGTGCAATATAAAGACTGGAGCTGAGTTGGCCAATTTTTTTATTGTATATTTTGGAAAAAGTAATATCGGCTCTACACATCAGCCCAAAAATATCTGCAGGTTATCGGTCTAGATTCTAGACTATTGTTTATGAAAAAAACACATCTTTGATTTCTAATTTCCTGACACTTTCTTGAGGGTTGTATTCGCCCACACACACCATAACTTTATGAAGTAAGATGGAGACATATCAATACGGTCTAAAATGTGACGAGTTACCGTCTAACAGCATCAAAATCTGAAATAGTTGAAAAATAAAACTATTAAACTATAATGCATTGTCTTGTTTTGCTTGAAAAGCCTAATCCCTACCACTTCTTACAAATTGCCTGATTGATATGATAACTAAAAAGGTTAAACTTGGAAAAACAATAACATGATTTTGTTGTAGTCGGCAGTCGGGTTGACTTTGATGTGCCGGCTTCCCACAGTTCACCGGGCCAATTATCACCTGCGGTTTCACTTCAGATATGTTGTTTGTTTTGCACTGATAACATCAGCAAATCTGGGCAATTATTTGGGTAATTATCTCCAAACTCATAAATTCTGGTCACAATGAAGATAAGACCCAAATAACACTTTGCTTCTTTAACAAATGTTCTGGTAAGGACTATTTTATCTGCCATCGCCGTGCCCCAGATATTAACCGACACAAACAATGAATATATTAGTGGGAATATTAGAGCGAGTATCCATCATTTTTTATCCCTCTGAAGTGTGGTTTATTTTGCTGCATGAGACAGAGGAGGAAGTTGATTTTCATAATGATTAATGGTAGCGTATGGGAAGAACTAGGGAGGATGGATTGCCTTAAAGATGAGTGGGCCACGAGTTTTGACACCGCAATGGAAGTCTGACCCAAACTCGTAAAACGTAGCATCAGTTTAATTAAAAAAAACAGAAGCTTGAGTGAAATACAGCAGGAGAAGACAACTAGTGTCCACTGTCTACGTGAAATGAAGATTTTTGTGGCAGTAGGTTCGCAGTAAAGGTGACAAGTTGTAGTGTTAAAGGTGCGTTGTGTAACTTTTTGGGTGGAAGGCTTGTCAAATACTTTTCTCCGTGGAGACGTTATTGCTTTGTCTGGAACGTTTCACAGTGTTTTTGTCAACCCAGGAAGAGTCTAAAGGCAAGTTTAAAAAAGGTGAGCCGTACGGACAAAAAACGATATCACGTTTAATATATCGGAAATGCCCGTAAATGTCTTGGTTGAGGGTCAAGCCTCAAAATGAATTGACTGTAAAATGAAATTACAAAATCACAGAAATATTAAACACAAAACAATATGCACTGCCTGGGCAAAAATAAAAGTCGCCACCTGGATTTAACTAGACAAATAGGTACGAGGTTGCTGCAGTTGGTCAGGTCTAGGTTCAGCAACAGTATTTCTAATTAATTAATTTAATCTAGTCTAATACATTACTAAATACTAATAAATACAACACTAAATACAATACTAAATACAAACAATCAATGAAATACTGTCCCACTTTAACTTGAACTAAATCGTACTAATTTGTTTATTCTGTATTTATTCTTTATTCTTTATTTGGATCCCCGTTAGCTTCCATCATGTGGTTGCTAATCTTCCTGGGGTCCACAAAAAAAAAAAAAGCCAGTTTAAAATACATTTACAATTAAAAGCTCAAGTCACATTGCCACGATACCCACTGACCTGTACAGTAATAGAGACAGTGGCATAAAAAACAATGATTATGATCTTATCTTTAAAAACATATATTTAAGTTTCCTTTTGAAAGACGTTGTTGTTTATGTTGTTGTAAGGCGACCTTGGGTGTCCAGAAAGGTGCAAAGCGCAGAACACAATGCACATTCATATGCTGTTAAAAAAAAATAAAAATAAAAAAGCATGCAAAATTTGAGAAAAATTATCCGCAAAACAGCAATGCCGTGAAAGATGAACCGCGTTATATTGAGGGACGACTGTAATGGCATTTTTTAGGAGTGTGTAACTTTTCTGGTGTAGGAAATATTATTGCTATGTCCAGAATGTTTCACAATGTGGCATTAAATCTTTCTATCGTCATTGAGACCAAACCAGACCAAGTCCCAGGTCAGATCTATGCAGAGGCGACCCCGCTCACAGTCAGAATGCCTGTTTCTTCTATTTTTTTTTAGCTATAAAACCACCTGTAATCCAATAAATGTAAGTTAGAGCTGTTTAATGTCATACTGTGGAACATTCCAGGCAGCGCGATGACATATCCATAGAAAAAGCAGGTGACGGACCCAAAACCAAGAAGTTACGTACCCGCCTTTACGTTCTAAACACAAGATGCTGAATTAAAGATACTTGAATTTCAATAACGATGCAAACAGCGCCTGATACGTGTCCTTTAGTTGTACAGTTTGAAATATCAAAGCTATAACCGTGTACAAGTTATACAAAAGGCTTGAGTTATGCTATATGCACCTGTTAAAGCATATTGCATATTATATTCCATCGTTTATATTAGGCCATGTATGAATTTACATAATTATACTGCAGAATCCTTAAGTTCACCACCAACCAGGTTTTCCAGGTCTCAGAAATGGTAATAGGCGGATAAGAATAAGAAATATATGTTGCTCAAGGTTTCATAGTTACATCTGTTGTTTTGTGCACTCAGAACACTCTGTAAGCACCTTCATGTCTCATTTGAATTTGCTACACGTGTTTGCAATTCCCTTATTTCTGAAATGCAAAAGTTTAGTTTCTTTGGTTCCCTGCCTACACGTACCATATGCAACAGCAAGAAACAGTTTGTCAATCCAGGAAGTGTCTAAAGTCAACTGTAAATAGTGACAGAACGTTTAATATATCTGAAATGCTATGAAATTTCTTGTTTGAGGTGAGTTTTGAAATGGAAATGGAAAAATTACAGAAATATTAAACGTACTCTCATTTATTTTATGCGAATGCTTCATCTGGAATGTTTCACAGTACGGCATTAAACCTTTCAATCTTCACGGAGACCAAACCAGACCAAGTTACAGGTCAGATCTGTGGAGAGGCGACCCCGCTCACAGTCAGAATATCTGTTTTTTTTAGGTATTTTGAGCTATAAAACCACCTGTAATTGAAATAAATGTGAAGTGCAAATGTTTAATGTCAAATTGTGGAACATTCGAGGCAGAGCAATGACATATCCATAGAAACAAGCAGGTAACGGGCAATTTCAAGTGTTTCCCACAGGTTTAAACTGAGATTATGGTGCAGCAATCTCAATTTCCGTTTTATAAAACTGCGGTGCCCAATGGGAGTTAATATCGCCATAAACTCTTTGTTGTTGATGTTTACGACAACGTGGAGTGTTTCTAATGCAGAAGACAGACTTTTTTCCATCATTGTTCTGCCTGAAATGTTCCACAGTATGACTTTAAACAGCTCTACCTTACGTTTATTCAGTTACAGGTGGTTTTACCGCTCAAAAATACCTAGAAAAACAGGCGTTCTGACTGTGAGCGGGGTTTTCTCTTCACAGATCTGACCTGTAACTTGGCGTGGTTTGGTCTCCATGAAGATAGAAAGGTTTAATGCCAGACTGTGGAACATTCCAGTCAAAGCAATAACATCTCCATGAAGAAAAGCACCAGAAAAGATGCACCAATAAGTAATTTTAGTTGAATATTGCGCAGATTCTAACCTAATGATCCACGGATGTCATAGATTTGAACGCAAACACAAGTATTATATGTGTTTTTTTAATTAGAAACTTTATACAATGTCTATTTGTAGCTGTAAGTTGTAATATTGAGTTTTATTCACTGATGTTTGTCGAAAGTGAATCTAGTTTTTCCCTCCTTTAGAGTTTTATTCACTGATGTTTGTCGAAAGTGAATCTAGTTTTTCCCTCCTTTAGACTTGGATCATGTTACAGATCTTCAGAAAAGGTCACTCGTTTTCATTACACCGCTCTGACTGTGACCTGCCTTTTTCATTTTTTAAGCTCACTATAATCCAGCTTTCAAATTTCTAAACTTGAAGGGCACTCCAAGAGCGACACAGAGACACCCACTGCCAAGGCTCCACAACCACCAAAAAATTAATTCAAAGAAAAAAAATAAAAGAAAGCAGTACCAAAATGTAATGGATTTGCTCTTGGCCTGCGCCCTATTCGTTTTTCTTTCCTTTTTTTTTTGCAATCCCATAGAACGACAAACAAAATACAAAAGCACTGGTGGAGTTTTTCTTTTGTATATAGTACTAAAACCGTCCTTGACATGATTTACATGAGCTGACCTAAAACCATTGCACAAACATATTTTTTATTGTCCAACTCTGTGATTACCTGTGGCGCTTCCATTCACGGTTAAAGGCTTTAGCGAAGCCTCTCCAAATTCATGTATTTTTCAAAAACCTTTTCATCTGCGAGACCTGCCAGAATCCTCATCCAGGAAGTGTGCAGTGGCGGGAGCAGGCTATTTCCTGGGAGCTTAAGCAGACTGCTAATAGTGGCGCCCGCTAAAGCCCGCACAATAACATGCTCGGGTCTGTACCGCTCAAAGCTCAGGTGAGGACATGGGCTGGTTTCTCTTATTCTCAGGCTGCCATCTGTCCCAACAAATAGTTTTCAAAAAGCAGATTTCACACTGCAGCTAGTAGGAATACAATAGGCCCGTGGAGCGGTATTCAGCGCAGTTCGTGAATAAAGATCGGATTTAAGATAATTGGAGCTTGCTATGCATTTTTCTTTGTGTGGTTTTAAAATGTAACTTTTAAAATTTTAACCTTGGGTATTGTCACTAGGGTTATGAAAAGTATCGAAAATCAGATAATCAATACTAAGCCGCCGGGATGAAAATCAGCTGTTCCAAATCCGAGGCCATGGTTCGCTCCCTTAGAGATAGGCTGAGGAGCGCAGTCACACGGGAGGAGCTCGGAGTAGAGTCGCTGCTCCTCCACGTCAAGAGGAGCAGCTGAGGTGGCTCGGGCATCAGTTCCGGATGCCTCCTGGACGTCTCCCTCAGGAGGTGTTCCGGGCATGTCCCACCGGAAGGAGGCCCTGGGGAAGACGCAGGACACCCTGGAGGGACTATGTCTCTCTCTCTGGCCTGGGAACGCCCTGGGATCCCCTGGAGGAGCTGGAGGAAGTGTCTGGGGTGAAGGAAGTCTGGGAGCCCCTGTTTAGGCTGCTGCCCCCGTGACCCGGCCCCGGATAAGCAGAAGAAGATGGATGGATCAATACTAAACTAGTATCAAAACTAGATATTCATATAAACAGGGATCAATACTAAAAAAAGTAAGAGTTGTATCAGAACAAGTAAAAGAGCACATAGACTAGTACAGGCCCATGGACGACTGAGGGATTACACAGATATAAGACCACATGGGAATATAAAAGAAAGCACTATGCCTTAATGTTGAAAATGACATTCTGTTGTCTAAGGAAAAAGTGTTTTTAATTATTTTGGCATTTGTATCAAATCTACTCCGTAGTATCGAAATGGTTTGAAATTTGATCAAATTTTATCATGACGACACTACTATCTTTACAATTATTGGCCTGCAGAAACTAGACTGAGTTTATTCCTCTTGTTTGAGTGAGTTTCCTGACGTACTCCAGCCCGGCCCATGTGTTCTTCACAGTAGATAAAGCTCCCAGTGCTCCTGACCAGCCTACGGGGCTGCTAAGTGATTTTCTTTGCTTATTTTAGCCTCATCCACTAACAGCATTTTGGTAGATGTTAATCCACAGAACAGTAAATCTTGAGATAATTTTAGATCAACAAATGTTTTTCCCTTGTTATAATCCAGCCCTTAAATTAAAAGTGCTAAAATAAAAGAGGTGGTAATTCCATGCGTGTTAATGAGCGCCCACACTGGGTTAGGATTTGACAGATAAAACAATGAATGTTCTGTTTCACATGGATAAGGTTACTTTTTATGACTCAGCTCTACTTTCTGTCATTTAAACATTTTAGTTTTTTAAGTTTCCTTCACACACAGTGATATGACTGATGTAAAACTGCAATAAACCATATATGTGCATGTACAAATGTGTATAGAAATGGACAGAGGTAAAGCGCTGTCCGTCGTGTTCTTCTGACCCATTGATTTACTTTGGAATGTTGTTGTCATTTTCTCTAACGGCTGCAGTGAGCCTTGTCATTTTGGTTTTAAAATGTTTGTGTTAACCCACTGTACATGATCCTGGTGTTTTTATTCCACTATATTGTTCGTTAAAAGAAAAACGATTCCTTATATTGAGCCTGGATCTAAATTCGCGCCTGTAACTGCTAACCTTGTGAGCTTCGTTTGTGATGTCACACTCACTTAATCCACTATTTTATATCTATTTATCTATGCAATAAACATTTGCCGCAGGTACAGTTAACATAAAAAGGGAAAAGAACGTGAAAAACTGTAATCTGCACTGTAATACCATAGCTTCAGTTCTACAGAATGGTGCTCCTGACAGGTTACTTGAGTGACTCGGTTAAATGCAGAGCCCAGTGGGGACAATGGATTTTATGAAATGCAAATTACAAATACAAACACTGTTTTAACTTTTTTAGCAACCTCCCTAATTAGCCTTGTGTGTGACACATGGAACAAAGAGGCCCATAGCCCCAGTGTTTCCTTATAGACCAAAACTTTTTAAAACCTTCTCCTCCTCTTTTGGCACTGCAGAAGTCTTCTTTACTGTACACCGCTTCATTCTTTACAGTTTGGTATATCCAACATTCATTTGCATATTAAACTTAACACAAACCTACAGAATCCCGGCGTACAGACTGTGCTTTCCAGTGCCAGCCGTGCCTCTTCCTTGCATATCTCCTGGCGTCGCGTGGGAGGTTTGTTATTCCTGTCACCACTTCTCCTGCCTCCTTTCCCCCACTTTTTAACCGCCCTAATTCCAAGCCTTGTTCCGCGTCTATTGTTCACCACCTACTACATAATGCATTTCATTAGAGCGTCTCCGCCTGTCCACGGCATCTTTCTCATAAACAACTTAAGTTTCCCCTCCCCCACCCCTGTCTCATGTCTGGGCTGCCATCATTTCAATTAGGAGCCCGGTTGTTTTGTGATGTTGTCTTGACACATGTTGGCATGTTCATTATCTCATCTGGAGCAGTGACAGGAGAGAGCCTTTGCTGACTCCACATCCGGCTTTACATCGTCGTTCCGTGTGAAGTGTGCGTCTTAAAGCTCACATCTGTTTGCTTTGTGGCTTTGAGAGTGTGGAAAACAGGCCAGTGTAAAAGAATGTAAGAATAATACAATTGGAGGTTGTTTATGAACATGAGACACTGGGAATGTTGTGTGTTGTGGTCTTTCTTTTCACATGGGGTTTAGTGATCATGAAACCAACCGGAAAAGGTGCTGTAGTAGATTGTTATTGCATTAAAAATGTAAAAAGTTAATTTTAATGAGGAACTCCAGCACATTTTAAGCTAAAGTCCATTGCTAGAGGTGGTGGAATACTGTCAGAAGCCAAAAATACAGCACAGATCAGTGTTGCCTCGGCGGAAATCTCACTGTGGCAGTGAGTCTGTCAAGGCAACAAACTAGCGTTATGATGGGTGCAAGGTCTTAACTTCCATGTAAAACGCCAATTAGCACACTGAAGAAGCTTAACACCACTTTCTAACCCATTTTACAACAGCCACGAGTCTAACAAACAAAACGCTCTACCTGGCTCACTCATTAGTGTCTGGAAACGTTATAAAACAACTTTATAAGCAGCTTTAGCCTTACCTTTGTTGATTTCCCACTGCGCACGCGAAAGCCCAAAAGACTCTACTGGCAACTCCAGTGGCAGCAAACCGCTAGTAGCCGGCAGAAGCAACAAGTGAGAATCAACTGTGAAGAAGAATCGACTGTGAAGAAGAAGAGAAACTGAAAATTGTTGAAAGAAAATGGTTCGGGGATGTATTTTTTAGCATTTTTCAAAAAATATAATTCACTCGTAAATGAATGGGATTAGAAACGACATCGGTGATCGAGTCTTCAAGTCAGAAATTATTCAAATGATTTTTGATGAGGAAGCAACATTATAACATAGATCAGAAAATAGTTGTTTAATATGGACCCTTTAACTATATGGCCAAAATTTTAAAGACAAACAAATGCCAGATATGGATTGGGATGGAAATATGGAGTATGGAATAAACGAAGAACACAACAAAAAGATGCAATACAAGTAAATGCATTATTGTTAGTAACTTGTAAATAATGTATATACTTGATGTCATTTGAAAAACAGGGGAGTACTGTGTATCCACTGATTAAAAAATAGGATCGTTGCCATCACGTTTAACAATGAAAACTAAATATTTTACCTTTTTGACTGATAAAAAGTCCTCAAAATGTTGCCTACATCCGAAATCCACGAATAGGAATTTCACTTGCCGATCTTTGGCAGAGTACAAGAATTTCCACCCACTCCAACCCAACCAAATTAGAAATCTGTGCAGAAAACCATATCCTCTCCAATCAAACAGGTGCAAACAAAAAAGTATGAATTATACTTTTCAAATTTCAAACTATTTCGACACTAAGGAATAGACTCATTACTCAGTTCCGATTCCGATACCACGATGATTATAAAAAAAACACTTTCTTTAGACAATAAGGTGTGATTTTCAACTTTAAATGTGGTTTTATATCTGTGTAATCCCTCAGTGGTCCAGGTAGGTTCTATAGTCGTCCATGGGCGTCTACTCGGTTAATTTCTGTCCTGTGAATGTGACTTTTCAGTATTGATACCTGCTCAAATGAGTATCTAGTTTCGATAATAGTTTTAATATTGAATAGTATCTGATTTAGCTTTATCATACATATCGCAGGCATGGTCTTTGTACAGTAAATATTTGTCGCTCTGCCCCCTGTAGGCGCGAGGTGTCTCTGTTTACTCCTTATATCCACTTGTTAGAAAGATTTAAAGGACAAAATTGACTCTTTTGACCTTTAAGTCATGTTATAATGTTGTTATGTCCTCAAAAACATACCTTTTGTTTCATTCACACATGTTTGAGTAATCCCGAATTATTAGTCTTTCTACATTTCTGAATCTTAAAGGGATAGTTTGGGTTTTTGACATGAATCTGTACGTCCCCGTCAGCAGTGTCGTGCATCAACACTGACTTACCTCCCGATAGCGTCCGGTGAGCTGAGTTCTTGCTCGGTTTCGATGCTGACAAAAGTGTCCGGCAAGTTGGCTGGAGACACGAAAATAAAGTGTTTTCCTTCTCAAAATAATATGTGCTCAAAAGAGTGATACAGTTGCGTCACAAAACATGAACCATGAAAAAGTCAGACCTCACAATCGCTTGGTACTATTTTCTGTCCAGTCATATCACTGCGCTGCTGCCAGTCTATGGAACCAGGCGAAGCCGCAGACCGTTGACAGCTGCAATGCAAGAGAGCTCAAGTGAGGGAGCTAACATGAGAGCTAGAGTGATAAGTATATAAGTCTGAGCACGTAAACACTGCCGAACCACTGAAAAAGTGTTGGATTTGAGCGCGACTGTCACCTGGTTCCATAGACTGGCGGCAGGGCACAGTGATATGAGCAGAGAGAAAATAGTACCAAGCGATTACGAGGTTTGACTTTTTCATGGTTCACGTTTTGAGGCACAAATGTTTCACTCTTTTGAACACATTGTTTTGAGAAGAAAAACGCTTTATTTTCTTGCCCCCAGCCAACTTGCTGGACACTTTCATCAGCACCGAAACCGAGGAAGAACTCGACTCACCGGACGCTGTCGGGAGGTAAGGCAGTGTTGATGCACGACACTGCTGACGGGGACGTACAGATTCATGTCAAAAAGCCAGAACTATCCCTTTAAAAGGCTCTGTTCCACTTTGTGATGTTATGAAGCGGTAGTTTTCAAGTTAGTTCGCTATTTTTTACCTTTTTTTCTATAAAGACTGATGATTCCAAGGCTGAAATTACCCAAAAGATTATAGCGAAAATGCATGGACTTCTAAAACGCAGTGGAGCACTTCCTGTATAACCCCATGATATCATAAGGTGGAACGGAGTGTTTTTGGTATGAGGGAAAAACACAGCCTAAAACTACAGGAATATATCTGAATGAAACAAAACACAACTCCAGGTATGTTTGTGTTGTGGAAAGAATATTCTAACATCAGAAACACATCAGAAAATGGTGTAATATGGGCGCCTTTAAGTGAACTGCAGAAGTGGAGAAAACAAGAGCGGTTATTAAAGGCGGTTGCCCTGTTTGTTCCCGTTCTAATCTGACTCTGGTTCATTCTCACAGCGCTCAGTGTGTGAATGTGCTGCTGAACTATGGTGTTGATGGAAAAAGTGAACTCTCAGCTGCTTTCAATTGCCCCCAGGTCCTGCTCAGATGAAGTGAGAATGCAGAGTGTGCCAATACATGCACCCCAACGCAGAGCAGCTCACGAAAAGCACTACGCAAACATGGAGCTTAGTACTGAACCAGAAGTGGCAATCTGAAAAGCCAAGATGAGAATAAGAGAAGCTGTCAAAAGCTTTGTTAATCAGGTACTAATTTATACTAATCAGATACTGTGGATGAAGTAGTTTTGTTACTTAAAGGTCCTATATTACACAGATTTGACTCTTGTGAGTGTTAAGACATGTTAGAATGTTATTACCGCCTGAAAAACATACCTGGAGTTGTCTTTTGTTTCATTCACACATGTTTGAGTAACCCTTTTTATTAAAAGGGTTCCTACCATGTTAAAAAGTCTTAAAAGCATTGAATTTATGAATTTGGAAATGATACCTTAAAAAGACTTGTCTGGGTTTTAAAATTTGTACAGTACGCAACATATCCGTATCACATTTCTCCTCAAAAGTTTAATTTGTCAACCACCATTATTTGGTTAAATAACGTTGCCTAAATGAAAAGTGGCAGAACCAATAATTGAGAACATAACGCAGGCCAGGGTCAAACTCCTCCGAAAACATCACTAAAGATCACCACAAGAAACAAGCTCAGTAGAAGAGTAAAATCAGACAATTTCAAGAGAAAACAAAGTTTGATTAAACGTTGGTTTTACGTTACCGAGCGACACATTTCATGCTGGGATTATGGGGAAGAGAATCTGTATTCCTCGTTTGAGAAATAAATGAAGACAAATTCAAGAATTTTGTTTTTCTTTGCCGGTACGTCTATGAAAAAGTTATTAAGTTTTTATATAAATGGTCTTCAAAAGGTCTTTAAAAACTTGAACTTGAAGAAACCTGTTGGAACTCTGTATTAAGCTGTCTACATCTCCAAAACTCAAAATGCTCTGTTCCACCTTGTGATGTCACAAAGTGGTCGTTTTCAAGTACCTCTTACCTTTTGTTCGGTATTAATTGGCAGTTCCAGGGATTATCCACATGACAGAACTTGGTCTGGTTTGGTTCTCATGAAAATAAAGGTTTAATACCAAAATGACATTCCTGACAAAGCAGTGACATCTCCAGGGAGAAAAACATTTGACGGACCCTCCACCAGAAAAGTTACACAATGCATCTTTAAGCTGTTTGTTTTGAAAAAATGGGCATAAAAAACAGAAACAAAACATAAATATTGTGTCTGCTGTAATGTCAACCAAGAATATATATATTTTTGTGAAACGTCGATACAATAAAGCATAACAAAAAAGGAATTCATGCATTTTTATCAACGAATTTAACCCACTTCATCTTGCTTTATGTTTTTTCTCCAGGGAACGAGTTTGGTCACCCGGAGTGGCTAGACTTCCCCCGAGAAGGCAACAACCAGAGCTACCATTACGCTCGGAGACAGTTCAACCTGTTGGACACTGATCACCTGCGCTATAGCCAGCTCTACCGCTTCGACCGCGACATGAACTGGACCGAGGAGAAGTACGGCTGGCTCGCTGCCTCTCAGGTAACGTCCGGCATCTCATCACACCCCTAGAGACGCCTCCACGGTCATTTTCTCTACTTATTTTTATGAGGAGATACGTCAAGCCATTTTACAAAGCGTGGGCGACATTTGATCTGTAAAATGCTTTAAAAGGGTGTTGGAGGGTTCGTCACCTGCTTGTTTCTATGAATATGCCATTTCTCTGCCTGGAATGTCCCACAGTATGACATTAAACAGCTCTATTTAACATTTATTTAATTACAAGTGGTTTTATAGCTAAAAAATACAGAGAAAAACTGGTATTCTGACTGTGAGCGGGGTTACGTCTCCACAAGACAGAAGATAGAAAGGTTTAATACCGTATTGTGAAACATTCTGGATAAAACAATCATATCTCAGACCCTCCACCAGAAAAGTTACACAATGCACCTTTAATGTATTGTATAGTAATTAGTCTTGTCACGATACTAACATTTCAAACTCAATTTCAATACTAAGGAATAGAATCGACATTCAATACTGATTCCATTGTCACGGCCATAATAAAAACATACCTAAAAACTCTTTATTTAGACAATAGTATGTAATTTTCACATTTAAATCTTACTTTCTTTTATATATTCCCTTCTGGTGTAATCCCTCAGTGGACCATGGGCGTATTGTTGTTGTTGTGCTCTTAGACTCCGATTCAGCTCAAGATCGTTATAAAGCTTCAAGAAAGGTTCATTTCTGTCCTGTGAATGTGACTTTTTTAGTATTATCTTGTTTTGATAATCTTATAAAATCAATTAGTATCTGATTTTCGATCATTTTCACAGTCCCGATAGTAATAAATTACAGTAGCCTATATTTTACAGAGATTTCCTTATGAACAGTCGTAACACTGATGATGGCCTGGGTTTGAATATGGCCCTAGGGAAATAACTGCCCCCCCTGTGGTACCTAGAGATTCTATTGGTGTTATGTTTATTGACACTAAGAAAACAAAAAACAATTAACTTTTAATTAGACCACAGGTCATACCTGCTTTATTAAATCAAACTTCAAATTTATAGCCTCCTTTTTATTGCTTGCTGCGTGACCTTCAAAGTGATTCTTCTCTACAAAGACCTTTGGAACACAGCATCATTTGCAAAACAGCAGAGACAACATCATTTCTTTAAATAATCCTTATAAAATATTATGTAAAATGTTTATAATAAAATTGCAATAAACATTTATATAAAATACATTCTGATTAAACATAGGTGTGTGTTCCTGGTTTGATCTCTGTTTGAGCTGTTTGGTCCTGATGTACTGTAGACCTGGTTTAGTCCAGTTCAAGTCCTAGTCAAGTTTAGGCCTGGTCTAGTCTAGGTTTAGTTCTGGGTTTAAATTTCGTGTCCATTGCACTGGTGTGTAGATTTATTGCAAACATTGTGTCCCAGTGTAAATATGCACATTCGTTGACGTAACTGATTGCAACAGGAAGGGCATCTGTATTAAATTATTCAAAACATTTATAGAAAATACATTTTGAGAACACAGGAAGGGCATCTGGCCTAAGAAGCAAAAACGATAAATCCTCCCAATCTCCTTCAGTCTAATTCACAGTGTAGACTATGCACAAAAAATCTATTTCTTTCTTTTGTAAGTTAGTCAAACTCAGTTATTTTTGTCTTATCTTTGAAACAGAAACTCCTTAAACATTTCAGACTCCCTCTGCAAACCTCATACATTTTAGTTAAGTGTCCCTGTCCCGCTGGTTGAGAAACTCTGCCTTACACCTCACAGCACAATGAGCTTCCATATTTGAACCGCATTCTTCTTCCCATCCCACGGTACACCTACATGCAGGTTATTTTGGAAAACGTCTCATTCCGTGTTTGCTGGGAGCGCTACACTAATAGATTTTGCTGTGTGCGCGTCATTTCGTGAGTCTGTAATTGAAGCCTGTGGGTAAAAGACTTGAGTTTATCTCTCTGCGGGGCTGAGTGCAGAGATGGAGTAATGCATATGTGCGGAAAGTGACACGGATTACAAGCTAGTTTTGTGTAAGACATCCCAAAAAAACGCTCCATTCTTAAAGTGCGTATGCCGGTGTCACGGGTTCGTACAAAATAAATGGAAAAAAAATGATGGCTCAGTCGAAAAAACTTCCCTTAAGGAGTTTTATTCACACTACAGCCCAAAGTGCAAAGTGCAGTGTTTACAGTGAAATGAAGCAAAGTCCAAAAAAATGAAGTATTTACCGCAGCAGCATTCACAGCAAAACAGCACCGCACAGTCAGACCGAGGACAAACAACAGAATGAGCAGAGCTTCCCCTTAAATACCCCTTAGCCCTGCCCCCTAGGATCACCAATTAACAAAACATAGGGTTTTAAGGATTAACACGGGCAAAAACTGTACTCACCCCCCATATGGCCTTCCTTCATTAACTAATACACTTCAGAAAACTGTATAAAACACAAATTAACCGCAATGGTTGAGTCTATCCAAATCCAAATCCACTTTATTTATTTAAGTTGAGATAGTCTTACAAGATTTTGTACTTTGAGTATATGTGTACACCCATACAAATACACATATATACATAGACACTCATTTATACATATATATCCTCACTCATAATTATATTCTGATATATATACCTACATACATATGCATTTTTAAAAATAGAACTTTAAATTAACATGGTAGCAGAGAACCAGGGTGTGCTTTAAGACATCATAGACTTTACTAAAGACTTATTTTTCAAACAGACCGTTAACTGTGTATTTTAGTGTTTTTATTATATTTGCACCTTGTTGACCTATTAGCGATCTATTTACTGAATCTATTTGATGAATTTATTAGATGTTTTTCATTATTTATTACACTTTTATCTAATGTGTGGACGTTTATCTATCTATCTATCTATCTTATCTATCATCTATCTCTCTCTCTCTCTATACAAAGTCCGACCGTGTGTGTCTAATATAATTCAACCATCCCCTCCATAAATGTTCAAATTTGTCTATCTCCAGCCTCACCGATGCCGTCACTTTCTCCATATCGTATATATATTTTGCATTACATCCACCCACTCGTCTACTTTATTTGATCTGTTCACCATTTTTTGGTGATTGCCTTCTTGCTCGCTAACAGCATCATTTTCATAATCTTACAGTCATTCCCTCTAGTGAAGGTTTCAGTTTTACCCAGTTAAAGAAGCTCAAAATTTAGGGGAACATTACAGTTTGCTACTTTATCAATGATAGTTTTAACTCCCGTCTAATATGGTTTCAAAAGTGGGTGTCCCCAAAAAATGTGAAAATGAAAAGTGATCTGCCTTGGAAGCACCACAGGATCTCCAACATTCTGCATATTTCCTCTGCGCAGGTGTCATAAAGAATCTATTTATATTCTTCCAACCGTACTCTCTCCAAAATAAAGAGTTTGTGGTTGTCCATTGACACAAAGTTATTTGCTCCCAGCCCTTTACTGAAATTACAATGTTTGCTTCTCTTTTCCATCTTTCTTTCCCATAATCTGTCGTGTCCCACTTCATTTCTACAGCACAGTTTACACACAGAGCAGTTTCCAAAGTGCTGCACAGAAGAAAAAACAAAAAGAATGCTAAAATTTGGTCATACCAGTCCAAAAACAATAAAACCAGTCAAATCAAATTAAAGCAGCACCGTAAAAATCACAAAGTAGAATTAAATAAATAAAATAAAATAAATAAAAGACACAGAGGAGCACACAAACTCACGCTGTGTTAAAAGCCAGAGAGTAAAAGTGGGTGTTAAGACGAGATTTAAAACACTCGATTGTGGGGCTGTTTGGACGTGGGTGGCAGAGCGTTTCCACAGTTTACGGCCGACTACAGAAAGCCCGATCCCCGTTGGTTTTAAATCTTGACTTTGGCACCATTTAAAGCTTTAAAAACAAACAATAAAATCTTAAAATCAACTCTAAAACGAACTGGAAGCCGGTGCAGCGGCGCTAAAATAGGGGTAATGTGGTGGCATTTTCTAGCTTCCAGTTAAAAGTCGCGCAGCAGAATTTTGGACCAACTGTAAGCGAGAAAGTGCAGGAGGCTGATGCCGGGAAAAAGTGCAGCACAGTCGTCTAAACGAGAGGAGATAAAAGCGTGTATGACCTGTTCAAACCTCCATGAAGTTGGCCCCCCATCAAACGCAAACCTGCACAAAAACTATGTCAATCGTTTGTGCTGTTTTGTGCTGCAAAAAGTTTCGTTTGTGCGATTCTGGTTCTTAATAAATAGCGCTTAGTAGCACGTTAAAGGAGGGCACATGACATAGATTTTTACATCATTTGAACAGGACCTGCGTGAAGTTGGCCCCCATCAAATGCAAACCTACACAAAAACTATGTCAATCGTTTGTGCTTCGTTTGCGCTGTTTTGTGCTGCAAAAAGTTTCGTTTGTGCGATAAGATATTTGCAGTTTTATTTTCGGCCGATGACGTCATCCAGCCCCTCAAAATGTTAAACAGAGCTCAAAACAGGGAGAAAATTATAGAAAACATTTGTATTTTGTTTGTGCTGTTTTGAGCTGTGACATTTTTCATTTGTGCGAGTTTATTTCTAAAATTATTCATTATTATTTCTGCGGTAATTATAGGACATCATTTTTTAGAAATAAACTAATAAAAATTGTCAGTAAAAACAGCACAAACGAAATACAAACGTTTTCTATCATTTTCTTCCTGTTTTGAGGCTGTTTTAACATTTTGAGGGGCTGGACGACGTCATCAGCCAAAAATAAAACTGCAAATATTTTAAGAACCAGAATTGCACAAATGAAACTTTTTGCAGCACAAAACAGCACAAACGATTGACATAGTTTTTGTGTAGGTTTGCGTTTGATGGGGACCAACTTCACAGAGGTCCTGTCTATGGACATGTGCCCTCCTTTAAGCACTATTTATGGCGAAAGGTAAGGAGCGTGTGGCCGCGTAGGTGCTGAATGACTCAAATTTGATGAACTACAATTGTTAATGTATCATTTTGATGCCTAACTTTGTGCACTAATACATGGATAAATGTTTTATAGGTGTCCCCATCTGAGGCTTTATGTGCTCAGTTTCTTGTGCCTGCAAAAATGAGTAGCTCTTTGGCATTTTCAAGTCAAATTTTAAACCTAAAAATTGCCAACTTGGGAAAATGAACGTGACTGTTCTTTGCAAAAATCTTAAATATCATAAGCATAACTGTGTTTTAGTAAAATGAGTTTTCTAACCTGGCACAGCCACTTTTAACAAGTACATCACACCTACAGTACCTGCATTTATTCAGTGTCAGTGTGTGATCTCCTTAAGGCCGAACAGTGAATTTTTAGCATTTATTTTGAAAAGGTGTCTCTGTTGGAATCGTCAGACTTTTTTCTTCATACAAAAGCGAGCGCTGATGGCTTCACATTTTAATGAAAGCGAGAGGAATGAAAAATTGTCCTTGGCCCTGTCTGAAAATATTCAAAAAGCATCACGCATCTTTTTGACACTTCAGACACAAAAAGAAATTTCATTAATGTTTTATATTCAAAATGAAATATATAAAATGAAACTTTTCTTTGAACAAGCTTTCACACTTAAAAAACTATGTTACGAAAGTCGTAAGTGAATAATACACTTTTAACCAGCCATCATTTTCAGCCTTTTGAATAGTTTGAAAATGGGATATTTTACTTCTGTTGGGTGTTAACTGCTCACACATAACAGATTTCGATCACCAATAAGCCTTTATTATTAGTCTCTCTATATCTCCAAAGCTCAAAATGCTCTGTTCCACCCTGTGATGAAGTTACATAACGCACTAGCCGTTACGTTCCAAACAGGAAGTGCTCCAGGCTCTTCCGGCTTCTGACCCTGGATCCCATTGACTTACCCTGGGATCTGGTGGCTCCTCTCTCTGTACCTGCTGCTGTGGCCTCGTCGTCTTGGTCTTAAAATGTTCATATGAACCTGCCCTACACAATCCTGATTTTTTTAATTTAGCTATTTTGTTCCTAAATCAATATCTGAACATAAATAATGGACTGATCAGGTGCCTTCATCCCAGAGGTCGCTCCCGTTAGCGTTGGCAACAGATTTGATTGACACCTAGTGCGTTTCATTGCTAAGTAAGTCCCATAGACATATATGAGTGGACTATATATGTGGACTAAGTGAGTGTGACGTCACCCACAGCGTTCAGCACCGCTCAAATGAGGCTCGCGATGCCACAGTTACAGGAGCGAATCTGGAGCCAGAATCTATGTTCTGAATAGCATTTTTTTGACGGACAAAACAGCGGGGAAAAAATTCAGGATCATGTAGAGCGGGTTAATATGAACATTTTAAGACCAAAATGATGAGGCTCACTGCAGGAGTTACAGAGAGAGGAGCGATAAGATCTCAATGTAAGTCAATGGGAAAAAGGGAGAGATGGAGCCGGAAGAGCCTTCTGGAGCACTTCCTGTTTGGCACGCGGCAGCTAACAGGTTAGCTTAGTCCACTCATATATACGGACTGTGGTAAGTCCCCTTCCTGCTTTCCGGTGAGAAGGGCGGGCACATTTAATGACCTCAATCATGATTGGTTCTTGCGGTTGTTATGATACTCACGGTCACTTTCCAAATATGGAGTCTGGCTCCAAGTTCGCTCGTGTTACCTTTAGCATCTGGAACTTCATTTGAGTGAAACTGAGACGTCACAGTCGCTTAGTCCAATTCTTTATACAGTCTGCGGGTAGTTATCAAGTTAACTGCTGCCTTTTATCTTTTCTTCAGAAGAGATCGGCAATTCCAGGGCTGAAATCATCCAAATGATTCTAGTAAAGATGAATGGAGTTTAAAAACGCAGTGGAGCACTTCCTGTATTACCACATGACATCACAAGGTGGAACAGAGTATTTTCTGTGTGAGAGAAGAATTCAGCCCAAATATGCAGCTATGTTTGTGTTAAAGAAACCATATTATAACATAGATCAGAAAATTGCGTAATATGGAACCTTTAACATGTTTTACAAGTTTCACATTTGTTTTTGAGTCTCCCTTCCCTTTGCTTTCCATGCTAGGTCGCTCCCCCTTCAGAGTGCTGTTTCACACACACACACACACACACCTCATTCATCCTACTAACGAAACTACGGCACATCGCATCAGGTTCGTCAAAATCTTGATACAAAACTGTGCAGTTCTGTATCGCGCTGTTGTATATTTGTGGAGAACTGTGGTGTGGGAGCGTGGATGACGTCGGTTTGTGGGCTGAACACTGGACAGAATCTTAAGCAGAGTTAGAAAAGTGCCCCGGAGATATCGCTAAATTACTGAAACATGCATGGATGACATCTAAAACCTCTTCTGGCATGTTTTTGATGAGGGAACATTATAGCATGGTAGCAAGATCAAATAAATGAATTTTGCATAATACCTCCTTTTTAAAAAATAGTTCTCTAACCCAAAGTTTCCCACACTCACCAGGGCATACTGAAGTTGGGTCCTTAGGCAATACACTACGCCCCCAGTCTGCTGTTTTAAACTCAAGTTAAAGAGTTTCATCATGATCAGGGCTCCTCAAACTTTTCACAGACTCGTCCCCAAAGACGTTCAGCTCCAGCCTTGACCAGGAGCCCTGTGCACTTCTGGCTCTCATATACAGTATATCGTGCATTATTTAATCTTATACCACCTTAGATGTGAGCCTTTGTTATTCACATTGTATAACTTAATTATTTATAGACATAAGCAACTCAGTCCTGTATAGAGTAATATAAAAGCACTGGGAGGTGTGAAGCAGTGAAGATATGCTAAAAACAGTGGCTTCTAACAATGACATTTGTATCTGTACACTAGGGATGGGACACAAGATCTCGTGAAACAAAAATGCCACAACACTTTGCACACAGGAGAAAAATAATCTTGTGAGATTTTTTCCCCATTTGGATTGGACAAAAAAGGTTAAGCGGTGTTGGGTTGCACATTTTGAGAAGCCGTAGATTCAGAAAGCACAGATAAAATGACAACAAAAATATGAAATTAAGTAAATACAAATTCTGAAGCCAATTTTGGGAACTAAATTGGACTATTTACACTTTAGAAATTATGTCAAAATCTTGTTTTGACCCATTTTTGTGGACTTTTGTGTCTCGTCCCACCTTTACTGTACACTACTAGTTAAAAGTTTGGACACACTCATTATGTGTTTTTTTTCTTTGTTTGTTACTATTTACATTTTAAATACATATGGGAGATGTCAAATATACGATGCAAGATATTTGGAATTATGTAGTAAATTAAGTATTTCTAATATTTTACATACAAATGCTGAATGTAGCTGCACTTTACTTTGTTGACAGCACTACATACTCTTGGCTTTCTCTCTTAATGCAGTCTCTTGAAATGGTTTTCACATCACAGCTGTGCTTTGTCAGGGTCAAGAAATACCAAAAGTGCGAAACAGTGATGAAAGCAAATGGTTGCTGTTAAAAAATAATAATAATAGAGCAAGCTTTGAGATATTTTGAGATATTCCCATACAAGTCCATTCACTTTTGATGCCTTCACTAAAGGCTGCTACACACTACAGGATTTTTCGGTCTTAAACGATTTTTAAACGTGCGACAAAAAGCGCAAACCATGAGGAGAAACTTATGAGACTTAAAATCTCAGATCACAAAGTCTGCAGCGGGATCTGTCTGCGGACCACAGGATATAAAGCTGCGAGTGCGATCGCGTCAGCTGCTTCCTGTCTACAGTAAAACTACTCGCATTGAGACTCTTAAGTGTTCAAAGATCAGAGCTCTGCACTTCTAGTTTAGATACAAGACAAAACTGTGTTATTATTATTTGTGAAATATAGTGCAGTATTTCAGATACATGATTTTTGAAGCCGAAAAGATTAGCAATAAAGTCCACAGGAAGTACAGTCGCTATCGCTAATCTGCAGCTTTACGCTCTGTGGACGATAACAAACATGCGACAACTTTCGCCTTTTTACTTTCAAAGAACGCTTCAAACTGGATTAATAGCGCTGTTTTGTGGACTGGATGTCATTATTTACAGAGGACAATTTCTATGGATAATGTGGATCAGATGCTGCAGTGTGTCCAAACTTTTGATATTTTTGCTAACTAAAAACTAATCTAAAATTATTATAACACAACAAAATGTACAAAATGGACAAGTGGGGTCTAGATCTCAGCTCTTCTTTTCCATTCACAAAAACTTGACCCTATAGAAACTGAACATCCAAGTAACAAGCCTGTACATGCCCCATAAAGCAATGCGATAGAATTTAGATTAGAACAAAAATGATGTTTTCAAGCTGACTAAATCTGTTATGGATTTATTCAGCTAAATTAGCATGCTACTTTTGCCGGCTAACTTGCCTAAAACCAAATCATTCATCAAAAGAGTGAGGCTAATAAATATTGATAGCTGAAATTAAGACCAGTTTGAAGTAAATCTGAAATGAGGCTGAAAGTGAATAGACACTGAAAGTAACATCATTTCCACAACCTTTTTAGAATTGTAAACAACGCGTGTTTTTGCAGACTATACTAACCGACAATATGGCACCCACTGATTCATGTAATGACTCATACTTTGTCCTACTTGAATCTACGTAGCGGAAAAAGTCCTGAATTTGGCTGCTGTTTTTCCTTGTAATTAAGTCATGTATGCATTCTGGCTGCACGGCGCTGTATCAATCAGAGGCGTGCCGTGACTCACTGAACCATGCCCACCTTTACAAGCCCATCAGAGGCCCCCGTCCTGGCTGCCTGATGGTGTGGGTGAACGGGCGCGAGCGGAGGTCCCGGCGGTGGGAGCGTCTGGCAGACACTGTGCATACATTTGGCTCTGCTGCTCACACACACAAACACACACACACAGGGCCTGTTCCTTCTGGCTCCTCTATTCTGTTTTATGTGCCGCCATATTGCAGCTGACGGCGCCTCAGCCTACATCCCCGCACATTATCACGTTGTGTTATTTTATTTATTTATTTTTACGTAGCTAATCAAAGCGAGTTTAAAATAATTATGTTGCATCATGTTGGCAGTTTACGGTGTGCGTTTCGTGGAACCTCAAGGGCTTGTGCGAAGAGGTGTTCCAATATGCTGTTCTACCAGAGTGGGTTTAAGGCTGTTTTTTGCTAATTTTCGTTTACATGCAAGACCTTAAACCGGCTCAGATCTTACCTTGAATTGTTATATATCTTTGTTTGGTAACTCCATTCAACCAGCCAACCATCAGACACATATCTGGAGCTTCATTCACGTGTTTAATGAATCTACCCCTGAGCAGTCGTAAAATGATTGTTGATTTGAAATTTCTCGGGCTGTCAAATGATTCATTTTTTAAAATCTCAATTAAGATCAGAAATTCCATAGTTAATCACGATTAATCGCATATTGAATTGCTTGTTTAAAATTGTGTTATTTTGCATTTCAAGACCGTGTGATTATCCACAGGTCTGTAGTTTGTCTGATCTGAGGCTCTTGGCTGGGACTCTTCGGTTGCTGCACCCGGGGGTTTAGCTCGGAGGTGCTAACTTAGACTAGACGTACTTCGCTGGTGCTGAAACTCTGCTTGACACAGGCTGCATTTAACTCCTGACTTGTGAATTGTAGCGTCTGGAAGTTTTTAAAAGTAAAATAAACAGTTCAAAAGTCCAGAAGCGTCTGTTTCTCCATCACGGCGGTGAGTTTACTGAAACACGGCTCTCTGAAGTTCGAAAGCGAAACAGCCAGAGGAGCTGCCTACGGATGTGGAGAAGAGACGAAAACTCGGCGAACAAAAAAAAATCATAGCCTTTTTAGAAGGGAACAAAAGGCTTTTAAATATTGCGTTATGGATTACATTAATCTCGTCGCAATTAAAGCATTAATGCAGCCCTAGAAATTCCCCATGATTGTTGTGTCACAGGTAAAGATCCTGTGCCATTTTTAAGTAACTAAACCATATCACACCATAAACCATCAGCAGACCCATTCAAAACATTGAAATTGGTCTGCATTGCATTTACATTGGTTTTCCCCATGTTGATTCTCTATGCTGCCAGCAAACTATATCAGATCAGTGTATGTGGAGTAATGAAGCTGTGAAATACTGTGTGATTCTGTGTGGCCCATACCTGTAAAAATGGGCAAGAAACAAACACAAGGCACAGTGACTGATTATATTAAAAGGCCTTTATTAAACAAAGTAGGACGACACATGTTTGAACCATCTGGCTGGTCTTTGGATAATATGTGCTCTTGAAAAAGCTGCAGCTAAACTGTCCATTATGTCTCTGTCATGTTCCATGATGTTGTCATTTGCAGTTCTGGGGCCTTAGTTTGGATATTGAGTTATTCTTACCTTATGACTCATGCATTTGCTTTTCAGTACAAATAATTATGTAGTTCTTTCAATCTCTCTTAAAGGCCCCACACATCATTGATTTCCACTGTCTCTATATTCTGCAACATCCCGATGACCTATTTATACCATGTACAACATGTAAGTGGACACTAATGTGAAGATGGACCAACACTTTATTGCCTAACACAGTTTTCTGAAGACATCAGCAGCCACAGTCTCGGGCCTGCCTTGTGCAGTACTGTGAAGAACAGAATAACTCAGAGCACAGCAATTCATACAGACCAATATAAAAGAATGCGTCACACAAACAGATAAAACTTGTGTCATTTGATATAATACTACAACAGTAAAGCTGCACAATGTCAATTTTCTGGTGGTCCACAACCTTTGTCTGGAATATTCCACAGTATGTATCATGCATTTATTTATTTTCAATTATAGATCATTTTATTGCTAAGGAATGCCTTGAAAAACATGGATTCTTGCAGTGAGCAGGATCACCACAAATATGACCTTGTAGAGACACCTGCTTATCTCCGTGCACAGAACGGTTTAATGCTGTAATACTGTGGAATACAGTTCGAAAAGCAAGAAGGTGACAGAACCTCTACCAGAAAAGTTGTGTGTCCTTATTTTTCCTTGAAACCTCTCATAAAACCTAGTGCTTTTTTCCCCTCCATACTGTCAGTTCATTCTTTTTGTCCTGTGCCGTCGGTCTGTGAACTCGCTGGCTTCAGATTGGCTCACCGAACCAGGGCGCTAAATATAGTGCTAGGCGGCTGACATTGATAATCTGCACTAATGACACGCTAACAGTGGCCCTCTCCGCTCCAGAGTGGCAGCTATATCATGAGCAGCTGTCTGGGGCCGAGAGCTCTCACCCCACTGCGCCAGCTCCAATTTGACACCAGAATAAGAATTTTCCAGGCCCGTAATACCGCACGCCATTATGAGTTTGGAAAATTCAAGATGGAGGGAATAGTAATGGGCTATCATGAAGACATATTTGATGAGGTTCTCTCTCTTGTGCCTTCTCGCCCGCAGGCTTTTGTCAGCTCCCAGCACGAGGAGGACAAGGTCATTGTGTTTGACAGGGCCCAAGTGGTGTTCGTCTTCAACTTCCACACCAGTAAGAGCTTCCAGGACTACAAAGTGGCCGTGGAGGTTCCAGGGAAGTATCCTTTTTTCATCTGTTGGGTTTGGCCGAGTATTTGGGCTTTGGTAGTAAGCTGGTATGGTACATTGCAACTTGAAGGTGAGAAATCGTTTTGGGGGCTTTGTTTGGAAGATATTTATTCAACCTGACACTGATGTATAGAGCGACAGGCTGCCTCCCCTTTTCCTCCAATTTTTTGGTACTTTGTTTAAGCCGTTATTGTAAATCTGGATGGATTTTAGACGGTGAACCACACACATACTTAAAATGCATATGACAGATTTTCACGATTTTCTAATTTTAACTTAATTTGATGGGATTATAATTATTGTAAATATGAATTATAGTTTTACAACAATCAAGAAGCAATTTGCGAAGAAAAGTTGAAAAATATGTTGAAAATTGCAGGACGTAGAGGGATTTAAAACACACTTATGACGTCACGCTAGGGAGAATTTAATCTAAAATTTCAGCACATTTAGCAGGATTTCATCAAAATAAAGGTTTTCTTGTATTTGTATTTATCAGATAATAATTTCTGTGTACATTAAAGGAGTTTTGGTGACAGTTATGAAATTCCCTAGTGTAATGTCACGATTTTGAACCAGGAGGTAAAATTTTAAACCTAAAAAAACGAGTGTAAATGTTTTTTTGCAGCAATCTTAAATATAACGACCTTAACTGTGTTTTAGTAAAAATAAGTAGCCCAACCTGTCATAGGCACTTCCTAACACACTGCTATTAGCACAACCTGTATTTAGTAATTATCTATGGGCCTGTTTACACGAGAGCGCTCACGGATAAAAACTACAAAATATTTTATTGGAATTGTCTTTCGTTTATACGGTTACAAAATTTTGGGGGCTTAAAAACACAAAAATCTGAAACCAGTGGAAAAGCTGTACCATCGACACTGCCCAAGACGCAAAACTCTGGTCAGACCTGCTCACGTCGCATACACGTTTATATCACATACAGTACACAGAAACAAACATGTCGGATCATTTCCATGCGTTGAAACTTACAGGAGGCATCCCAACAAATGTACAGAATATGCAGAGATACTATTAGAGAACAGAAATAGAGAAGGATCTGCAATTACTTCTGTCAAATTCTGGTTGCCCTAGTTTATTCACAGGAGAGCCAGACGGCTATGGATGGTGATTGAATACCTAATCGAATTCCACACACTTTTGCGTCACCGTATGCACGCAGATTTCCTCCTGAAAATGCATTAAAAAAAACGTGACTCCACTTTTGCGTGTTCTGTTCAGACCGTCGTCATATAAACGCAGCCTGTGGCTCAAACATCTGAGGTGAATGAATGGAACTTTGTTTTGGACAACTTCAAATAGTCATATCTTTGAGTGTGCAGGCCCACGAGTGTCATTTCAGTTGTTTATACACACGTTATGAAAAGAAACATTATAAGTTAGCTGTGTGTTTCTATTCAACAATGACATCAAATCATAATTCATATTTTCTTCTACTTATTTTCCATATTTTACTGACTACGAAAAACACACAATCTGGTGGATGAAATTATAGATGAACAAAAGACCAAAATGTTCTATGGATAAAACATTGATTACATTGTCTATATTTTATTATTTCTGTCTCAGAGTGGCTGGTTCAAATTGGTTATCATCTACAGTATAGTCCATCCATGTCTAGGAAGGGAAATGTCAACGCGGAGGAGCAGCAGCTCCACTCCGAGTGGGAATATCATCATTTATGGTTTTATTTCAACCCTTGTGTCTTAACTGTTTTTTTTCAATTGATTTGTTCCTCATATTTCTTCCTGAGTCCTGAGAGATCTTATTGACAGTGGCGCAAATGATCCGTTCATAAAAAGTCAGAGAGTTCATCACCAGCTTCATTATCACCCCACTGCTCTCAGTTACAGGTGAACACTCTTTAGCTTTCATCACATTACACACAGATGGGGACAGTTCTGTTAAAGTGCATATGACAGTTTTATTTTTTTATGCTTAGTTTGGCAGAATAAAATCTGCTGTAAATATAAATGATAGTTTCACACTAATCAAGAAGCAGTTTTGCAAAGAAAAGTTGAAAAATGTGTCAAAAATTTCAGGAAGCAGAGAGTTTTATGTCGGAGAATTGTAAAAGTTGAGCACAATTTACACAGAAGACGCCTTTTTCTGATGATTTCAACAAAAAGAAGGTGTTTTCTTATATTTTTGTTTGTCAAATAATCATTTCTATGTACATTAGAGGAGTTTTGGCCCTGTGTACAGCATGCTAGGGAACATTTATGGTATTTCTAGCACAGTGTCATGATTTTAGTTTTTAAAATCTTAAATTCAATGACTTTAACTCTGTTTTGGTGAAGTGTCATAGGCAATTTAAGACGCACACCAGTAATATCAGTGATTCTGCTGACTGAATGTGCTACGGGATGATGGAGATGGGCTCTATTTACGCTTACGTCACAAAACCAGAAGACAATTGAAAACATGTGGATGACGACTTCCGGCAGGGTCTTTTCCCAGTAGTAAATCTGGGAAAACTGAGAAACTGGCCTGGTTTTCTTCCTCTACACGTAGACGTCATTGCATTCTTTCTTTTTTCCTTCTATGATTTGCCTATTAATTGTGGCGTTCTGTTATGTTTGGCGGATCAACAGTTACAACCAGCTGCTGTAAGTGACATCAAACATCCGATTAGAGTCACTTCCCCCATGGAAATCTTTGGCAGGTTGTGAAAAGCGCTGCTGCTGCTGAATCCGCGGTTTTATCACATGCCCAGTGTCAGTAACTACACCAGAAGTCGTCATCCAAACGTCTTTCAAGCGTGAATAAAGCCTATTAGGACTGCGCCCGAATCGAAATTCCAGTTTGTACACAATTAGCAAATCACTAGTTTCTACAATCAAACAAAATTTTCTGTCTTATTCTGCCTAAAAAACTGGTAACCCTGTAGTTTACATCTGTACAAACATGTTCTGAACTGTCGATCTTCTGAGGCCAAATTCTGAAGTTCGATATATCGCCGAAGTAAATATAGACAATCAATTATAATACTGAAACTAATTTAAGATAGATTTAAACCACAAAAACTATTTGAAATGTGGAATATTGTTAAAAAATCATGGGCTGCAGAAAATAATTAGTAGAATCAAACCCTGTAGTATCATTTAATGCAAAGTTTTACGTCTTAAATCACATCATTGACTGTAAAAATAAAAAAAAAAGTCTGGAGAAATTATAGTAAAAAAACTGCCAAATTCCAACAGTCACAGGCCATAAAATCTAAAATATTATATTTCACCGTAATAAATACACTAAATTACTGTAAAGCAAGACACATTACATAACTTTAATATTTAATGGTTGTAATACTATATGTAGAAAACAGAACTTTCCTGTGAAAAATTTAAAAAGAGCAAAATTTAATGGGGAGATACCATTAAGTTGAAAAAGTAATATAATAATTTGCATATTACAATGTTTTACCATAAAAAAAACTAATTTAAATTTAAAAATAATTGTTTTACCTGAAAATGTACATGGAAAATTGTTATTTTTAACAGTAATGCTGTTCTTTTTAATGTAATGTATATATAACTTTATAACTTTAAACTAAACTATTTTTATGTATTGTATTTTTTTATGGTAAAATGTTGTAATAAACACCTCATTTAACAGCGCAGTCAACAGTGTATTACAGTGTATAGCCAAAAAATAGCCACAAATTTCCCAGAAGTGCAAAAAAAAGTACAGAAAATGAATATTTACCCCCAAAAATATTGTTCCAGGTTTTGCACATTGAACGATAAGTTGATATAGTAATTATCGTGCCTAATTAGTATTAGTTTGTCAGTGCATTTTCCAGTCTTTACTATTTTCTACTACTTATTTTTCGACCACAAAACACACACACAAAAATGTCTGGTAGATGAAAATATAAATAGACTACACACCAAAATTTAATATGGACAAATACTTTAAAACGTAACATTTTCTATATTTTAGTACTTCTCCATCAGTAAAAGTGCCTTAAAGATCTTTTTATCTTCCTTGAAAGCAAACCAGGCCAAGTTCCAGGTCAGATCTGTGGAGAGGCGACCCCGCTCACAGTCAGAATCCCTGTTTTTCTCGGTATTTTTGAGCTATAAAACCATCTGTAATTAAATAAATGTAAGCAAACCCCAGCCGAAAAGTTACACAGTGCACCTATAATGCTGATGTTGTTTAGACGGGTATTTTTGCGATCACAGAGCCCAGTGGTTCAGAAAGATGTATCTTTAGCGGTGCTGGTTGTCTCATCTTCCCACGGATCGTACACAGGATTTTAATGAGTCCCTCTGTTGTAACTATGGCGGTATTATTATATTAGCAGGGACATCCGAAGGGACAATGTGGACATGCATTTGTGCTCAGATTTTTAACAACGCCAGCATAATATGGGAATTACCATGTCCCTTTTTCACAGATTGAGATGGAATGGTCGTCTATCTCCATCAATTTAAAACATGTATAATTCTCCAGGTAAATACCAGCTGTCCACTTGATTTCTCACTGAAGCGTTCGACCAGTGATTCGTAATTTAAAGCCTGTGTAGAATAACTGAGTTCGATTTTTAATGAGTGGTTTATAAGTGTGTTGTTTTGCAAAGCTTTCACAGTCACATTTTGTGTAACTTGAGCAACGTGGAAAACTTTTAATGGCTAACATTTAAAACAAGTAGTAAAGTACTGTATTTAAGTAGAACTTTTAGGTATCATTACATTACTTAAGTACATTTTACAGTGGATACTTTTTACTTTCTTGTCACTAAATTTGAAAGCAGTATCTTTACTTTCTACTCCACTACATTTGTGAACAGGACTGAAAATTAAGTACTTTTTAAATGATTTTAACCACCATGTTTCTGGTAATATCCTGACAAACAAAAATAAATACACAAAAAAATGATTAGTGATTAATTGCTACAAATACATGTGTATAATTTTAATCAATATCACTACAGTTTAACAAATTCACAACGCTATGTGAAATACTTTTAACTTTTACTCATAAAGTACATTTTTAAACAGGTACTTAAAAACTTACTCTGGCACGTTTGAAGCTAAAGTCCATTGCTAGAGGTGGTCGAATACTGTCAGAAGACAAAAAACTTCCACGTAAAACAGCAATTTGCTTCACACTGAAGAAGCTTAACACCACTTTAACCGATCTTACAACAGCCACAAGTCTAACAAACAAAACGCTCTGCCTGACTCACTCTGGAAACGTTATAAAACAACTTCATAAGCAGCCTTACACTTACCTTTGTTGATTTCCCACTGCGCATGCGAAAGCCCAAAAGAGCTTCAAACGTGCCGGAGTTCCCCTTTAAGTAACAAAACTGAGTACTTCATCCACCACTGCAATTAATAACAGGATACCACTCTTACCATAAATATATTTTCCTGTGTGAGGTACCGTTTAGAGTTGTGCACAGTCCTCAGTACCAGTTTTGATACTAAAGTGATCAGCATTGATTGATTAGTGTCTGGGTATTGATTTTTATTCTCTTTTTTTAATATATATATTTTTTATCAACCCTTTTCTGGTCCGCTTAGGTTCATTGGGTTTTCTGATTAGAGTCCTGCACAGGTTCCGGTACCTGCTGATACCCGACTGGTGAACCGCAAATTTTAATGAAACGGGTGAAAAATGTCGTGCTGTGTCAGATGCAGGTTTGGGTTGAACTCAGGAGAGCGCGGGTCTAATCTGCGGTTTACAAAACATCCTGTGCGAACAAAAAAACAGGGCTGTGTTTTAGTCAAATGCAAAAATGCCAGTGTTTTTACAAGATGATTAAATGTAAAAATCCATATATTTTTGCTGCACGCACAAATTCCCAGAAATCATTTGCAAACTTCTTTCATTTCTAAACCACACACATGATGCCCTGCAGTTCAAAATGACTCCCGAGGAGCTAAAAAGAAAATTAGCGAGTGGAGAGTATAAAGTTGTGGGTCTGTTTTGGCTCTCGGACTGATTTTCATTCGGTGCAGTTGAGGTGTCGGTGTGTATTTGTATTGGGTCGGATCGGGTGCGGAATTTTATTTCAGTTCTGTCGGAAAACGGGTCAGGTTAGGGTTTATCAAAATCAGACCCGTGTAGGACTCTGCTTCTGATACAATGATATACTGTTATTATTTTTTATACATAGTGATCAAACCTATTCACTATTAAAAACAACCTGTTTTATCATACCTTGACAGTTTCAACTGAAGTGTCAGATGATGTTGTGCTGATGTGTCTTGTCAGCTGATTTAAAGCCCCAGTGTGTAACTTTTTGTCATAATAATAGTCTAAAAAAGAAATTATTTTCATTTTGTATGTGTTTATTGCACTGAAAAACAGAGAAAAACATAAATCCTTACCGTGAGCAGGCTGCATTTCCATAAAACTAACTCTTATTTGGCCTGGAGAAGGGTCTGCTCCTGCTTGTTTCCATAGAAATGTTGTTTCTAGAATAGTCCACAGTATAAAACGGCATTAAACTTGTGGAGAATGTTCTGCAGTATGGCTTTTAACGTTTTATTTCCGTGGAATCAGTAAGTCACTGTAAGTCAGCTAATATAACCCCACTCTGGAACCACAAAAAGAAGACTAAAATAAACAAGTTAGTCGTCCTAATCCAGCATAATGAGAATAATGGACCTGTAATGTCTGGTCTGATGATGTGGTTAATGACAGACTTGTTGACCGTAATTGCCCTTCTCTCGTCTGCAGCTGCAGCGGGGGTCTCGGCTGGGGCTCTCCTCTTAACAGCCCCGCTAACGCCGCGCGCCGCTAACACGTTTCTCATGGTTTATTTTCACTTAGACAGATCTGCACATCTCTTCCTCGCGGTGCTCCTTTTGATGTCTGCGCGGGGCCTCAGACACCGGGCGGGTTGAGAGGGAAATGCAAATAAACGGCAGGGCGAATCCGGAGCTGTCATTATAGAGCTGTGCCGTAAACACATACGGCGGGAGAAGGTAAACGCGCCCGTGCTTCTACCAGGAGATGCAGATCCTCCGGTGGGAACGCGTGCACTGGATCCAATTAGGAGAGAAGACAGATGAAAGTGCCACTCAGAGCCAGAGGAGGTAAACAAGACGCGCTCAAAGAGTCCAGAAGTGCTTTTTCATTACAGCGGGCTGACACACGGGCTGCCTGCACCTGTGGAGGGGTCACGCGCTGGCCCCAGACTCACACAGCACCGGCAGTAATGGGCTCCTGGAACTGGCCACACAGCGCGCCGGCAAAATAGCGTCATTTCAGTTTGGGTTTATGCGGACAATGGGAAAGCGGTCTGGGCGAGCTGGAGAGCGGAAGGTTTCTCTGTGGCGTTTAAAGGAATCTCAGTATCGATACTTTGCACTGACGTCACTCTGGGGGTGTTTCTATGTGGATGTTTAATGGCGAAATCGCATGGACTCCTAATGACTTGCCATACTGAACAAAAAAGCCCGCCTCTACCTGTGATTATGTTACCATGGCAACGTCAAAAATTGTGCCATTGAAATACATTGTTTTTTTCATCAGAGAAAAAATAAACTTGACATAAAATAGCCCATGTCATGAAAGTAAAATAAAATACATTATGATCCCACCCTAAACCCAACAGGAAGTCGGCCATATTTATTAAACTTTTTTTTTTTTATCGGACTTCTCATAGTTTGATTATCTTCATGCTGAATTTTCATTTTCAAGGGTTGAAAAGAGGTCAAAATAGCCCAGACTCATGTGCAATTACAGATTATACTTTAGATTTTGGATGAATTCTAAAATGTGGGTCAGGTTAACTTGCAGAAACATTGGCAATTTTGAAAAGCATAAACCCCTTGACTCTTATTGGAATGAATGGAGTGCTGTCAAAAACATTGCATTATTAACAAGTTAACGCAAAATCATTTTAACTGCATTAATTTTTTTTATTGCAATCTAGTTTTTTCATAAGCTGTGGTCACATCTAGTAACGTAAACTACAGGATCCGGCTGTAAACAGGAGGCAAAAACAATTTGTACAAAACTGAGAAGCCCTGTCAGGTGCGCTGATGTTATTTATATGAGAAAAACACGAAATAAAGTCCGCCCCAAAGCATATGTTGAATCTGCACTGACCTTCAATAAGGACTGTGACAGAGACAGACGTTTTGCAGCCTCTCTCACTGTTCCCACTGCTCCGAGCTGATGTTATATCCATAGACTCACGGAGGAACGTATCGCAGCAGGACTCATATTTTCCTCACTATTTAATAGTTACTTCTGTCGCTGGACTTATTTTCTCCACTAAAGCGTCGCTCTGCTGCTGCATATAGATCCACGTCCTGCTGCGACATGTAAACAAACCGCGTGATGTCGTCCTCACCCTTAGTACAGCAGTGTTGGGGCGACAAACACAGTCGCAAACACAGTTGCAATAAAGAAAACATTTGCACAAAGCAAATCTATCCACGTTTATATGTTGATAATTAGTATTAAAATGATTATTCAAGGGACAAATATGTGTGATTAATTTGAGATTAGTCCCGAGTTAACTATGACATTCATGAGATGAAATGTGATTACATATTTTAATCAACTGACAGCACTAATACATATACAGTGATGGGCGAAAGTATTGGCACCCCTGCAATCCTGTCCTATAATACTCAATTTCTTCCAGAAAATGATTGCAATCACAAATGCTTTGGCATTAATATCTTCATTAATTTTTCTTGCAATGAAAAAACACAAAAGAGAATGAAAAAAAGTCAAATCAAATATTATTTTACACAAAATTCAACAAATGGGCTGGACAAAAGTATTGGCACCCTCAGCCTAATATTTGGTAGCACAACCTTTAGACAAAATAACTGCGAACAACCGCTTCCGGTAACCATCAGTGAGTTTATTACAACGCTCTGCTGGAATTTTAGACCATTCTTCTTTGGCAAACTGCTCCAGGTCCCTGAGATTTGAAGGGTGCCTTTTCCAAATTGCCATTTTGAGCTCTCTCCACAGGTTTTCTATGGGATTCAGGTCTGGACTCATTGCTGGCCACTTTAGAAGTCTCCAGTGCTTTCTCTCAAGCCATTTTCTAGTGCTGTTTGAAGTGTGCTTAGGGTCATTATCCTGCTGGAAGACCCATGACCTCTGAGGAGACCCAGCTTTCTCACACTGGGCCCTACATTATGCTGCAAAATCTGTTGATAGTCTTCTGACTTCATAATTCCATGCACACGGTCAAGCAGTCCAGTGCCAGAGGCAGCAAAGCAACCCCAAAACATCAGGGAACCTCCACCATGTTTGACTGTAGGGACCGTGTTCTTCTCTTTGAAGGCCTCATTTCTTTTCCTGAAAACTCTGTGTTGATGCCCGTTCCCAAAAAGCTCTACCTTTGTCTCATCTGACCAGAGAACATTCTTCCAAAATGTTTGTGGCTTTCTCAGGTAGGTTTTGGCAAACTCCAGCCTGGCTTTTTGTGTCTCTGGGTCAGAAATGGGGTTTTCCTGGGTCTTCTACCATAGAGTCCTTTTTCATTCAGATGTCGGCGGATAGTACGGGTTGATACTGTTGTACCCTCGGACTGCAGGGCAGCCTGAACTTGTTTGGATGTTAGTCTAGGATTTTTCCCACCATCTGCACAATCTTATGCTGAAATCTGTCATCGATTTTCCTTTTCCGTCCAGATCTGGGGAGGTTAGCCACAGTGCCATGCTCTTTAAACTTCTTGATGACACTGCACAGTAGACACAGGAACTTCAAGATCTTTGGAGATGGACTTGTAGCCTTGACATTGCTCATGCTTCTTCACAATTTTGTTTTTCAAGTCCTCAGAGAGTTCTTTGGTCTTCTTTCTTTTCTCCATGCTCAGTGTGGTGTGTGTGTGGCACAGGACAGAGGTTGAGTCAACTTCAATCCATTTTAACTGGCTGTTGGTGTGATTTAGTTATTGCCACCACCTGTTGTGTGCCACAGGTGAGTACCAGGTGCCATTAATTATTCAAATTAGAGAAGCAGCACATGATCTTTCAAAGGGTGCCAATACTTTTGTCCACCCCCTTTTTATGTTTGGTGCAGAATTATATTCAATTTGGCTTTTTGACAATTCCTTTTTGTGATTTGTCATTGAAGATAAATTAAATGAACATTTTAATGTCAAAGCAGTTGTGATTGCATTCATTTTTTGGGAGAAATTGGGCCTTTTCTGACGGAACTTCTGGGGTGCCAATACTTTCGGCCATCACTGTATAGCACATATAGACTAGTAACACATATATACATGTCTAACACTACAGTATATACTATTAACACATATATACATGTCTAACATATACAGTATATACTAGTAACACATACAATATATACTATTAACACATATATACATGTCTAACACTACAGTATATACTATTAACACATATATACATATCTAACACATACAGTATATACTAGTAACACATATATACATGTCTAACATATACAGTATATACTAGTAACATATATATACATATCTAACACATACAGTATATACTAGTAACACATATATACATGTCTAACATATACAGTGTATACTAGTAACATATATATACATATCTAACACATACAGTATATACTAGTAACATATATATACATATCTAACACATACAGTATATACTAGTAACACATATATACATGTCTAACATATACAGTGTATACTACTAACACATATATACATGTCTAACACATACAGTATATACTAGTAACACATATATACATGTCTAACATATACAGTGTATACTACTAACACATATATACATACCTAACATATACAGTATATACTAGTAACACATATATACATATCTAACACGTACAGTATATACTAGTAACACATATATACATATCTAACACATACAGTATATACTAGTAACACATATATACATACCTAACATATACAGTATATACTAGTAACACATATATACATACCTAACACATACAGTATATACTATTAACACATATATACATGTCTAACACTACAGTATATACTATTAACGCATATATACATATCTAACACATACAGTATATACTAGTAACACATAAATACATACCTAACACATACAATATATACTATTAACACATATATACATGTCTAACACTACAGTATATACTATTAACACATATATACATATCTAACACATACAGTATATACTAGTAACACATATATACATGTCTAACATATACAGTATATACTAGTAACATATATATACATATCTAACACATACAGTATATACTAGTAACACATATATACATATCTAACACATACAGTATATACTAGTAACACATACATACCTAACATATACAGTATATACTAGTAACACATATATACATATCTAACACATACAGTATATACTAGTAACGCATATGTACATGTCTAACATATACAGTGTATACTACTAACACATATATACATGTCTAACACATACAGTATATACTAGTAACACATATATACATGTCTAACATATACAGTGTATACTACTAACACATATATACATACCTAACATATACAGTATATACTAGTAACACATATATACATATCTAACACGTACAGTATATACTAGTAACACATATACATATCTAACACGTACAGTATATACTAGTAACACATATATACATATCTAACACGTACAGTATATACTAGTAACACATATACATATCTAACACGTACAGTATATACTAGTAACACATATATACATATCTAACATGTACAGTATATACTAGTAACACATATACATATCTAACACGTACAGTATATACTCGTAACACATATATACATATCTAACACGTACAGTATATACTAGTAACAGATATATGCGTACCTAACATATACATTATATACTAGTAACACATATACATATCTAACACATACAGTATATAATAGTAACAGATATATGCATATCTAACACGTACAGTTTTTACTAGTAACACATATATACATACCAAACATATACAGTATATACTAGTAACACATATATACATATCTAAAACATACAGTATATACTAGTAACACATATATACATACCTAACATATACAGTATATACTAGTAACACATATATACATATCTAACACATACAGTATATACTAGTAACGCATATGTACATACCTAACATATACAGTATATACTAGTAACACATATATACATATCTAACACATACAGTATATAATAGTAACACATATATACATATCTAACACGTACAGTATATACTAGTAACACATATATACATATGTAACATATACAGTATATACTAGTAACACATATATACATATCTAACACATACAGTATATACTAGTAACACATATATACATACCTAACATATACAGTATATACTAGTAACACATACATATCTAACACGTACAGTATATACTAGTAACACATATATACATATCTAACACATACAGTATATACTAGTAACACATATATACATATGTAACATATACAGTATATACTAGTAACACATATATACATATCTAACACATACAGTATATACTAGTAACACATATATACATACCTAACATATACAGTATATACTAGTAACACATACATATCTAACACGTACAGTATATACTAGTAACACATATATACATATCTAACACATACAGTATATACTAGTAACACATATATACATATCTAACACGTACAGTATATACTAGTAACACATATATACATATCTAACACATACAGTATATACTAGTAACACATATATACATACCTAACACGTACAGTATATACTAGTAACATATACATACCTAACATATACAGTATATACTAGTAACATATATACATATCTAACACATACAGTATATACTAGTAACACATATACATATCTAACACGTACACTATATACTAGTAACACATATATACATATCTAACACATACAGTATATACTAGTAACACATATATACATATCTAACACAAACAGTATATGCTAGTAACACATATATACATGTCTAACATATACAGTGTATACTACTAACACATATATACATACCTAACATATACAGTATATACTAGTAACACATATATACATATCTAACACGTACAGTATATACTAGTAACACATATACATATCTAACACGTACAGTATATACTCGTAACACATATATACATATCTAACACGTACAGTATATACTAGCAACAGATATATGCGTACCTAACATATACATTATATACTAGTAACACATATACATATCAAACACATACAGTATATAATAGTAACAGATATATGCATATCTAACACGTACAGTTTTTACTAGTAACACATATATACATACCTAACATATACAGTATATACTAGTAACACATATATACATATCTAACACGTACAGTATATACTAGTAATAGATATATGTGTACCTAACATATACATTATATACTAGTAACACATATACATATCTAACACATACAGTATATAATAGTAACAGATATATGCATATCTAACACGTACAGTTTTTACTAGTAACACATATATACATACCTAACATATACAGTATATACTAGTAACACATATATACATATCTAACACATACAGTATATACTAGTAACACATACATACCTAACATATACAGTATATACTAGTAACACATATATACATATCTAACACATACAGTATATACTAGTAACGCATATGTACATACCTAACATATACAGTATATACTAGTAACACATATATACATACCCCTATGAACTAACATCAAGGACCATGTTGTCCACCCTCCTGTGGGCTCACCACCCGCAGAGGGGTTCATAGGGGGGGTCAGGTGCTATGAGTATTGGGCAGCAAACTGTCCCCGCGACCCAGCTGGATTAAGCGGGAGAAGATGGATGGATGGACATATATACATATCTAACACATACAGTATATAATAGTAACACATATATACATATCTAACACGTACAGTATATACTAGTAACACATATATACATATCTAACACATACAGTATATACTAGTAACACATATACATATCTAACACATACAGTATATACTAGTAACACATATATACATATCTAACACATACAGTATATGCTAGTAACATATACATACCTAACATATACAGTATATACTAGTAACACATATATACATATCTAACACATACAGTATATACTAGTAACACATATACATATCTAACACGTACAGTATATACTAGTAACACATATATACATATCTAACACATACAGTATATACTAGTAACACATATATACATACCTAACACGTACAGTATATACTAGTAACACATATATACATATCTAACACGTACAGTATATACTAGTAACGCATATATACATATCTAACACGTACAGTATATACTAGTAACGCATATATACATATCTAACACATACAGTATATACTAGTAACACATGTACATATCTAACACGTACAGTATATACTAGTAACACATATATACATATCTAACACATACAGTATATACTAGTAACACATATATACATACCTAACACGTACAGTATATACTAGTAACACATATATACATATCTAACACATACAGTATATACTAGTAGCACATATATACATATCTAACACGTACAGTATATACTAGTAACGCATATATACATATCTAACACATACAGTATATACTAGTAACACATATACATATCTAACACATACAGTATATACTAGTAACACATATATACATATCTAACACATACAGTATATACTAGTAACACATATATACATATCTAACACATACAGTATATACTAGTAACACATATACATATCTAACACATACAGTATATACTAGTAACACATATACATATCTAACACATACAGTATATACTAGTAACACATATACATATCTAACACATACAGTATATACTAGTAACACATATACATATCTAACACATACAGTATATACTAGTAACACATATACATATCTAACACATACAGTATATACTAGTAACACATATACATATCTAACACATACAGTATATACTAGTAACACATATACATATCTAACACATACAGTATATACTAGTAACACATATACATATCTAACACAGTACATACTAATGACACATATATACTCTTATTTTATACCCCGCAGCCACTAGTCATTGGTGGCACAGGCTTTCAATCTAGTTATTATAGATTTGTTGTATAGCATTTAACTTCCTATCCCCATGGAGATGAGCTGATGACAGCAGCAGTTTAATGCCATACTGCAGAACATTCCAGGCAAAGCAGCAACGTTACATACTGCACCTTTGTTGTTATTGCAAATACTGAAAAGCTATGCATGCATTTAAAATCATGATTTTAAAAAACTCGTAAAAAGTCGAGTTGAAATATTGTCCGTGTACATTAAATTCCGCTCTTTCAAACCCGTAATCTGCTGAGTGAAAGAGAGTCCCTAACATCCTCTCTCCCGATAGAGCCATCATCCCGCTGGCCTCTATATATTTGTGACAAGCTCCTCTCTCCTCTCTTATCACCGTACTTTCTTCCCCATTGTCTCTTATTTTCTATCCTCTCCCAACACCCCAAACTACCTCGCCAGCAGCCATTAAAATGCAGTCAGTGTCAGCTTTTACAGCCATCAATGTTTTTTTTTGTTTCTTCCCTTGGACTGGTTGGACTATTTCAAATCCCGGTTGGAGCCCCGTCATGAAAGCCGTACCTGTCAGCCCAGATTGGTCCTTGATACAGTCGGCACCCTTTGGCTTTCTCCGGTTTGGTGTCACTCTTAGTTAAATTGCACTTTGGAATGATTCAAGCGCCGGAGAGAATAACTTTTGACAACGTAGATGGAGAGACAGGCGGAGTATGTAAGCAATAAGTCTGCCATTATCTGGAATTAGGCAGATAAAACAAGATGGATATGGCGCGGGAGTTGTGATATACAAGATGTAAAGATGCACTACACAAAGACGTATGCATTCATCATAAAGCGTGAACTCCATATGAACCGTTTTCAATGAGAAGAGCTACGGAGGTGTTAGCGGTTGTAACTTTACGCTGTGACAAATTGTGCATTATTTTCTGCAGAAGTTTACGAAATTAAGGGCTGAATAAATACATTTAGAGTGTGGTGATGTTGGAATAGGAAGGAATTGTGTTATTAGGCGCAAGGAAACAACTAAACAGGATAAGGATGTGGTAAACTTTTTCAGTTATGTGTTGACAGTTATGTAATTGCAAAGCATAGTTTGGTTGGTTAACTCAACAGAAAAGTTTCGAGGTTGGATTTTAGAGTTGTTTTGTTTTTGTTGGAAAATATAATCTGCTTGTTTCCGTTGCTCGGGATGTTCCACAGTACGACATTAAACAAATATATTTTGTATTTATTCAATTACGGGTGTTTGCTTTTCTCAAAACTACAGCAAAAACCTGCATTGTTACTGTGATGGTGTCCACTTCTCCACAGATCTGACTTGTTTCCATGGAGATAGTTAAATTAAATGCCATACTCTAGAACAGGGGTCTTCAACTTGTAGCTCAGGAGCTACCAGTAGCTCTCCACCCTCTTCCAAGTGCTGTATTTTTCGTACTATTAAGTCGAACCAGCCAAAAAATGCATTATGAAGAAGAAAAAACATATATAAGTCGCACCGAACTATAAGTTGCACTTTTTGGGGTAAATTTATTTTCTAAAATCAGAGACCAAGAACCGACATTTCATCTTGAAAGGCAAGTTATAGAAGTTATAGTAATAAAAACAACCCAATAGAGAACAATCCGTGTATCATTTGTTCATTCGTTTTTCAATATAGAAACAAAAATAAGAAAACCATCCTTATTATTAGTCTCTATAACCAAAATGAAAAAACGGATAATGATTTGGGTTTTTTTCATTTTTAATTCATATATACGATTCATATATATGGTTTATGAGCTGTCAGTGTGAAAAATGTAATATATAAGTCTCACCTAAGTCGCAGAAACCACACAAATCCTGAAAACAAGTGTGACTTATAGTCCGAAAAATACGGTAGCTCACCAAGGGATTTCTGAATTATACATGTTATGCTGAATAACTCAATATGTATTAATTACCTGACTATTACCACTGATGCTTAAGTCTGTGCACTAAAAAATAGATAATAGTTTATGTTTTACAGGCATCTAACTATACCGCATCTAAGGCCTGCCCTCTTTCGTATATCAATTTCTTAAGACCGCTAAAATGAGTAGCTCTTTGGCGTTTTTGTTTTGTTGCTCACTAGAAGAAAAAGTTTGGAAACCCCAGCCCTAGAACATTCCAGGAAAAAGCACCTTTAAATTATGGGCCAGTAGAGTAAATGTTTTGAAACTAAAGATCTGGAATTAGATCTGTTCATAGATGTGTAGATTCATAGATTCGTAATTATCAGTCTTATCAACATGAAATAAAAAACATAGTGACCCTGATGCTCGGCTCTTTATCCCTGAAGTCCATATATATGGGGATTGTTTTGTTTTTTTCCTTTTTTTCTCCGCCATATTGACCAACATATAGGCATATACACCTTAAACAAACCTTGACTCTTGCCAAATCTGTAAATTTGACAAAATCACCTATTGAATGTTGTGATACACGAAACCCAGCAAAATATTTCCATTTTTCACATTACAGAAACACATCTAGATGTAGTGTTTTGCATGCTTAGTACAAATCTATGGCCCATTCTCCACACAGACGCAAACAAACGTACCCACACATTGCACTCTAACGCCAGGCTGATGGACAAACTCAGTGGTTCTGGCGCTCACAGCCGGCAGATTGTTTTCAGGTCATCACACGGACTAACCATCAGTCTCGCAGCCCTTTTTCCTCCTCATTGGACACAATTGATTGCATTTCTTAAAGTACCCCCCTCCCCCCTCCCCTCTACCCCCACAGCCCTCCATCCCACCATTTTATTCACAAAGGCCGTATCGATTACAATAGTTTACAGCTGAACGGAAAAGCTGTCGCGCTCATCCCTTAGTGGCTAACAAAGAGGTAATGGCTCCAAAGGCTGGCAACTGCCAATTTGTGTGCCCGGCGCTTCCTTCAAAAGTTTGCCAGGTTTGGATTACTGTAACTAGGGCTCATTTAAAGAGGCTGCTAGTGCCACAGATGAGTGGGAGACGGAGAGAAGAGGGGTACTGGGGGTGGCGTTTGCAAAGTAATAGGGAATTTTGATGCTTTGTTAAAGTGCTTATGACAAGTTGGACTTCTCATTGCACTAAAACACATTTAAACATCACATACTGTGCTTAAGCCTGCTATATATTTATATTAATCACATATTAAATGACAATCTTCATCTAAAAAGACAAAATAAAAGAAATGGTCCACAGACTACCGCCCATTGGGAGCTGACGTCACCGTAAACGTCATCACAACAGTCGATGTTACAGATTTGTTGGGTCTCGTGCCGCACTCGCCACAGAAATCCGCCCTCTGCTCACAGACACTCGGGCATCTGCGCAGACACCTGTCCCAGGGCCTCTGGGGCGCTGTCTAAATAAAATGTAAATGTTCTTTTGTGGCTTCCTTTCATTCCTTCACTCAAATTAAATACAAAATTGAGAATCATACGCACTTTAGTTAGACATGCCAAATGTTACTAACGATTTATTACTATTGTACATTGAAGGGTCTAATCAACTGACTTTAAAGGTGCACTGTGTAACTTTCCTGTGGGGGGCGCATTACTTGTCTCTATGGAGATGTTATTTGAGGGCCATGTTCTGTAGCATGAAAATTAAACTTTATTAGCTGTATGGAGGTGGCACTACCAGCCCTATTATGAATCAGATCTGTGGAGAGGGGAACCTGTAAAAATGCAACAATAAAAACACTCATTATATATATATAACTTTATTTAACCAGGGAAATCCCATTGAGATTAAAAACCTCTTTTTCAAGGGAGCCCTGGCCAAGAGGCAGCAAAAAGACAATTACAACACAATTAAAATTACATACAAATGAGTTAAAAACAGGTAGTAAAGACAATTACAACACAATTAAAATGGCATACAGATTAGTTAAAACAGGTACAGTTTATGGAGGCTGTCTCAAGTGCTCTCATTAAATAAATGCAAGGTAGATATGTTACTTCATCAAAAACATACCTGAATGTGTGTTTTGCTTCAGTCACACGTGTTTGAGTGACCCTTTATTATTAGTCTGTTTGTATCTCCAAAGCTCAAAATGCTCTGTTCCACCTTTAGCGTTTTCAGGCTGACAGAACCGGGCCGGTGCAGGTTCTCACACCTAATCTCGAACCAACTGACATGTTCATGCAGAAAATCTGAGCGTTTGGGAACCGAAAAGATGTAAAACAAGTAAAACTTGTTTTTCCAAGCGAACCGTGACGACAGGGTAGACGTCAGCAGGTTTATCCGTGTTGTGGTAAAATAAACAAGCATCAAGTGGCTGGCACATCCACACATGCCGTTGAAAGCAGATTTAATGCGTCTCCCAGCACAATCTTCACCTATGATAAGAAAAGTTTTAAGTCTAATATTACATACCGTTCGTCTTGCAAATATCCGTGTTCGTCTGGTAAGATTACATCTTTGGATTCGGCGTCGCTGCCGCTGATGTTGTAGCAAACCTTGGGGCAGATAAATAATGATTTGTATGAGTACAAATGTTCGCTGGTGTCGATGATGTGATCTATGATTGTTATTTTGTATGGCCTTGATTTTATTTGGCTGCAAAATAGACACCATCTGTCGATGACGTATCATGGGTTCACTTAAATGGTTTGAACGTGGGTTGTTCACCAATGAAAACTTTGGTTCCAAGTGTAACTGGTGCAGGAACCGGCACCAGCACCGTTCTGACCGGCCTGAAAACAGCTCCTGTGATGTCATGAAGGAATAGGTTTCAAGTTACCAGCTACTACCTTTTACCTTTAGTTTGGTAGAGATTATCCAACTCATTCTACTGAAGGTGTGTGGAGTTTAAAAACACAGTGGAGCACTTCCTGTATTACCACATGACATCACAAGGTGAAACAGGGTGTGCGCTCTGTTTGAAAGAAGATCTGTCTAAACATGCAGGATTTATGTGTTAAACATGTGTGAATGAAATAAAACACAACTCCAGATATATTTGTGATGAGGAAACAACATCATAACAGATCAGAAACTAACGTAATATTGGTCTTGGTTGAATTTATTTTATTTTTTTGGGGCGTTTCTAAGGTTTTCACTCTTTCTCTAGAAGGGAAACAGATCATCATCCCACACAAAGACCTGGCTGAGCTCTGTGGGCCGTTTGAGGATCACACATTTTCTCTGTGGGGAGATTAGCTGATTATGCCTCAAACCAATTATGATGTTTGCCACGATATCCCTCAGACAGACGCTGCTCTCGTCAATAATGTTTATGGATATTTGCATTACTCGTCAACAAGAACACGAGAGCTAGTGAGGAGAGTGAGGCTTATTCTACTCATGTAGGCCTGTCAGCAGAAATATGTGGGCTCTGGGCAAGAAGCCTCACATGGGCCCTAATATAATCTAATATAAGAGGGTCCAATTCTTGGCCCCTAAGACCCGGGGCCTGGGACAACAGACCCTTTGTCCCCCCGTCCATTGCCCTGCCTGTCACAATAATTGCTGTATCAACTTATTGTTCAATATGTTTTATTATTTTGGAGAGCCAGTATTTATTATGGGCACTTTTTCTTAATATAGTCGGGACTTTTTTGTTATTTTTCCTGTTCTATGATCTGATTTGAGCTGTGGCAGGTTGAATAAATAACTTCTAAGACTCATTATAGATACACGTCCTTAATTCAGCTGTTTATTCATTTATTGCAGTTTGTGTTTTTTAAATCATATTATACATTTAGAATTGTTTTGTGAGGAAATCCTGCTTCAAGGTTTTTGTGTCAGATTCATGAATAAGATTTAATATTATCATTTATCATCTATATTTATCTATATTGTTCTTCGAAATGTTTACTTCTATACGCCTAAACTTATGTGAATGTTGTGTATTAATGACATGTTTTCTGGTATTATACAAATATTAGACTCAGTGTAACAAAGAGGCAGCGCTGGGCGATTATGACCCTTATGTAACAGATAACCCTACGTCCTGTCAGTCATCATATCGTCTTTGCACTGTTCTCTTGTATATAGCTGAGTTGTTGTTTTTTTATTACCGGTATTTATTTCTACTTTATTTTATTTTTCCTTGTACACAACAAAAACTGGAGGGTTCAAATTTTAGGGTAAAATATTTAACAAAAAAGCGTTATTTTAACTATTTGAAAGTGAAATGGGGGTTCGAGTTGGGGTTATTTGCCAGAGTTGAGATGGTTGAAGTTAATTCAACATCCCCTAGTGTTGATTCAACTTCCCTTAGTGTTAATTTGGCACCTTCCACCACTTGAAGACCCATGTGAACCAGTTTTGTTCATAATTTCATTTTAAATGAACTAAAATAAAGTGTAAACCTAAAACACCTCTGTGTGTTGTTTAGCTAAATCAGGATAACCCTACAAAGTGTTATCCGTTTCCCCTCCAAATTTTAATAAATTAGCTACACTGTTAATTTCAGGGTTAAACTGGATCTTTGGTCAAGTTTTACGTAATTAACATTTCCAAAAATATTAAATTAACATTAGAGCAGATTGGACTTATATAAACCCTGAGAAAATTTTAGAATTGCTTCTGTGAGAGTCAATTTTAACACTCGACTTCTTGCTTTTTGTTCTTTTGACATTATATTGTAATGTGTGATCTACTGTGGCCAAATAATTTCCCCCCTGGATCAATAAAGTCTGTCTAAGTTTAATAAATCTAGCACTGAACGGTGTAGCTAGTTTATTTAGGAGTTCATATGATCAGCTAGCAAACCAACAGCAGACAGAATGCATAGGCCTATATTACAATTTGACTTTGATTTGACTTTGTTTTTGAAAATAGTCTTCCAGCGCAACGCCCCATCACTCCTAACTTGTGTATTACTCCCATATCCACCTTATTAATATTTGGCTGGCTCTCTGTCAGGGGCCTAATATTGCAGCATGTCAAACAATAACTCCGAGCATATCTGAGACGCCGAGACGCTAATTTTAGAAGCATCTCCCGCTGTCAGTCATTTGGATCACTTTTCAGATTAAATTCATTATTTCGGCGCTGAATGCGGTAAATTAGAGGGGCGCGCTGGCTGGCTGCATCACTTTTGTGTTTATGCTAATGCGCCGCACTATTTTCTCATCTCTGTCACTTCTCTGCTCTCTTAAGGCTGATGGATGGAGGGGGATTTGGAGGGGTATAGCTGCTGAGCACGGGCTAAAAGCGGCTAGCAACCAAAGCAACGGTGATGAAAAGCTCCACTCCACCGCGCATTTGCCCCACCTTCTCCTAATCTACTTTCCCGCTGCTATAGTGCCTTAACCTGCCTCTCCCAGATACAAAATCAAGCTGGATTCTGATATGGGGATATACGGAGGCCACGGCAGACTGGACCACAGCACAGATTTCTTCTCCACACCAGAGCCTTTCAACGGACGCAACCATTCCATAAAGGTGACTATGTGCACTTTGTAATACACTCTATAGAGGGAAAGTTGGGTTTAAAGTCAAAATGTGCAAGTTTTCAGTCCAAAATAAGTTAGATGTCGCTGTGACATGTCCGTTCAGCTGATTTATACACGTTTTGGTGCTGTCTTCCTACCGACGGAGGCAGGACGACAGCGCCATCTGCAGTCCGACTTCTTCAGGACAGTATCTCTGGTGTGTGGGAGTCAAAAAGCCCCCTCGTCCCGGTTTAGACTAGACTAGAGCTGGGCGATTTTCCCCCAGAAAAACTGTACAGAAGATTTAAAACCGTGCACGACTCTCTTCCACTTTAAAAAGCGATTTAAATGTTTAACTCTGAGCAGATACATGAACTATGAGACTTAGTTTGTGCTGTAGTCTCTGCTGTACTGTTACTAATTTGTTTGCTGTATTTATGAACTGGTGCCAAGATGATGTAATGAGGAATAAAGGGTAAAGGCAGAATAAGCTCAAGCTTCAGCCCACGCCTTTTCAGCCTGTATATGTTAATTGTGACTGTCTATGGAATAATGTCAGAATATGTCTGTGATCAGTCAAACAATCAAACAAACAAAATCTTACATTTTTAAAATAAAAAACACAATTCATGATTCGATTTGATTCGTCCGTATAGCGAGTATCCAAAACTTTCACCATGTTGTGAAAACCTCAATAAATTGGTAGGTAAGGGCATTCGATTAAATTTTCTTTATCAATCATCGAGAGAATTAACGATCGATTATCCCTAACCCTAATTACTATTACTAATCTGCATAAATAAACTCAATTTTACAACATATAAACCATAACCACTGTAGAGCCACATCAGCCCGTGTGAGATTAGAATGTGTTTAATGCAGATTTGGAACATTTGTTTACAGTTTTTTACATTTTCTTACAGAAACGAAACTTAAAAACCAATTTGCAAAAACTGTAAATGCTGGAAAAAAAGCAGCTCTTTCCTTGTGTCCTGATGTGGTCAGCTTCTGTCGGACTAAAGGACACGACTCAGTGGATTAATTGAGCGTTATTTCTGTGACAGAGATTTGTTTGTGCCTGTGCCGTTCTCAGGGGGAAGTGAGAAAGACGTACTACAGGAAGTGACTACGGAAAGCCTATAGGAAGTCTTGGCGAGTCCAAAATGTACGCGCTGTATAGATTTTCCAAAAAAACGAATCGATTTGACTTGCCAACTCAGTTTTTAAATCAAAGGATTTTTTTCTCAGGCACGTTTTTGTATATAAACCGGAACGAGGGGTCTTTTTTACCCTCACACACCTGGGGTACTGTCCTTGTACCATTTTATATGCTGCTGTTTATCTCATAGAAAAGTTTAAACAAAATTATCCATAATTAGTCCCATATCTGTCCCCCGGGGTATTCGCCGAGGTCTTTTAGAATAAGAAAGTACAATGAAAACGGCTTAAAACTAAAGCCCAACTTTTAAATGATAACACTGTCTGAACACGCACTTTTTCTGTTTTCTTCTTTACTTTTACTGTAGTTTGCCGCCCTTACTGTCCATGTTTTCACCATATCTCCTCTGTCTTTGTAGTCCTGACTCCACACTTCAGTATAATTAGACCCTGAATAGAGTCTACAGTGAGAGGCATCTTTTTAAAGCTTATCTAATGAGCTTTAAGTGTGTTTTCAGCAATGGGTACACACTGTTCTGGATGTAAGCCACTACATCTCCTCTCAGTTATAGTGTGCCGTCTTTTCATTATTATTATCAGCTTTGTGCGCCAGAAAGTGATCACACTGGGCTGGATTCAAACACAGTCGAGGCATCTTTAAAGACTCTGTACACGATCTTATTTTAATGCATTTGAGTGAATCTTGCCCCAGTACAGATATATTGTATTCTATGTATGCCTTGTTTCGTCTGCAACTAATTATAAAGCTGTTTATTACACCGGATGTGTGTAGTTGACATGCTAGTTAATTGTGAAGTCCTCTGTTCTCTGGCGGTTGTGAAAAGCGTTTATAACCCCATTGCAGTGAATTATAGGATGTTTAGAATTAAGGGTGTGCTAAAATATTGATATATCATGACACTAAATTCGGTGCTGCTATCGATTTATCACAAGAGTATTGTTTGGTATCTTTTTGTTTTGTTTTTTTGTTAACAATTTTGTTGCTTATTTAGTGGAAGGAAACTTGTTTATGCATATTAAGTGTTTATGTGATTGAAACAGATGTATTTTATTTCATTTTTTTTTCATTTATGTAGTATTTATTTTGGGCATTTTACATCCTTTTACAAGTGAACAGCGTGTTATCCACATAGACATTAGTGCAATCATAACAAAAATAAATTTGCCCAATATTATTAAAATTATAATTAACTATTTCATATTCACTTTGCAAAATAGTGGGTTGACAAAGAAATAGTGTCGCTAAAATGTGTTTGGTTCTGAAAAAACAGTAATATATCATGTGCAATGTATTGATTGTAGCAGGTATCTCCATGTCATATTGTATTGTGAGTAGGGATGGCAAAACCTAAAAAAAAAATCATGACCGACCACCAAGCCTCGTTAACCGGTTAAAATCGGTTAACCATTCAGCTTAAACTCTAAATCCGACTCTCACACGTGACAGCGTTGAAGGTTCATTTCAGAAAATGACGGCTCCTAAGAGACGCCGCTTATAGACTGCGGAGCGCAAGTCTGTCAACACCACACATGAAGCATTTATACACAGACACACACGTAAGGCTCAGTTTAACCCAGCAGTCATGACTTTAGTCCACTATATGCACTAAACCGCACAATATAAAATGTCAAAACATCCAACAGTCGCCTACACAACTAAAGCACTTCTGTGGAAACTCAAACAACTTACTCGTAGCAGCACTAAAGCCTGTAGAGATAAACATAAACACAGAAAAAGCACTTGGTGGTGCAGAAGAAGCATGGTTAGCATAGTTAGCACGGTTAGCATAGTTAGCACGGTAGGTTGGCTTTTCTCCCCTGTAGAAGAAGTTTGAGGGTGTCACATTTTGAGGTGGGAGCGTACCTATGTTCCCACGGCCTATTGGTCCCACAGCCCATTGGTCCCACATCATTAAGACTTTTTTTTTTTTTTTAAATTAAGCCCAATGGTCCCACAGCCCAATGGTCCCACAGCTTATTCCCAATGTTCCATGTTCCCACATTTCTAAGAAAAAAATCAAATTCAGGCCCTATGTTCCACAACTAACCCTAACCCAACCCTAACCCAACCCTAACCCTAACCCTAACGCCGTGGGACCATTGGGCTGTGGGACCAATGGGCCGTGGGAACATAGGGCTGACCCCTTTTGAGGTGAAACATCATTGATGATGTGAACCTCGTGTCTTGAGCATCGAGACCTCGCGCCACATAAAATGTGCGTTTAGGCTCCTGTCTGTGATCATTTAGGGCGACTCACACTCGGACTGTAGAACCGTGTCGCGCTCAAGCACCATTACGTGAGCCCTATATCGTGTATCATATGGAATCATGACATGTGATTCCCAGCCCTACTCAGAAAGAAATGGACCCTTAAAACGGTTTAAAATGAACTAGTTCTGTTTTTCATGTTTTTAAGCCCGTAAAAATCAGCCTTTTCAAGAGACGCTTTCTGTGGGGAGTTAACTGCCAACACATAACATATTTAGATCACATGTTACCTTTTATTGTTTTGTAAATGTTGAATTAGCTGTTGAATTAACATGTTTAATTAGTTTCCGCTTGGTTTTTGATGGTCTGTGTCTCCTCTCCCTTTGCTCTCTGCTCTAAGTCACTCCCCCTTCAGAGCGTTATTACATTATAATGAAACTACTGCACATCGCGTCAGGTTTATGAAGTTATTGTGTTCAGTTTTGCATCATGCTTTTCTATATTTATGGAGAATTGTCGTGACGTAGGCTTCTGAGCGGAGCATTGGACAGATACTTACAGGAGAGATCTCTAAATTACTCAAACATGCACGAATGGACATCTAAAACCTCTTCTGGCATGTTTATGTTGAGGGAACAGTATTACACCATGGTTGAAAGCTCCAGAAAGTCAATTTTGCATAATAGCGCCTCTTTAAATCTGCTCCCAAATGTTACGCTCTTTATTCCGTTGAACTTTTTTATTTGCGAACATAACATTCACAGTTGCGTAATTCTCAAGCCGGCAATTATCCTAGAGTCATAGATTTTGTATTTCTGCTCCAAATGCGGTGCATAATTCATAAATATTGCGTTTTATGGGGTTGGCGCTGGCAGAGAGTGGAGCAGACAGAGGTGAAACATCTGGGAGAGAAGACACAACCGCTAGGCTAATGTTGTAAACGCAGCTCAGGGCTAATAGCATCAAATAAGTAGGTCCTTGGAAAAGAGGCAGAGTGCATTTTAAATCCTGCCACGGGTACTTTACGAACTTTTCCATTTGAATTCATGCGTTCTGGTTTGAAATGAACTAAAGTACAAATGCCTTGTAGTTTCAAGGTTACGAGTTTGGCATAAATTGGAGTGTATTTTTTGAATGATATTTGTGCAATATTGGGGAATGGCGCACTGCAAATGAGTACATTTTGTTTTCATCGTCAAAGTGGTAGATCATAAGTAGTTACAGTGGCATTAAAGGTGCATTATGTAGCTTTTCTGCTTCTCACCATGGAGACGTTATTGCTTTGGCTGGTAGGTTCCCCAATATGACATTAAACGGCTCATATTACGCTATTTTCTCAGCTATAGTATAATGTTATTTCCTCATTATAAACATACCCGGAGTTGTGTTTATATTTATTTACCTGGGACAGTCCCAGTTTTGAGCCTTGTGTCCCCTGTCCCAGCAGATTTATAAAAAAAAACTGTGATTTGATCCAGTTTCATACAAAAATGTTTCAGGTGTCCCTATTTTTGACAAATCTGATCCCTGCCAACAGTAAAGAGAGGCATACATTGTCATTTGTTTAGGTAAAATACAGGAAAGCTGCTTAAAAATGACCAAAACACAAAGAAAATGTGACTATATTGACTCGCAGGTTAGTTGTGAATGGTTTCTGCGCAACAGTTTTCCTTAATTACGCTTCATTTCACAATTTTATTATTACCAATCACCAAAAAAACGTGGATGACCCAGTTTATTTTGACATTCTGGTCACCCTAGTTTTCCACTGTGTTTTTACACTTCATACAGAGAGTCATTTGGATCATTTCAGCCCAGGAATTTAAATTTCCTACTAAAGAAAAGGTAAGGAGTAGCTGTAGTAACATGAAAACTACTGCTTCATGACATCACAAGGTATTTTGAGCTTTGGAGATGCAGACAGATTAATAATAAAAGGTTTCTCAAACGTGTCAATGAAACAAAACTCATCTCCAGATGTTTTTGAGGAAGTAACTTACATAATGGCTGCTTTGCCTTTAAGCTCATAAGAGTCCATTTTGCGTCATATTGGACCTTTTAAGCTCTTCTGTCTTCATGGGGACAACCAGTTGGCATCACCAGACAAATTATCTTGATCTGTGACGAGGAGAGCAGTTTTTTTTCCACATTTAATTGAATAAATGCAGGTTGATAAGTGTAATGTCAAACTGTGGAACACAACACCCTTTATGGAGACAGTTAGGGGGCAGTTCTTCTATTAGAAAAGATTTGCAGTTCTGCCTCTCTTACTTTATAGTGAGCATCCTAATTAGAGTTTTAGAGTTTTGCCCGATTATCAGACAATAAAACACTTTCTAATTAGATGCAGACAACACACAGTGGACTTATTTTGACCTCAAGAGCTGATTATACCATATATCTGTACTGGGCAAGACACATTTTGCTCTGATACATGGGAAAACTTAGGTGCAGAGCGCTTACCTTGTGCACTTTTAAATGTTTTTAACTCATCAAATGTATTTATTGTTTTATCTGTTTGCTAAAAATGCACAGTAGGTTAAAAAATAAACTATAATGGGAATTGTTTTAATATTTTGGGAGTTGAAGTTACTTTTACAATTCAATTCAAGTCTTTCTTCTGTCTTGTGATGACTCTGAACTCAGAACATGCACCATGGTTTAGTCCTGGTTTAGTCCTGGTTTTGTCCTGGTTTTATCCTAGTTTAGTCCTGGTTTAGTCCTGGTTTAGTCCCGGTTTTGTCCTGGTTTAGTCCTGGTTTTGTCCCGGTTTTGTCCTGGTTTTGTCCTTGTTTAGTCCTGGTTTTGTCCTGGTTTAGTCCTGGTTTACCCCTGGTTTTGTCCTGGTTTTGTCCTGGTTTTGTCCCTGTTTTGTCCTGGTTTTGTCCTTGTTTAGTCCTGGTTTTATCCTAGTTTAGTCCTGGTTTAGTCCTGGTTTAGTCCCGGTTTTGTCCTGGTTTAGTCCTGGTTTAGTCCTGGTTTATCCCTGGTTTTGTCCTGGTTTTGTCCTGGTTTTGTCCTGGTTTTGTCCCGGTTTTGTCCCGGTTTTGTCCTGGTTTTGTCCTGGTTTAGTCCTGGTTTAGTCCCGGTTTATATTAGTCCTGTTTTTGTCCTGTTTTTATCCTGGTTTTGTCCTGGTTTAATCCTGGTTTTGTCCTGTTTTAGTCCTGGTTTTGTCCCGGTTTTGTCCCAGTTTTCTCTCTGTTTAGTCCTGGTTTTGCCCGGGACATGCACCATGGTTTAGTCCTGGTATTGTCCTGGTTTAGGTCTGGTTTAGGTCTTAGTTTAGTCTTGATTTTGTCCCCGTTTTGTCCTGGTTTACTCCTGGTTTAGTCCCGGTTTAGCCCTGGTTTTGTCCAGGTTTCGTCCTGGTTTAGCCTTGATTTAGTCCAGGTTTAGTCTCGGTTTAGTCCCGGTTTAGTCCTGATTTATATCTTACTTTTGAGTTTCATCTTGGTTGAAGTTGCTCATTTAAATCAAAAGTTGGGACAGCTATTGGTTCTCAACTTTCTAATTGCCAACTTCGTATCATTAGTTCATCATTAGCTCCGTTGATGAAGACCTTCGCTACCTCACAAAAAAACACTGATGGTTCAAATCCCACTACCGTCACTGCACTGTTGTTGTGCCCTTGGACATGACACTTTCCCCCCAATAGAAAAGTGTGTGTGTCTCTTACTTGAGTCATTAACAGCCTCATATTACTCTATTTTCTGATCTGTTATAATGTTGTTTCCTCATTAAAAGCACTCCTGGGGTTTTGCTTTGCTTCACTCACAGATGTTTAACACACAAACCCTGCATATTTAGGCTGAGCTCTTCTCTCAAACAGAAAACACTCCTCCTTGCGATGTCATGTGGTAACACAGGAAGTGCTCCACTGTGTTTTTAAACTCCTTACACCTTCACAAGAATTATTTGGATCATTTCAGCCCTGGGATTGTCAATCTCTACTGAACAAAAGGTAAAAAGTAGCTGTTAACTTGAATACTACTGTTCCACAACATCAGTGAAACAAAACACAACTCCAGGTATGTTTCTGATGAGGTAACAGCATCGCTAACAGCTCACAAGAGTCAATTTGGCATAATAAAAACCTAAAACTATAAGAAACTGCGGCTCGAGGGAAGTCTGGCCTTTTTAAAACTTAAACGTACCTTTGACGACCTGCCAAATGGACAATTTAAAGAGAGAATTTAAACCTTATGAACCATTTTTATTCTCATCAAAGTTTGCAGTCTCTCTCTACTTCCCTGTAACCACTTACTTATTTTTTTCTTTCACCTCAGCTCAACTCTGAACCGCGCTGCTAGCCTCGATGATGACTCCCGCGCTTCTAAATGTACTTGGCAAACCTCACAGCCTATTAAGCGAATCAAATCAGCATTATTTAAGATTCCCGAGGATCGTGGGTAAAAAGGGCCTTCCTCTCCCATGCCGAGAATGATCCCCACCGTATTAGCAGAGGTTTCATCATTTAGCGACTACTATTCCGAATTCTCTCAAATCTTCTCTCGCTCTTATTAATTCAAGCTCTACAGACACGTCGTCCCCCGGTGCCTAAAATCATCAAGTCATCAGCTAATATCTCTGCAGTTGAGATGAATAGGAATTGTCAAGTGAAGTGGGCATAGTAGTGTTGTCAGGATACTAAAATTTCGAGACGAAGGAATAGACTCGATACTCAATACTAATTACGATATGGCAATGATAATAAAAACACTCTTTATTCAAGCAATAGAAGTCCATTTTTATTAAGTCTGTCAACGTTAATGCGTTAAATTAATCACAAAAAAATATCACACTAATGTTTTTTTAACGCAGATTAATCACACAATTTATTTTGAATGCTCCTGTATGGAAAGCGCGATGGTGACCTGAAAGGCGGCGCAGGTTATTAGGTCAGTGATCAAGTCTATCCTTACACAACTTTGGATAAAACTAAGTTAGTTTGCAGATATTGCAGCGATGAACTCTCTTTCCACAGAAGCACAAGTTTAAAATCGCATCTTAAAGCAAAACATGTGTTTGATTCAGCGGCAGCAACAACGCTACTTGTACCAACAACAAGCCGAGCACGACAAACATCGTTGGCGGAGTGAACCCGCGGCAATGTTGTCAACAAAACTAGCAATAGAGATAGAAAAATGTCAATAATATAACTTTTTGATAATAAATAGCATTTTTGTCAAAATATTTTGATCTTATTTTGAAGAATAAATAACTGCGATTAATCATGATGAATCAAAATTCTGAAGTGTGATTAATCTGATTTAAAAATGAATCGTTTGACAGCACTCATTTTTATATTACCATGTGGCCTTATAACATGCCTGACCGGACAGTTCCTTGCAATCCAGAAGGTTTTGGAATCGGATCATAACCCATGAAAAAACTCTGTCCATACTTGAGACGGTCCAAACGCAGCCGCTAATTCGTATCACGTGTCTCTCAAATGTGGAATGCGTCTCCTCTTGAAAATTCTTGTAACATTCAGAACAAAACGTATAACTTCTTTTACCTGAGATAAGTAATAGTTTGGTGCTTTGCTTGTTTATTCTGAGAGAATCGATGCTGTTTCTCAGTCTTTTGTGTAGATTTTTCTCCTTTTTAATGTTTGTTTTTGACACGAACGGGGTAGGCGTCTCTCTGATTGGTTAATCCACCTGTCAATCACGCCCCTTGAAATCAGGAAGCCAGGTCACGGCTCCAGATCCGCTCAATTTTGTAAAGTTTTGACAAAGCGTGTGGTTCTGGCTGGTGAGATAATCTTATATCTTTGTAATCCCTCAGTCTTCCAGGTAGTTTCCGTAGTGTTCCTTGGGCGTATATTCGTCTATGGCCGCGTTTCATGTCGCTATCCTCACTTCCTTCTCCCTGATTCCTCTCCTAAATCCTCCCATTTTTCAGATGTCAATCAAATGTGCCATATTAAGCGGTGTCACAAAGAAAACCACAGAATGAATTAGTAAACACGAGGGCGGCTTCAGGAGACAGACATTAGATAAAATCATCAAACTTTATTGGTCTCAGTGAGGAGTTTATATCCTCTCTCCTCGCTTTGTCTCCTCTGTGGGCGGCACTTCCTCATCCATTTTCTGCAGAATCAAGGAGAGGAATCAAGGAGAAGGAAGCAAGGAAAGAGAAATGAGGTCTTAAACTTGTTCTGATACATCTCGGGATCATCTAAAGCTGTTCGGGAAAGTCTCATTTCTGTTCTACCTGCGCAAATGAGTATCTAGTTTCTAGTTTCAACTTTTGATGCTTTTGACCATTCCTTGTACCTTGTGTATAGCTTTAATATAAACGCCCCCATATAAACTCAATGTGGAGGTTGCCTTAAATAAGTAATAGTCTCCTCCCTTCTAAAACACCGACATGGGTTTAGTGAGAATAATCAAACCTGAGGCTCCATTGGGTGTACAGGAGGTGCCCACGCGTCCATGTTTTATTTAAAATAGCTTTAAAGGTCTATGCAAAACTTGTAATGGATTTGTCACGTCCAGAGCTGCCCACAATGCAAAACTGCTCTATAATATATGAGAATGTGCTGGACTGAGATGGCTGGAGTTCAGTGGAATCCAAAAGAGACACAAGACGGGGTCCATATTACACCATGTTCTGATCTGTTATAATGTTGTTTCCTCGTCACAAACGTATCTGGACTTGTGTTTTGTTTCATTCACACATGTTTAACACAAACACCCTGCATATTTAGGTTCTTCTCTCTTGAAATTGAAGGTTGGTGTTGATTCGGCCCAAATGTGGACCGGCCCACCGAGCATTTACCCGGTCGTACAGATCACCAGTCCGAGCCTGGTAATACAGGAAGTGCTCTACTGTTTTTAAACTCAACTTCACTACAATCATTTGGATTATTTCATTTATTTCAATTGCCAATTTCTACTGAACAAAAGGTAAAAAGTGGCTGTTAGCTCATAAACTACCACTACAGACAGAGCATTTTGAGCTTTGGAGATGTAAGAACGAAGAAAGAATGCAGAGTGCAGGTGCAGGGCTAAACAGATGGGATTAAATAAGAATAATAGAGGTCCACACACTGTTTCAATGCCCCCAGTGTGAAATGTAATAGCACAAATGTTTCTGACTACACGTCCTTCATCAGACTGCAATGTGAAGCATGTGTAGGGGGTATATGTATTCCCGGAGAGGGGTGTGTCACACATAAATAGGGGCTATACATACAAATGGGCACAAGAATAAGATGACCCAAACATTATTTACATTATTTACTAAATAATCAAACAGTCAGGGATAGTAAAAAATTATGTAGACAGATGCAAGATTGCTCAAACGTGTGAATGACTTTTTGTCTCCATGTGCAATTTTGAAGCTGCTGCTCCTCATGTGCGGTGTCGGTGTCAGATCGTAACCACCAAACATCAACAACATTACGACAACAGGAAATAAAACAGAGCGTCAGGGGCAGAGGAGCGACGGACACAGAGACACAACATACAAACACGGGATATAGCAAAACTAAAGACTTTATTACTCACCTAATGTAAAGTGGTACATTTAAAATTATCCATAGAAATTGTCCACAAAAACTGCGATATTAATCCAGTTTGAGACGTTTTTTTAAAGTAAAAAGACACTGTTTCTGTGTGTTCTTAATGTGTGTTTGTTTACGCAGACAGTGTGCGGTGAAGCTGCAGATTAGCGATACTGACTCTATTTCCTGTGGACTTTATCGCCTCTTTTATGCTTTTAAAAATCAAGTATCTGAAGTATTGAACCACTTTCTACAAATAACAATAACACAGTTTGACTTGTATCTAAACTTGAAGTGCAGAGCTCTGATTTTTGAACACTTAAGACTCTCAAAACGACTTGTTTTACTGTAGACAGGAAACGGCAGACGTGATCGCGCTCACAACTTTATATCCGCAGACAGATCCCGCTGCAGTTTTTGCGATTGGAGGTTTTTAGTCTCATAAGTTTCTCCTTATGTCTGTGTTGTGCGCTTCTTGTCGCACGTTTAAAAAATGTTTAAGACTGAAAAATCTTGTAGTGTGTAGCGGCTTTTACATGGCTGCTTGCAAATCGGTATAAAAGCTGGTGTATTTTCAATAGACGTCAACTGGAACCAGACCTCGAAGGAACCGTTTTACGCCCATGCTCATATCCTAATTGGAACGCTTGGGCTAGGCAGGTTAGCTCCGTTCAGCATGTTCCCTGGATATAGTTTGTGTTGTTTTTTTATTGCTGTCTCTTCAGTGTTCTAGCGTCAGCCATTACTTCTATTGATTGAGAAGACTTTTACACTAATGTGCTTTTCAACATTGAGCTTTGATGATTTGGTATTGTGAAATTTCAACAAAAAGCCTCAAATTACAATGTTCACCTTCCTTATGTGACTTCTTGCAACATTTGTTTGCTGTTGTATCTTATTTTCATACTTTGAAAGAATAAAATAGGTAATTGTTTCTGTTAACCATGGCTCTCACTTTTTTTCTGTTTTCTATTGTCTCACAAACTCTCAAATGCTGAAGACATCTCTCCATTATTCTTGATCTTGCAGAAGAAAACTTTTTAACCTCAGAAGAGTTCACTGCTTTGCTTGTTGATTCTGCAGAAATCTGTGCTGTTTTCCTTTTATTTCTTATTTTATACTTCCAAGTCGCTGTGTTTGTTTGGACACAAAAACAGACCATGCCTTTCTCTGATGATTAATCCTTGTGTCGGTCCCTCCCATCTGAAATCATGGAGACAGCCCCACACCTACGCTTCTTTGGTGACGTTTTGTAAGAGCGTGTGGTTTTGGCTGGACAGGCAAGAAGCTTTAAAGGGGAACTCCAGCACGTTTGAAGCTAAAGTCCGTTGCTAGAGGTGGTCGAATACTTTCAGAAGCCGAAAAACGGCACAGATCAGTGTTGCCTCGGCGGAGATCTCACTGTGGTAGTGAGTATATCAAGGCAACAGACTAGTGTAGTGATGGGGCGAGTTCTTAACTTCCACATAAAATGCCAATTTACACACTGAAGAAGCTTAACACCACTTTAACCCATCTTACAACAGCCACGAGTCTAACAAACAAAGCGCTCTGCCTGGTTCACTCATTAGTGTCTGGAAACGTTATAAAACAACTTTATAAGCAGCCTTAGACTTACCAATTCAATTTCCCACTGTGCATGCGAAAGTCCAAAAGACTCGATAGAAACTGAAAGTTGTTGAAAGAAAATGGTTTGGAAATGTATTTTTTTTTACGTTTTCAAAAAATATAATTCACTTGTAAATAAATGGGATTAGAATCGATGTCGGCAATCGAATCTTTTGGACTTTCGCAATGTGTAGTGGGAAATTGAATCGGTAAGGCTAAGGCTGCTTATAAAGTTGTTTTATAACGTTTCCAGACACTAATGAGTGAACCAGGCAGAGCGTTTTGTTCGTTAGACTCGTGGCTGTTGGAAGATGGGTTAGAAAGTGGTATTAAGCTTCAGTGTGTAAATTGGCGTTTTAATTGGGTTAAAGTGGTGTTAAGCTTCAGTGTGTAAATTGGCGTTTTAATTGGGTTAAAGTGGTGTTAAGCTTCAGTGTGTAAATTGGCGTTTTAATTGGGTTAAAGTGGTGGTAAGATTCAAATTGGCGTTTTACGTGGAAGTTAAGAACTTGCCCCTATCACTACACTAGTTTGTTGCCTTGACAGACTCACTGCCACAGCGAGATCTCCGCCGAGGAAACACTGATCTGTGCCGTTTTTTGGCTTCTGACAGAATTCGACCACCTCTAGCAACAGACTTTAGCTTCAAATGTGCCGGAGTTTCCCTTTAAGGACAAAATGATGTCTGTAATGCCAAAGTGAAATCTGAATTTATACAAACAAGTATCCAAAAAGATGAGGATAATTGTTCTGCTGCTACGATGGGCTGGAGTAAATGCGGCTCATAGTTGAAATGGCCGTAGAGAAGAGAGCACTTTTAAATGAATATTTTGGCAGGTTATTGGTTGAGAGGTAAAGGAACCTGGGTGTGATTATTTGACAGCTGTAACCAGAGGTAGGAATAAGGAGACCATATCCCGTCTTCTTGGTCCAGCTTTTACAGCGTAGCCGCAGGGTCCTAAAAGACTTAAAAAGGTCATAAATTTCATGTTCCTAAATTATGGCTTTAAAAAGTCTTAAATTATGTTGTCCAAGTCTTTTTCACAAAGGTCTTAAATTTCATGAGCCTATTTTTTTGTTCACTCAACCAGGCTGCAGTGCAACGTGAGACAAGACAATGTGAAAGGTTATTTTGTCTTGTTATAAGGTTATAAATGATTTTTGACCATTTTACAGCAATGCACACGACTATAAATGAGTTCTGAATGAGATTTTCTAATGAAAGTTTGTTGCATTATTTAAAGCAGTGAGTACTGGTCATTATTAGAACTGGATCTGGTGTTTTTCGCCTGCATAATGGGTGTGAAGTTGGTCTTAATTTTCATTTAAGTGGTCTTAAAAAGTCTTAAATTCAGTGTAGTCAAACCTGGAGAAACCCCGCTTTATCACAACCCAAATTAAATCCTATAAACCTGAACTGCCCCTGAATGCGACGTAAACATCAAATCAAATACAGCAGAATGAGCCTCACACGAGTCTCTCATTTGGTTTGCCAGTTTCAAGTTTTTAAAATCCAGTTGGTTTAAGCCCAAAAGGACTTTCTCTGATCCGAATCCTCACTACTTAAACTGCAGCATTCGTAGCCAGTCACAGCCTCAGCACCGCTCAGACGTGCCTACACACCCTCCAGGACACTCTCCTCCTCCGCTCAGCTCATCGTCCCCGCTCCAGGTTGTGTGGACCACGAGAGCCTTCTGTGTCCAGGCCCCTTCACTCACTCCCGCCACACAAACAAACTGCTGAAACCACAGATCAATTCAAGTCACGACTCCAAAAAATTCACTTTAAACTGGCCTAACTGCTCCCATGTTTGTGTGTACGTATGTGTTTGTGTGAGCGTGTCCTGTGTGTTATCATGAAGTGCTTTGGGTGTCTTGAAAAGCACTAAATAAATGGAAGGTTCTCTTATTATTGTCATGAATTATTGCTAGTGCAACCTCTGCAGCTTTCACATGAGGCACGGCCGGTCCATAGACTGACAATGAGAACAACTTGTATGTTTCCCCTAGCAGTGTGCAAAAATATTGAAATATCGGTATATCGTATCGCTTAATGTGACGATACAGTATTGATATCATGGGCTGCTGTATCGCTATATCGCCAAGAGTATTTTTAGGGATATTTACTAAATTATTTTGTAACAGTGCTACAGTTTTGTTGCTTGTTTAGTGGAAGGAAACTCATTTATGTGACACATTTGACATTTTCACTGTTTTGATGAATAAAATGGGCGTGTTTCATATTCACTTTGAACAAGAAGTGGTTTAACAAGACTTTTAGTATCGCAACCATGATTTAGCCTTTATTTTTATTGAATTGTATCAGATCGTTTTGAAATATCTATGTCAAATCGAAAGTTCACTGTATCAAGATATGTTTTGTATCATGGCCTATGTATCGAGGAATGTATCGTATCGGCAACTTCTTAATACCCAGCCTTGGTGTCCTCTGCAAACACTTAAGATTCTAGATCGGAAACCATGAAAATACCATCACTGTCAAATATTAACTAAACATAAAAATGCTCAGCTTTGACAATACGATTAAATGAGCCAATCTAAGGTTATTATTCAAGATGATCAATAATGTGGCACCAGCACCATGGGAAAAAAGTTTGTCCATTTAACATCTGATCAGGTCAATGGTCAATGGCAAATGTGTAAAACCGATACGGAAAACATCATTAGGACAATCTGCATTTTCATTTAAAACAGTCTCAGAATGGAAAAAACTTCCAACCGAGCTAAAACTCTGCAAGATTTTTTTTAAATCTAGCCTAGAAATGAGCAATTTCTAAGCGTGCAGACGTGTCAGCATTAAAGTTAGACTAGACATGAGGAGGGGACAGGCGAGGTATCAGGAAACAAGTTTTAATTATTTTTAACTAATGAAATGTATCACCGACACTGTAAGCATTATGAATTGCTTTGTTTTATGCCTTATTTTCATTCCAACCTTCTTCTTTGTTAGGCTTACTTGTTACAAACATTGTCGGTGAAGTTGTTTGTCTCAGGGACTGCAGATGGAAATTATCTCCGAGAACTAGAGTCTGGAACAAAGCATCTTTTCATTTTTTGTGATTCATGCTCTTGTAAATTGTCCCTGTCAAAAAAATCAAATAGACTAAACTAATCTGCAGGTTAAAGGCCTTGTGTAACTTTTCTGGTGCAGGATCCGTCTTTTCCGTCTCCGTTTTTCCATGGAGATGTCATTCCTTTGTCTCGAATGTTTCACAGTGTGGCGTTAAACCTTTCTACCTTCATGGAGACCAAACCAGACCAAGTTACAGTTCAGATCTGAGGAGAGGCGACCCCACTCACAGTCAGAATGCCTGTTTTTTTTTTAGGTATTTTTGGGCAGTAAAACCACCTGTAATTGAATACCGTATTTTTGGACTATAAGTCGCACCAGCCAAAAAATTTACAATGAAGAAAAAAAAAAAAAACATGTATAGGTCGCACTGGACTATAAGTCACACTTTTTTGGGAGAAATTCATTTGATAAAATCAGAAAGCAAGAACCAACATTTCATCTTGAAAGGCAAGTTATAGAAGTTATAGTAATAAAAACAATCGAATAGAGAACAATCCGTGTATCATTCATTTATTCGTTTGTCAATGTAGAACCAAAAATAAGAAAACGAAAAAACAACTCTTTTCTTTATTATTTGTCTCTAAAACCAAAATGAAAAAATGGATAATGATTTGTTGTTTCATTTTTAATTCATATATACGATTCATATATTTGGTCTATGCTCTGTCAGTGTGAAAAATTTAATGTATAAGTCGCAGGAATCACCCAAACCCTGAAAAAAAGTGTGACTTATAGTCCAAAAAATATGGTAAATAAGATAAGATAAGATAAGATAAGACAGGACTTTATTGATCTCCATCCATCCATCCATCCTAGAGGGCCTAAAAAATCCAGCCCGACTCGACCCGACCCGCGGGTATTAAAGCCCGACCCGACCCGAGCCCGACCAATTAACTTGATTTGCAGGCCCGAGCCCGAAGCAAACCCGAAATTTCATGCGGACCTGCGGAGGGGAAGATTATTAAGAGGGCGTCGTTCACCTGCGCAGAGCATGCGCTGGCTCTGCGGCTCCTGTTACAGGAGCCGCAGAGCCCTGGCTCTGGCTCATGCTCTGCGCACGAATTTAACTGTTTATTTATTTTAAAAAAGTCAGCGAGAGAGAAGCCCGGCTTGACCCGACCCGAAGCAATGATTGACATTTTAGGCCCGACCCGAAATTCGGGTCGGGTCGGGCTCGGGCTTAAGATCTTACCTCTAATCCATCCATCTTCTCCCGCTTAATCCTGCTGGGTCGTGGGGGCAGTTTGCTGCCCAATACTCATAGCACCTGACCCCCCCTATGAACCCCTCTGCAGGTGGTGAGCCCACAGGAGGGTGGACAACATGGTCCTTGATGTTAGTTCATAGGGGTGCGGCCATGTTTTAGGTTTATTGATCTCGCAGTGGAGAAATTCAAGTCACAGTAGCTCCAGGACAGTTTAGTGCAGGCATGTCCAAACTATGGCCCGGGGGCCAATTGTGGCCCTCAGACCAATTGTTTTGGCCCTCAGGCTTCCAGGTGAATTGGCCCATACCATCGCAAGTAGTACTTTTTACTGCATGTTTTTGATCTCCACCTTGATCAAGCAAATTTAATATGTCCTTTTGAGGGTCTGAGCATGAACAAAGGTCTGGAGGGTCATTCAAACCTGTTTATAAATGCACATATTTGAATTACTCACTGTTTTGATCACCAGTCTATGACCCTCGATCGGCCCTCACACTGGTCTGTGTTTTAATATGTGGCCCTCGATGAAAGAAGTTTGGACACCCCTGGTTTAGTGCAAAAAAGGAAAAAAGTGTGCATGCAATCAAGATAAACAATAATAATAAAAATAGAAATGATAATAATAATAATAATAAAAATATTAATATAAAGTGAATAAGTATATATACAAAAATTACAAAGAGAATTGTAATATTTCCATAAATCTAATGTTTAATGTCATACTGTGGAACATTCTCAGCAGACCAATGACATATCCATGAAAACAAGAACCAAAAAGTTCCACAGTGCACCTCTGAGGAAACCCAGGTTCGTTTGTGATCGTAGCTCTGTTTTAAACCCTTAGGCGCGAGACTACGTACAGCTCCTTTAAGCAATTACCGTATTAATTTCTCTTATACTGTCAGCTGGAGGCGCGCAGCAGGATATCACACAAAAACCTGCAAAACCCGACACCCCTCCCTGCGAACAATTACCACCATTTCATTAGAGCGACTACATTAAAAAACCCAGGCTAAACCTCTCCACACGCCGGTATATTTTTAAGCTAACCTCCTTTCACTGTTTGTCACAATTGCAGTTTTGTTGAGTCTCGCCGTGTCAAAACCCCCGCTCCGTAGATATACCCTGATGAATAATTAGCCCGCAGAAAAACCTTTGATAAACTGTGCGTGCTTCAAACTAGGTGTCTCCTCTGACAGCTTGCACAATGAAAGGACTGACGCCGAGTGCAGGAGAGGAGGGGGAAGAAAAGAGCGAGAGTGGAGAATGATCAAAAGATGAGCGTTACTTTGGCGGCGTCTCAAGCGGGAGTGGAGAGAGGAGAGGGATGGAGGGGTGTGTGCAAATCTGTACTGTATACACGGGGAGAGCAAGGCAGTAAGGTCACGAGCGGGTCAGTGAAGTTCTCGTCGAAACGTATTAAAGGTCCCATATTATGCCGTTTTCTGATCTATGTTCTAATGTTTCCTCATCGCAAACAGACCTGGAGTTGTGCTTTGTTTCATCCACATGGGTTTAACACACAAATCCTGCAAGTTTAGGCTGAGTTCTTCTCTCAAACTAAAAACTGTTCCGCCCTGTGATAATGTTGGTAATACAGGAAGTGCTCCACTGTGTTTTTAAACTTCATGCACCTTCACTAGAATCACTGGATCATTTCAGTCCTGGAATTGCCAACAACAAAAGTACAACAACAAAGAATAAAAGGTATAATAATAATAATAAATCTTTATTTATAAAGCACTTTTAAAAACAAGGTTTACAAGAGAGAACTATTTTTATCTGAGAGAACTATTATCTTTTATCTTATTGTATGAGAGAACTATTTTTATCTTTTATCTTATTGTATTTATCTTATCTTATTTTTGAAAACTTGATTCTAACTACACGTTCTTGGTCGGTTGCATCTGTATCGAAGAAAATTTCCCCTCTGGGATGAATAAAAGTAATTCTGATTCTGATTCTGAAAGTGCTGTACAAGAAACAATGAACAATACAAAACAAGCACATAAAACAAAGAAAACGGTCAATGATGCAACAAATCAGATTAATTCTAATAAATAAATAAATAAATAAAAGAGACAGAATAAAAGGAAGTAAGGAATAAAAAGAACTAAAACCAGTTAAAGGAAGGCCAACCGATAAAAAGAGGTGATTTAAGAAGTGATTTAAAAGGCAGGTCGTTCCAAAGTCGAGGCGCCCAGACTGAAATGTAACTCGGTGCAAGACCTAAACAAGCTTTAAAAGTGATCAGTAAAATCTTAAAATCAATTCTAAAACACACAAGGTAGCTGAAAACTACAGCTTCATGACATCACAAGGTGGAACAGAGCATTTTGAGCTTTGGAGATGTAGACAGACTAAGAATGCAGGTTTAATCAAACGTGTGGATGAAACAAAACACAACTCCAGGTATGTTTATGAAGGTAACAACATTCAAACATGGATTAAAGCTCTCAAGAGTCAATTTTGCGTAATATAAGACCTTTAAATAGTAACTTTTTTGTGTGTGTAAAATCCCTCAGTCGTCCAGGTAGTGTCCATGACAAAAGGAAACAAAATAAAGTGTTAGTTTCAGAGTAATTTCACTGTAGTCCTCCAGCATTCTGCCCAGAACTGAAGAAGCAGTTTGGATGAGCTGCGAAACGTCTTCGACCAAATAAACTTTTGTCCAGTTGACAAATTGAATTCCTCCTTTTGCCAACTTTTTTTGGTAACCTCTCAAAGTAAAGTTGGATTTTAAAGTTGGATTTTAAAGATTCGCTATGTAGCTTTTTCTGATGGTGGTCCGCTTCTTCCCATAGAGATGTTATTGCTTTGCCTGGACCTTGAAAAACATGCATTCTTACTGTATTAGTTGCCTCTGTGCAGATCTGACTTGTAACACAACCTGGTGTTGTCAACTGTCATTCAGAAGAAAACTTTTTTGTGTAGTTTAGTGCTTTACTTGTTGATTTTTGTTGGTATTAGCCATAGACTGTATAAAAGAAGTGGACTAAGTGAGCGTGACGTCACCCATAGCGTTTAACGCCGCTCAAATGAGGCTCACGATGCCACGGTTACAGGGGCAAATCTGGAGCCAGGCTCTTATGTTATGAACAGGGTTTTTTGACGGACAAAATAGCGGAAAAAAAATTCAGGATCATATAGAGCAGGTTCATACGAATATGTTAAGACCAAAATGACGAGGCTCACAGCAACAGGTACAGAGAGAGGAGCGATCAGATTCTAATGTACGTCAATGGGAAAAAGGGAGAGGAGCCGGAAGAGCCTCCTGGAGCACTTCCTATTTGGCACGCGGCAGCTAACGGGATAGCTTAGTCCACTCATATATACAGTCTATGCTATTATATGCACTATAGCATCCTAATTATGCACTATATTTCACACATTTAGCCTTGTTCCACCTTGTTAAGTAGAGTAATATGGGCCCTTTAAAGATGAGGGCTTTTCACAACTTAAAAATTGCAGAGCCGATTTTTGCCGTCATGTTAATGTGAACTAGGGCTGGGCGATATGGACCAAAAAATATATCTCGATATATTTTGCTATATCCCGATATACAATATACATCTCGATATCTTTACAGGAAAAATAGCCCCCCCCTACTGCAAAAACAACAAACAAATTTTATCTGATTAATATTCATTTAGTACAGCAATTTAACACTCTGCACCCCTTTTTGGACCCTCACCCACAGTTTGAGAACCTCTTCTTTAAGAGAACTTCCAGTGGCCCTTTACACAAAACTGCTTCAAAGTGAATAAAGTGTGCAAGATTTTTAAACCTGTATTTTCAAATTCCTAAGTGGAGTTACATTCTCTTGTTTTAAAGTGGTATTTAGTCTCTGCACATTTACCAAACCAAATGCACATTGTGATTTATTTGGCATTTTCTTAGGCAAACTTTAGCCTGCTCTGTGCCGTAGGTCTGCTCTGTGCGAACACGGACATAAAATTAGTTTTTGCTTCGGGTTTTGTCTTGCTCTTCTAATCAGCGCTCATTGAGGAAGAGCCTATGGGCGCTAATGAAATATGACCGCACCCAGTATCCAGACCTGAGTCCAAATGCGCTCAAGTCCGAGACAAGACCAAGACAAAGCTCTCGCTTTAGCGGAGGAGGAAGTCCAGCGGCACGGGGGTGTCTACTGAGAGGTGGGACAGGTGTGGGTCCTGCTGCGGGGCGTGGGTGTGTTTTGAGTTTGTTCCTATGAGTGATATCAGCGCACACGCGGAGCTCGTATACTGGAGTCGTGCGCGGTCAGAGGTGTCGTGCCCGAGCACAGTTCTGTTGCGCTCGTGCTGGGCAGGTGCATTTAGAAAGTTTAACTCGTCACGTTACATCTCCTCTAGCTCTCCTTATTGTGGCTGCAGAAACACTCGCACTGATGCGCCTGTTTCGTTTTCGCCGTTCGCACATCGGAATCTCGCAAATGCAAGTGAAATGCGCGCACTATAGAGCCCTGGTCCTAGTCCTGGTTTAGTCCGAGGCCAGCTCTGGGCTCCGCGGTGGAGCTCGGGGGACAAAAGCGAGGAGGCGGAGGCGAACGCGGGCGAGCGCGGCACAGAGAAGGCAAAACAAACGAAGCGGCGAAACCAGAAGTAAACATAAGCATTATAGCGATATATCGATATGTCAGAATTCATATCGAGTTTCAAAAATATCTCGATATATTTTAAATATCAAGATATCGCCCACCCCTAATGTGAACCATAACTAGCATGCTGATAGTGTACCATTGTGACTTCCTGGTTTGCTGACGATAAACATTCTTTCATAAATAAACATTCTTTCATAATGCAAACAGCACAAATGGTTTTACATTTTACAACACATTTGTACTACCAAAACAAATGGTACTTTCTTACATGAAACTCCTTTAAACCTTCATATGAATTCCTCTTTTGTGCTGCTCCAGTTCAATATTTGTAAAGCAAGAAATCTGTGAAGGGAAAAATTCAGCAGGGAAATACAATCAAATATTCTGCGTAGAGGAATCACAGAGCAAATATATGTCCCAGTGTACTCCTCTCACAGTGCATGGTTTCACTGTCCAACTTATCTTGTTTGACTTTCCGAAGTGCACTTGAAAGCATCCTTAGCCATCAAAGCAGTGCCCCCCGGTCTCAAATCCCTGGTCTTTGGGGCTGGAGCAACATATAGAGGTGCTTATGAGGAGCTGATCCAGGTGAGGGTGAGACCAGGCGCGCCCCACACCCCACCACAGAGCTCCCGAGGTCGGCCGTGAGGGTCAGGAGACAGGGGCCTGCAGGATCGTCTCCATCTGAAGCTCCTCATGAATCCTTTATGGCAGCGCGTGAACATTGATCTGACCAGTGTTAGCCCCCGAGTGAGAGTGCAGCGTGAGGGGAGGGGAGGGAAAAGCCAGCTCCTCCAAAGGTAGCTCACAAACATGGGGATCTAGTGGAAACATCCAGTGCTTTTTAATGTTTGTACTAGTGTTGTCGCAGTAGTAAAGTATGTTTTCCTTGTGATTTCATGTGGTAATACAGGAAGTGTTTTTTAAAATCCAAACAACTTCCATAGAACTATAATAAAAGCTGGAAGATGAATCCAAGATGGCGTCATATTGTTTTCAGTGGCCTGTGCTCTTTGGCAACCGTTTCACTTCGTGGAAACCGTCTGACCTCGCAGCATTAGGATTCGTTCGCTTGACAGTAGATGGATACTTTTTTGATTTAACTAATCACTGTTATTTGGTGTCCAAGTAATCGCCGGCACAACAGCAAATCCGGTAGGAAGAAGGGCAATAACGTCTCTCCCCTTGATAAAATTCACCAAACGTTCTCTTTGTTTCAGCTTTAAATCCTCGATGTCAGGAATCGTCGTCAACACAAAATCTACAGCTTCGACTACATCCATCCCGACTGTTTTGTTTACTGTTGTGCTGCACCACAAAAGGGCCCAGAGGCGCTTGAGTTTGACGTCAGGGCTTCACAGCTCTTCATTGATTCGCCGGTGCACCGACTACAACATCCAGGGTTCTTGTAAACCGCAGAGTGTATTCCAATTCCTGACCTAGTCGCTGGAGAGAAATGAAATTGAGCGGAGGCACTAGCTGGAACCAGCCTGGCTACATTGGTGCAGGACCCCAAGAAAGATTTTTACTTCCACATTTACTTCCTGATCAATGGCCCAACGCTGGAAAAATCTGTGACGGGGCTAGACTTACTCTTACAAAGCTGATTTTTAGGCGGTTTAACAATTTAAACTTGCCACCCACCCGCCCGCCGGCGGGCGATTTCACAGCATTAAAAAGTCAAGCCAGATATTCACCACTTATTTACTTACTTATTTTTCCACTATTGACATGCTATACATTGTTTGAAAGCTTAATTCCTCAGTAAAACAACCATGTCATTCATTTTATGCCACACAACAAGCCCAAAGAGCCATAACTTATAATTCCCGAAAATAATTTGAAAAAAACAATGTGCATTTCTTACCTTTGACCCGGTTCTGTCGGTCCGAAACGGGTCCAGTCCAGGAATAGCTGTGCTAAATTAGTCCGTCACAATGCTCATGGATAAAAGGAGCGCGTCCAGTTAGCGGCGTATTGCGCATGACCGAGGGACAGGTCTACGGCAAAAGCTCTTCAGTCATTGGTTATTCAGCAAATGATTGACAGATCTGAGTAGCCTATGAAAAGACTATTTCGGCGGTGGGCCCCATGTGGGGCAGAGGTGCTGTAGTGAGAGAGGAGCTCAGCGTATTGGTGATTGGAGAGGCGCAGACCTGCTCTTACGCACAGACACTGGTGGAGGCACTAGAGGCATATGGAGAGAAATTTTTTTGGCTTGTTTTAGTTTTTTATATTAAGAAAACATGCCTAAAGTTCAGAATAAGATTTATTTATTATACATTACATCTTATTACAGTTTGGAACAACTGGTACATATTTGGACACTTGTGCCGAATTGACATATTTTTACAAAAAGGGTCACAGCACCAGACCCTTAGGTCTAGAGGTCTGAAATTTCACACAGTTGTTGCCAACAACTTCAGCAGTGAGTGTAGTGAGCCACCAATGTCTAGGATGACATATGCCCAAGTTACAGCCTTTATTTATTTATTTTTTTTCGAGGCAAACAAATTCAATTTTTAGACAATTTTGAATGTCTGTACTGTAACTTAGCTGCACTCACAGTCTTCATATGTACATCTACAGAAACTAGAAGGTCTCAGCTTTAAAATGATGTATCACACAAGCATGTGGGGTCTAAGATTTTCTTTTAATAAGCTTTGGCACTTGGGTATGTGTTACCGTTGTGCACAGACCAAATTAGGTGGGTGTTAACAGGTTAAAGTTCATATTGTAAAAATACAGAAGAATCCCTGCAAAATCCAACCTTTATGAAAGCTGTCGATGTCCTGTCAGTGGAACACGGCCAATAATCAATCTGGGTAGTGCTGCCACTAACGACTAATTTTCTAACGATTAATCTCTCAACTAATTTTTCGATTAGTCGACTAATCCAAACGACTAATAAAAAATAAAAAAAAACAAGCGGTTCTAACACACACAAGTGGGTGTGTTAGATTTTCCCGGGAGGTTACCTTGTGTGTGCGAGTTGCAAAGGTTATTGCTGTTATGTCTGTTGTGTGTGCTCATTCGACAATGTTGAACAACGATATGCACACACAATTTAACGAGTATGCACGAGCAGCATATTGCAACGGTATTCTCAATACCTCATGCATCGTGGTCGTGCTCCCGTGATAAGCCAAAGAAGTCTTACAGAGTGTACAAACCACTCTATCACCATCTGTCCGAAAGTATTCCCAGACTTTCGGCCGCTGCCATTTTCATACCGCTCTCAAATGCTCAAATCGGGGGAAGGGGGAAGAGAGAAAGAGAGAGACCAGCCAGCAGAGTGCGCACGGCAAATACTTCCTAAAAGTAATAATAATAATACTAAAAGTTTGTTTTCTTTGGCGGTGCCATTATATACCACTGCTGTTAGCCTTTGGTGAAGCCAAACCCCGGATGTAGCCGCTGTCAGCAGCACCGGTGTCCGCCTCGAGTGTAGTACTACTAGTGGTGTGGAGGGGAAATACCTTATCTCAGGCAAGCAAAAGGTCTCTGGACGAGCCGTTTGAGACCAAAAATAAATAAAGGCGAATATTCGACCAAAAAAATTGTATTCGACTCATTTTCATATTCGATTACGTCGACAACGTCGAATAATCGCGGCAGCACTAAATCTGGGGTTGCGGACAGAGGGGGCGTGTCTTATCCAGTTCTTATTATAGATCCATGACACCTTCAGTAGAAACCCTGGAATTGCCCATTTCTACTGAACAAAATGTAAAAGGTTAACTTGCAAACCTTGGGAATCTAGTGGAAGTAAAGATGCGCTGCTTTTTTAATGTTTGGACTCGAATTGTAAAGTTTCACTCTCAATTTGGATACTAAGGAAAAGACTTGATAAAGTTAATACTATAATGATATATAAAAATCTCTTCTTAGACAGTGTAATGTACATTTTTAAAACAATGATAGTGGTTTCTATAATATTATCTGGTGGTCATACCGTTTCTGTTAAAGGTCAAAACTGAACTTTAAGCCATGTTGTTACCTCCTCAAAAGAGTTGTGTTTTGTTTCATTCACACATGTTTGAGTCGACAAAACCAAACCCAACTCAAGGTGTATTTTTAATTAGGAAATTTTACATTATAACACAGATCAGAAAGTAGCGTAATATGGATCCTTTAAAGATCAAGAAGCTTCTAAAATAATACAGAAAAGAAAACATTTATGTAACTTTAATACCGGTATTAGTATTAGTATCAATACTGGTATTAGAAGTAGTTTTGATGCAAGTTTATATCCAGGCATCTTATATTAAGTCGAGTTCTTTTCTAACAAGTTCTAAACTTAAATTACCTGAGGAAAAACCTCCGCCTTCGTTAGAGTTTGCTTGACCTTTTTGTACCTTTCTTGTCTTGTACAAAGAAAACTCAAGTTAATATATATATAAAAAAAAGAAGACGGCAGCTGTGAGTTTTCTACCTATGCTGTCTGTTCCAGATAATTATACATTTATGATTTTTCGTTATCGGGAAGAGGCGTTTTGCTTATTTTTTCAGCTTTATTTGGTAGGTTTTAAATATCTTTGTTATTTAGGGGTGCAATTATCCAATTTTCTAGAATTTGACTGTCTTTGGTGCGCAATATTCAGCACAAGCAAGAAAATTGACTCCAAAACCATCAAGAATCTCACATCTTTGGTTGATTCTAGACTGGTTAAAGTGTTACAGAAGAAAGGTGGATATATCAACATGTGAAATGCACATTTTTATTTAAATATTGTGGAATATTGTCATTTTGCATTAAAATATTGTTGAATATTGCTTTAAAAATACAGAATATAATAATATGAAATATGATACAAAATAATTGTGTTGTTTACTTTCAGAACTAAACTTCATTTCTTTTTTATTTGACTTTCATAATTATCTGGAACAGTCAAATTTTAGAAACTTGGATTATTGCACAAAATAAGCAAAATGCCTCTTCCTAAATCAAAAAGAAATAAAGTTCAGTTCTGAAAGCAAACAACACACTTTATATCAACAAGTATTAGTATATCAAGTATATTAGTATATAGCATTATATTCGGTATTTTTAAAGCAATATTCAACAATATTTTAATGAAAAATAACAATATTCAACAATATTTAAATAAAAAATGTGCATTTCACATGCTGATATATCCACCTTTCTTCTTTAGCACTTTAACCAGTCTAGAATCAACTGAAGATGTGAGATTCTTGATGGTTTTGGAGTCAATTTTCTCGCTTGTGCTCAATATTGTGCTCCAAAGACAGTTAAATTCTAGAAAATTGGATTATTGCATCCCTGAATAATAAAAATATTTAAAAAACTACCAAATAAAGCTGAAAATAGGCCTTTGCAATAGTAAAAAAGTAGTTTTAGTAAAAATGAAAACATACATTCATAATTATCTGGAACACACAGTACTTAAGGCATTTGTAGGTGTAACTTACAGCAGTTTTGTGGAGTGTTTCATTAACTTTCAGTTTGTATATTTGGATAATGTGTCCGACACTCTTTGTAAAATCTGTAAACGTTGGGGGTGAACAGACCTGGACGACTGAGGGATTACACAGATAAGACCAAATGGTAATATGAAAGAAGTACTATGATTTAATGTTGAAAACCACATCCTATTGTCTAAAAAACAAGTGTTTTTTATTATTATGGTATCAGAATCTGTATTGTACATCGAGTCTATTCCTTCTTATCGAAATAGGGTTTTGTAGTATAGAAACTGTTGTATCTTGACAACACCACCAGCTAAAAACCACCAACACATCCAAGGCAGACGCATCCGTGAACCAGTTTAAACGTGGAAATGATCAGAACAGGTGAAGTGTACGATCTTTAAAGCAACATTATGCCAAATCGACTTCAGACCGTGTTATATAATGTTTTCTCCTCATTGTTAGCCTGCTCCCTGTTGTATTTTCAGCTATTCATGCATGATTCATGACTGTATTATCAAGAGTTGGAGGCATCCGTGCTTAGACAATTTTAGAATTTTCACCTCAAATCCACAGCCAAAGATATGTTCTGACTCAAAAAAATCTGACGCTACTTACGACGCTGGCAAGATTTAAAACCACAATTTTGGTGCCCAAGTCGTTAAACTCAAACACCCAAAAGGACTGTATGAGTGATTGCCTCTCCGCAGAACTGACACAGCCTGCTGTTGTCAGCTGTTATTCAGAAGAAAACGTTTTTTTTCTGGACTTATAATGTTTCGCTTGTTGATTATTTGGTGTTAGCCTCTTAATTATTCACTATAGCTGTGTCCGAATGTCCACGCTATTTCCTACTTATTGCACTATTTAGGGGTCACAACATTTTCAGGGGTGTCCGAATGTCCAGTTGGTGAAAAAGCAGTGAAATCAAACTTTTCCCACAATGAAAAGTACTGAGCATTAGTGGCATAGAACTATAATAAAATCTGGAAGATGAATCCAAGATGGCGCCGTATTGTTTTCAGTGGTCTGTGCTCACCCGCAAAATATTTACTTCCACAGCCCAACGAGCGGAGCTAGCGCGGGCTCAGAGTGGGGCTACGCTAACTCTTCCAAAGCTGAATTTTAGGCACTTTGATGATTTAAATGTTTTTTTGAAGTTCATATTCTAAAAATACAGAGCAATCCCTACAAATCTGACCTTTATGAAAGCTGTGGATGCCCTGTCAGCCGAACACAGGCTGCATTGTGCTTTCGTGGGAGAGTTTTTCTTAGGCTGCAGGCTGCAATACCTCGCTCATCCACACATCTATTTGGCTTCACGGATAGAGGAGGCGTGTCTTATCCTTATCTTATTATACATCCATGATCGGTGGTCACTAAAGCCAATACAGACCACAGTGCATTGCAAGAGTCGGGAACACAACAGAGTTCAGCAACTGGTGTTTAACCGAACACAACCCGACTCAGTGAAAGCAGATAAAAGCTCTGGTTTATCGCACTGTTGATCCAGGATTATGAATAAAACATTAATAAAACATTTTGAAATTAAACGCTATGATGTTAGTGGTTAGTGCTATTACCTATTACTTTAGCTCCGGCCGTTAAAAGAGCTATAATTTCCACATTTCAGACAAAAAGCAAATAACAAAAGCTTGTATGATTATTATTAGTCCATAAACAGTTGCCTGCCAGTCTGATCTGATCATTAATCAAGTTTCAATCAAGTACTATATTTTAATCCTTATTATTCACTAGATTTTTATTAGTATTAGCACAAAAATATATCACTGTTTAGGAATTGGGCAAGATTTAAAACCACAATTTTGGCACAGAAGTCACTGAACAATCTCCAAATACTGAAAATTGTCTCATCAAATGCAGATTTTTTTTGGTACTGTTTTTAAAATGAATTGAGAATGTGTGGTGAGCACAGGAGAAAATGTTGTAGCCTCGATCAAATATAGAAACCTGTATTTCTGATGTAGTACCTCTCTAAATAATGCAGTAGATTACCTTGCAGGCTTCGTGGACATATGGACAACTTCACTTTTCAGATGCAGGAAGAATACACATGGTAATTCTTCTATACTAGACTCATAGATACAAAACTAAATCTTCTGTCTTATGACTTAAAACCCTGCACCTGATTTTTTTTCATGTATTCAAGCAAAATTTGTCATGCCTCAGCACAGATTTATTGTCTAACGCTTCACTCAGACTGCCCCCGGTACATGGTTTCTGTACAGTTCAGGGAAGTATTCATTTATTACGGGAAAAGACTGCAACAGGCTCCGTTGTCCGGCAAAAATAGGCTCAACGGAATTTATCTGAGCTCCTTTCACTGCGTTTAATCCTACAGAATCCTCACTGTCACCTGACTGAAGCTTCCCTACGTCTAGTCCGAGCCCAGGAGAAGCATCTCTTGGGCTCAAAATAAGTCAGGATCCTGTCGCCATCTAGTTGTTTTACCGCTTACTGTGACGGCAAACTCTGCTGTAGCTTCTGAGAGTCGCCGAAAGTGCGTAAAAGCGAATTAAAAACAGACAGATATTCAACTTCTGAGTCATCACGAGTTTAGTATAATATAATGGCTTTAAAGCAGACAAATAGGGAAGCTTTGAACCACATTATAACAGTGTTTCCATCGTTATCTTACTCAGCGTCGTGTTTCGAGTGATCCATGTATGAGTTATCCTTTGTAAGTTGCCCTTTTTCGATTATTGAGCAGGTTTAGACCAATATTACTATCTACAGAATGTAAAATAATCATTAAGGTGTGTTATATTCTCATTATTATCATATCATAGGGTCTTCTTTACACAAAACATTCACTTTTAAATAAAACGAACTGCGCACTCGTGGGAAAAACGTTCTCGCGAGATTCCGTCCTCCGTCTTTACATTTGACACGGACATGAAAGGGTTACGCTTCACTCAAGCTCCTGAAACTTGTGTATCATTGAGCAGCTGTAGCTAAAAGACTCCTCCACACAGAGACTCGTAGCTCACATATTCAGGCGGAACACTCTGTCCCAGTTTTTATTTCGTACCGAGAGCGCCAATATTGATGCAGATAATAATAACAGAGCAAAATAATATGATCAAATATATTCACCCACAGACGGCGCCTTCCTCATCCATAACTTAGCTGCAAGTGAGAAAGAAAGAAAGAGAAGCGTCCCCCTGCACCATGCGCATATAGAGCAGCAGTAGTAAAGTAGAAGGGGAAGAGGAGGAGCTGGAGCCACAGAACAGAGGCACAAGTCCAGTTTTTGTCTAAATATTTGAATAATAAGAACGAATAAGAGCCGGGTCTCCTTTAAACGCCGGGTGCAGGTGTATATTTTGGTAAATAAGCGCCGTTTCCAAATAAACGGCGAGTCTAATGTACGAGCTGGAAGACAGAAGTCGCACTGCAACAACAGGACGCAGGACTGATGCTCACGTCGTCTTTACAAAAACCAAACTTAAAACCACGTGGCTAATTTGCATAAACTCTAAGTGCTGAAAAGAACAGCTCCTTGTGCCGCTGATGCACAGAAACGAAACTTCCATCCATCCATCTTCTCCCGCTTAATCCGGCTGGGTCGCGGGGGCAGCGTGCTGCCCAATACTCATAGCACCTGACCCCCCCTATGAACCCCTCTGCAGGTGGTGAGCCCACAGGAGGGTGGACTACATGGTCCTTGATGTTAGTTCATAGGGGTGCGGGCATGTTTTGGGTTGATGGGGGAAACCGGAGTACCCGGAGGAAACCCATCCAGACACGGGGAGGAACATGCAAACTCCACACAGAAAGGCCCGGGCGACCCAGGGATCGAACCCGCAACCTTCTTGCCTGAGTGTTGCCACTCAGCCACCGTGCCGCCAGAAACGAAACTTAAAACCACATATTTAGTTCAAATTAACTCGCCTACGTCTGTATAGAAAGTCACCTAAATTATAGTCATACTGGTTAAAATGTATGCCGGTATGTGGCCATATCAGCTTGTCAAAGCCTGATCCCGTCAGATAACAGAAGCTAAGCAGGGCCGGGCCTGGTTAGTACTTGGATGGGAGACCACTGGGAATTCCAGGTGCCACAGGGGGGCGCCAGTGGCAAAAACTGTCGTAGTGTTTTTAGGCAAGGCACAGCACCCACATTGCCTAGTATGAAAGTGGTGTGTGCGTGAATGGTGGTGGTGGTCGGAGGGGCCGATGGCGCAGATTGGCAGCCTCGCTTCCGTCAGTCTGCCCCAGGGCAGCTGTAGCTACAATAGTAGTTTACCACCACTGGGTCTGGAGTGAATGAATAATGCTCTGTAAAGTGTCTTTGAGTGTCCTGAAAAGCGCTATATAAAACTGATGCATTATTATTATTATTATAAAAGAATTTGAGTACCAGATTTTCCCATTTTTTTGTGAGGAAGGAATGAATCGCCTGCTCCAAATTGCCGCTTGGTCTCAAATAAATTCCTGATCTGTTATGTGATTGAAACAAATAAACACCCCGGCTGTTATTTGGTGTTTTACAGTAGTATAGACCCTTTTAGAGCGGAAGTGATTTAAAAAAAAAAGCTGCATGTGCATTTTAGCAACGGAAATGTCATTGTTCCTAGAGGTAAGATCGGGCCTAAAAAATCCAGCCCGACCCCACCCGACCCGCGGGTATTAAAGCCCGACCCGACCCGAGCCCGACCAATTAACTTGATTTGCAGGCCCGAGCCCGAAGCAAACCCGAAATTTCATGCGGACCTGCGGAGGGGAAGATTATTAAGAGGGCGTTGTTCACGTGCGCAGAACATGCTCTGGCTCTGCGGCTCCTGTTACAGGAGCCGCAGAGCTCGCGCAGAGCATGCGCACGAATTTAACTGTTTATTTATTTTAAAAAAGTCAGCGAGAGAGAAGCCCGGCCCGACCCGAAGCAATGATTGACATTTTAGGCCCGACCCGAATTTCGGGTCGGGTCGGGTTGGGCTCGGGCTCGGGCTTAAGATCTTACCTCTAATTGTTCCTCATTTATTCTGATTCATTCAGACTGAACACGGACAAAAGAAGACGGAGATAAAAAACATTTCCAGCACCAAAATGTCTGGTTATGTGTGTGTTTGTCAGAATCGATATTCTACCGTCAGACTAAAGTTTTAAAATTTTACTCACTGATCGCACAAGGATCTAACAGTCAGACACCGTTTGTTGCTTGTTGAGGAAATATTCACGATCTTTTGACGATAATCCTTTCGCAGAGCTCGACAAGCCGCTGAGTTCTGCCGTACTTCTGTTGCTAAAATGCGCAACCGAGCTCACTAAAACTAGGTTTATAATTATAACTAGTAATCAGGAGTTAAGCATTTAGGGATTTACACTGCAGAGTTGGTCTTAGTGTTTAACTAAAGCACAAAAGGTTGTTTAATGTGTTTAAAATCATGTGATTAAAATTGAGATTTGATCAGATTCTTGTAAATTATTTCAAAATCTCGTCTCGTTCTTGTGAAAATTCTGTTTCATCCCACCCCCGGTAACCACAGCTGCCCCATCGAACCCTCCACCAATCACTCAGACACTCACCACTTTCATACTAGGCCACGTGAATTAATAATATCACTAATTACTAAGGGTGGGACGAGACTCAATTTCCACAAGACGAGTTGAGATACAAGATTTGGTCCACAAGAACGAAACTAGACGAGATTTTGACAATTTTGGGCACATTTGATTTAGTTTTCTCTTTGTCATTGTAGAGCTGCTTTTTGGAAAAACAGCATTTCATGAACTGTAACTCATCAGCACTTTAACCCTAACCCCTTTTTTGTCAAATCCAAAACTAAAAAGAAAAAATCTCACAGGATCTTTTTTCTTTTATAGTAGAATATAGTGCATAACTTTGATTAAAAGGTGCATTGTGTAACCTTTCTGGTGGAGGGTCCGTCTAAAGATTTTATATAGAGAGATGATTGTTTTGTTTGAATGTTTCACGGTATGGTATTAAACCTTTCTATCACCATGGAAACCAAACCAGACCAAGTTACAGGTCAGATCTGTGGAGAGGCGACCCCGCTCACAGTCAGAATACCTGTTTTTCTAGGCATTTTTGAGCTATAAAACCACCTGTAATTGAATAAATGTAAAGCAATATCCATAGAAACAAGCAGGTCACGGACTCCCATCCAAAAAGCCAGCGTAATTCATGTTCCAGGTTAATTTCCCGTGTGTCCATTGTGGCGTTTACGATGTGAATTTACGATCTGAAGGCGCAGACCATAATGCAGTGTCCGGTGTCGTGTGTGGTCAGATAACAGCTGCTCGGTCCACCACAGGGTATTTTAGGAGCGCTTGATATAGACCTCTTTGCTGGGCCTCTTTGAAATGCCACAGCCGTTAGTCAAGAGGAGGGTTTTCACCACCGTAACTAAATACAAGTACCAGAAATACTAAATAATAATAATATTTAGACTTCAGATTTGAGTAACTCTATTCAGCTGTAGTTACAAGGGGAAAAAAGCTTTAAAAGGTGCATTGTGTGGCTTTTCTCTCCATGGAAATGTCATTGCTTTGTCTGAAATGTTTAACAGTCTGGTGTTAAACCTTTCTATCTTCATGGAGAACCAAACGAGACCAAGTTACAGGTCAGATCTGCGGAGAGGCGACGCCGCTCACAGTCAGAATGCCTGTTTTTCAAGGTATTTTTGAGCTATAAAACAATAACATTACATAAAAGGTAAAGGTAGAGCTGTTTAATGTCATACTGTGGAACATTCCAAGTGGAGCAATGACATATCCATAGAAACAAGCAGATGACGGACTGCCACACACCAAAAAAGTTACACAATGTACCTTTAAAAGTCCTGTACCAGATTTTTTCCCCATGTATTTACGCAAAAAATGTCTTGCCAGAGATATTATTGTATTGCATATCTTCGTCTAATTAGAACACATTTAATTGGCTGATGAACAGGAAGTGCGTGTTAGCATGCTAGTTGTTGTCAACTTTACAGTCACGGCAAAAATAATTAGGATGCTCAGAATGCGTACGGTAAATAAGGAATAACTCTGGACCGCTCAGGCTTTTAAGACGGTACAAATCAGATGCAGCACCTTTTCGTTTTATCGGCTTAACGTGGAACATTCCTGCCGAAGAAATCAAAGCCCTCTCCTCACCTGATAATCTAATGCACGACTTTCGCCATAACACCCGACCCCCCGCTGAGAGTGTCTTGTACAGATCACCTTGCGAACCCCGGGCACTGCTGTCTCCCTCCGTCTGGATGTAGAGTGTGTCATTATATCCTCGTGTGAATGAAAGCTGTTGACGTGCGTCGCGGTCGCCCCGGCCCGAACAGGTGATTCACGTAGACTTCCATGTGCACAGACACTATCCCGCTGGGCCTGTTTAATTAACCGCCGGTGTGTGCGAGCGCGACCCGTGTGTCAGACCGCTGCCAATGTCACTCAGAAAACAGGGGAGAAGGAAGGAGTAGAGTTCAGCAGAGAAGATGTCATTATACAAAGTGATGGTCAGAACTGTCGATGGTCTGTGGATGATCTGTAGTGCGGATACTGTAGATACTGTGACGGATCTGTGTTGTACAAGAGATTAGTGATGATGTTACTAATGGGATTTAAGTGTCTGAAAGTTTCTTAGATGAATGCTCTGCCCACTAGGGTTGGGCGGTATCCAAATTTTGATACTGCTAAAGCTTCTCAGCTTTTACCGGGGTATACAGTATTACTGTGACTAATGAAGAATTATTTTGGAGCATTCAGAAACAGAAGAGCAGCTTTATATTTGAAGATGAGGCACAAGTTCTGATCAAACCAAACTTTGCAGCGCGTTCGATCGCATCAGCGTCAGCGCACAAGCTGTTTTTATCAGCGCTTATACTGTATGCAAATGAAACATGCAGCTTTAAGTTTCGTTTCTGTACAAAAGTGCGCAAAGCTGCATTAAACACATTATTACTCAAAGTATATAATGAATGGAGTACTGGAAAAGTAAAGACGTAGTTAAGAGGACCAATCACAGCCCATTTTGTCTGCGTTGTTTCCCCTCACTGTCTGCCGCATTTTGACACGTAGTTAGAAAGTTTCGGAGGTGCACGGCGGTTGACGCAGACGTTGTGCGTAGGGGGCGCACGTCGACGCAAACACGTTTTGATGCAGAACCATAAATTGGCCTTTACCGTCTCCTCCGTGAAAGTCTGACTTCGCCCTCAAGTCGGAACTTTCTCCTCTTCAGCGCCTCGTCCCCTCTCGACTCTCGGCGTTCAATAAAACGTCTCCATCGCAAACTTTTCGTCTCAACATCACACACGAAGCGCCAGTCAGGTTTTTTTCTTCTTCCTCGCTGTGTGTGGATGGAAATCTCCAAGCGTAACGACGTTTAGAGAGAGAGCGGAGGGGAGAAAGTCCGCGCTGTGGTTTTAGGTCCTTATGTAGATTTTTTTAATGACGGCAATGAAACTGATACCGTTGCTACTTTTTAATACCGTGGGACACCGTATTACCGCCCAACCCTACTGCTTCATATTGTGATAGTTCGTGTAAAAGTCGTACTGTTCTCTGTGGCCATATCTATGTCTATTCGATGTCTGGTCTGATCTCTGAAGCTCAGCAGGGCCTGGTCATACTTGGATGGGAGACCGCTGGGAATAGCAGGTGTCACAGTGCGGCGCTAGTGGCTGTAACTGTGTAAATCTTGCTCAGTATTAATGTGTGGTGTGTACGTGAGTGTTGGTGGTGGTTGGAGGAGCTGATGGCACAGATTGGTGGCCTTGCTTATGTCAGTCCGGGGCTACAATAACCCTTTACCACTGCAAAGTGTGGAGTGAATGAGAAGTGCATCGTGAAAGGCACTAAATAAATCCAATTCATGATTAAGGTCACCCAAATGTTCAACTTCTTTTCTTCGCCCTTTAATTTCTTCTTTTTTAAATCTAAATATATCCAGTACTTTAGTCAGGGGAATAAATGTTATTTGAAGCATTATTAAGTATAAATTTCTATAAAAAAATATAAAAAAGTATAACAAAAAAAACACGCTCTGTCAATATGCTTCAGGTAACGTTTCAAACCAGTTTATTTTTTTTCTATTCACCACAATCAGAAAGTGTAGACAAACGCTAAACATGCAATAAATAAAATAGAATAAAATAAAGTAGAAAACAATAAACAATAATATAACACAAAATTTACAGATTTACAATGTCTCACCTTCTAACCAAAATTACCTTTGAAAAATCCGTGCGTCCACATTTTCATTTTCAGAGTCATAACAATAATATTCCACCTGTGTTACAAAACATGTCCGCAGTAATAAATAAGGAACACTCACAAAAGAGCGCCCCCGGTGTCGGCCCGGCGTAACTGCAGAGTGACGGGCTTGTGTGTGATGGAATAGTTCACAGTCGGGCTCCTTCACCGGTGTAGGGGGGAGACTGCATCGCTCACGTCCCAGCTCGTCCTCTGGCTTCCATCTCCCTGACTGATCGTGCAAAGAGGGGCCTACTTTTCACCCCGGATATGGGAGCGAATGGATCAAGGGCCTCTGTCGCGTGTAAACAACAGCTGCAGGTGGAGTCTGGGGTCGGAGCGGTGAAGACTGCGCTCAAAACATTCAAAACGGAAACTTTTTGGGGGCTTATAAGTGCGTAGTAATCTCCAAAAACAGGATGTGCGTAAGCGGCTCGCCTCTCCACGGATTGGACCTGGGAATTTAGGTGCTTGTCTCCTTTGAGATGGAGAATTTTAATGCCTTTTTGCGAAATTAATATCATCACCATCCAGACAAGGCAGTGGCGCACCCTTTCCTAGAAAAGTGACATAGTGGACCTTTAAATTCTTTACTTCCAACAGTTCAATTGGCAATTTTACTCATGTTTGTTCATGTGTTTTATTAAATTGCATTGTCCCCTAACAAATAAACTAATCTAATCTAATTCAATGTCGTGCGATTTTCTGTTGTGGGAAGGATTTTGACATTTCACTGTCTTAAAATATGAAAACTATGGATGTCGCTATATCACGTTGTTTAGTTCTGATTATTGTGATGAAAAATATTGTGATTGTATAATTATTTTTTTCACAATAAAACAAGCATGTTTTTTAATTTCCCCTTGAGTGAAATAATAGTCCTTAGTCTTTTATAATTCAGTGATGAAAATAATTAATCACACTTGCACTAAATATAGGCACTTTTTTCCCAACTGATCCTCACACGCGGCCGCTGCTTCACTTCAGCTTTACATTTACATCAATTGCTGTGCTCTACTGCCGTTTCCATGGAGATGTCTTTGTTTTGCCTGGAATTTTCCACACCACGGCATTAAACATATCCAGCACAGGGCCGAGGTCAGATCTGTGGAGAGGCAACTACGCTGACAATGACAATGACAATGCGTGTTTTCAGATATTTTTTTATCAATAAAAATCACTTAAAGGGGAACTCTGGCACGTTTGAAGCTAAAGTTCGCTAAAAAATACATTCCCGAACCATTTTCTTTCGACAACTTTCAGATTCTCTTCTTCTTCACCGTCAGTAGTCGATCCTCACTTGGTCTGCATGCGGCTGGAGTATCTCTTCCTGCAACAATGAACTCACATGTGATTTCAGAGCGAGAGTTCAGCTCAGGGTCAGAACGGAAGGATCGACTGCTAGAAAGCACGACCCAATGCCTGTCCATGTTGTTAAATGCTCTGCAATATTGTGGTAATAATTTAAATACTTAACCCCAGCGTTTTTCAAAAAATATAATTCACTCATAAATGGGATTAGAAACGACATGGGCAGTCAAGTCTTTTGGGCTTTCGTATGCGCAGTGGGAAATCAACAAAGGTAAGGCTAAGGCTGCTTATAAAGTCATTTTATAACGTTTCCAGACACTAATGAGTGAACCAGGCAGAGCGTTTTGTTTGTTAGACTCGTGGCTGTTGTAAGATGGATTACAAAGTGGTGTTAAGCTTCTTCAGTGTGAAGCAAATTGGTGTTTTTGTGGAAGTTAAGAACTTGCCCCCATCACTACACTAGTTTGTTGTCTTGACAGACTCACTGCCACAGCGAGATCTCCACTTAGGCAACACTGATCTGTGTCGTTTTTTTGGCTTCTGACAGAATTCGACCACCTCTAACAATGGACTTTAGCTTCAAACGTGCTGGAGTTCCCCTTTAACAGATACAGAGCTTAACAAATGTATTAGAACACCACCCAGTATAAGGTGTTTACCACTGCTGCAATAATTTCACAGTATTTCTGTTTACCAAAATATCTTTTTAAGTTATCTGCAAGATCTTCTTACCAAAACAATATCTTTAATGCTAAAATATAATTATTCTTGCTATCCATGAATTTCCAAGTTTAATGTTTTCCAAAAATGACACCAAAGTCTCATCCAAAGCAAGTCTCTGGGAAAAACTAGAAACTATTTGGAACTCAATAACAAAAGAGACTTTGCAAAACTCCATAAAAACAATGCAGCGAGAATGCAGCTGTTCTCTGCACCAAAGGTCACACAAAATATTGACATTTTTGGTTATTACTTGTCAACAAGGTCTATTTCGTTATTCCAGTTGGTCATTTTCTCAATGAATTTGTTGATATACTACATATAATACATTTGTTAAGAGCTGTATATTTTATGGGATGTGGTGGAACATGTCAGGCAAAGTAACACTTCCATGGAGAAAAGGAGTGGACCCTTTACCTGAAGAGTTGCACAGTGCACCTTTAAAGCTCGTGATGAAGTATCATCTCGAAGCCAGAGCCTAGTGGGATTACAGAGACTTTGGCTGCAATTTCATAGGATTTGCATACTGGATTTCCATATTGGATTTGTCCCTGCTCCTGGACTCCTGCGTTTTATTTTAGCACTGATCCTGACGTCCCCAGTCCAAACGAACCCTCACTTTCCTAACACATTTCTGGCAAATTAATTATTCACCACAATGACTTTTTAAGCGCTTTTCATAAACTTAAGAAGCCAGAGCAAACTTAACATTGCCCTCGTGCAACTACTAGCATGCTAACAACACACCACCATCACTTCCTAGTTAATAGATGATGAAAACGCTTTATAATTAGAGGCGGAAGGCACAAGATGGACTCATTTTCACCCCAAGAGCTGCTTTTACAATATACAGACAAGCCTGACATTTCTGTTTAAAATAGATTTTGTTTCTATTGATCTTATGTAATAATTACACTTCCTGAGACACACAATTTTTAGTTTTCATGAACTGTAAACAATAATCAGCAAAAAAAATGAAGCTTCATTCTATGTGTCATGAGTCTGTATAATGTATGGGTTTGGTTTTCTGAAATATATAGAACTTTTTCATGATTTTCTATGTATATATTATGATATTATGATATATCTTCACATGGGCAAGACGTATTTTACTTTTTCTTGCTTTATTACATCAAAAAAATCAGGTGCAGCCCCTTTAATCTGAAACATTTGTCTGTCTTATTCTCTAGAGATTTGTCATAGGCCCTGTCAGACTGTCTCTTCCCGGAGCGTAGCACAGCAGTGGAGTGAACGCTTATACAGTTTGAAGACGTTCTCGTGATGATTTGAGAGGCCGGAGTAAAGTCTTTGCCCCTCAGATCAGGAGAGACGGACGAGGACAGATTTAGCAAATGTGAAAGCAATCAACGCCTCCCAATCAGCCCCATTAAAGACCATTTCTCTGAGCTGGAATCCTCGACGAAAATGTGTTGAATCTAATTGTTAAAGCTGCTGTATTACGCAAAAGTGATTCTTGCGAGTTTTAATCCGCGTTATAATGTTGCATCTTCAAAAACGTACCTGGAGTTGTGTTTTGTTTCATTCACACGTTTGCGTAGTCATTAGTCTGTCTACATATCCGAAGATCCAAATTGCGATGTCATGTAGTGGTTGTTATCATGTTAACAGCTACTTTTTACCTTTAGCTCAGTTGGGATTCGCAGTTCTAGGGCTAAATTCATCTAAATTATTCTTGTATTACCACATGACATCACAAGGTAGAAGGTGTTTTCTGTTTGAGAGAAGAACCTAAATATGCAGGGTTTGTGTGTTAAACGTGTGAATGAAACAAAACACAACTTCGGTTATGTTTTTGATAAAGAAACAACATTATGATATGGATCAGAAAATCAGTGTTGTACCTGAACGCGTTCATATTTTGGGCGAACGTGAACTGAACGCACTGTATTACTGCTTGATGAACGAACGGTGAACGCGTTCATTCTGGCGTCTGTGAATGGCCTGTACTTCTACTTAACTTCGTTCAATCGGGTGCCAATTTTCTTAGTGTTCTAGGCAAAAACCAGGCTAAACACACCATAAAGAGCACTGAATATTTAGCGGAAAACATTCAATCTGGCAACAACACGAGCCACCAGCATCAAAATGTTTGGTATGAGTGGATGTCCAGCTCCTGAAGTTTGAAACATTTCTTCTCGTCGTTTACGTAATCACCTGCATTTAACACATACGCGTCATAACGCTGACATTATTAGCTTTAGTTTCAACTTCATGTTAACAGCGCAGCGGAGCTTTCTGCACTCAGTTTGCACGTGCATCCACTGTGCTGATAAACAAATAATTTGTCTGTACAATAGTCTGTACGGTCTGTACTGTTTTGGTGAAAGCTGCAGCTGCTGTAGTGTGGACTGAACGGAGCAACACTGGGGAAATGCTGTTCCCTAAATGCTCATGTGAACCTTGGTTGGATAAGGATTCAAAATTTGATATGAAGATGAAATCTAACACACAGTTTTATTGTTAAAGCTGATAAATATTTGGGCTTTGGCAGTGATATTGAAAAATAACCACTTGCAGCAACAGATTGAAAAGAAAAAACAAAAACAATGAACAAGTTCATTTATTGGAACTATGAACAAACTATTAACTATAAACAATTATGAACTATGAACGAACTAGTTCATTTTGAAATCTGTGAACTGAACTTTGAACTAGTTCATGTAGAAAATTAACTTTCCCAACACTGCAGAAAATAGTGTAACATCAAAACGTATTTTCAATGTTTAAATGACAAATTCCACATTATGGTAAAAAAGTCACATTTATATACAGATCTTTTCCACTTTCAAGGTACTCAAAGCGCTTTACATCAAGGAACCACTCACCCATTCACTCACACTTTCACTCACACATTCATATGCAGTGTACGCACACAGTGGGAGCGAGGTGGGTTAAGCTTCTTGCCTAAAGACACAACGACAGCATTCATCTGTGGGAACACTCTCCCAAATGAGCTACTCACCCTCCATTTTGATATAATCTGCTTTGTTTATTATTTATCAAATGTCCACGTCTTTCTAATCATTTCTCACCATCTGTGTTCCCTCTGGCAGGTGTACATCCCCTGCAGAACCGCCATCATCCTGGCCAACGACGAGGCCCATCACTCCAATTAGAGGAGGGCGACCGCGAAGGATCAAACTCTGTGTGAACTATCACCTTTTCCCAAACACGTTAATCCTGCACCAGCCACATACTCACCACCGCTACCGTCCACAAGGAGGCACCACCGAGCTTTCACAGTGTCCCTGTCCTGAGCCAGTAGTGTGCGAAACTACCTGAATACTCACAATAATATTCAAATACTGCAAATATAGGGATAAGCATTACTAAACCACTATTATATTATAGCCCTGGAATTTACCGTTTCTATTGAACAAAAGGTAAAAGGTCTTTCCAATTACAAAGCGGAACATTCTGAGCTTTGGAGATATAGACTAGGGTGACCAGACGTCCCTATTTACCCAGGACAGTCCCAGTTCTGAGCCCTGTGTCCCCCTGTCCCAGCAGATTTATACAAAACCAGGGACTAAACTGAGACTAAACCAGGACTACATCACCTCTAAACCAGGATTAAACTAAAACTAAACCAGGACTAAACTAAGGCTAAACCACGACTATATTAGGACTAAATTAAGACTAAACTAGGACTAAACCAGGAATATATCAGGACTAAACCAAGACTAAAGCAGGACTACATTAGGACTAAACTAAGACTAAACCAGGACTACATCAGGACTAAATTAAGACTAAACCATGACTACATCAAGCCTCAACCAGGACTAAACTAAGACTAAACCACGACTATATCAGGACTAAATTAAGACTAAACCAGGACTACATCAGGACTAAACTAAGACTAAACCAGGACTACATCAGGACTAAATTAAGACTAAACCAGGACTACATCAAGCCTCAAACAGGACTAAACTAAGACTAAACTAGGACTACATTGGGACTAGATCAGGACTAAACTAAGACTAAACCAGGACTACATCAGGACTAAACTAAGACTAAACCAGGACTACATCAGGTCTAAACCAGGACTACATCGGGTCTAAACCAGGACTGAACTAAGACTAAACCAGGACTAAATTAGGACTAAACTAAGACTAAACTAGGACTACATCAGGATTAAACTAAGACTAAACTAAAACTAAACCAGGACTACATCAGGTCAATAAACCAGGACTAAAACGATTTTTGACTAATCTGATCCCCACCAACAGTAAAGAGGAGCGTAAAGTGTCATTTGTTTTGCAAAAATACAGAAAACCCTGTGTGTTAATGACCATAAAGCAAAAAAGTCCCTCAGATTATGACTGACACAAGAATGCACAATGTTTCAAGCTCTTTTCATAATTTTAATTAATACCAAACATCCAAACCCGAGTGTGTCCCAGTTTAGAATTTGGAAAATCTGGTCACCCTAAGAAAAACTAATAATACATGTGAATAAATCAAACATGTGAATAAAACAAAACACAACTCCAGCTCTGTTTTTGAGGCAGTAACATTATAACATGACTTAAAGCTCTCAAGAGTCCGTTTTACTTAATATCAGACCTTTAATCATCTTAATAAGTGATAAGAAATAGGCCGTATACTCTGCCGCTGTTTGCTTTAGCTGTGGTAGCATAAACCTCCAACAATAACAACAAAAAATACCTACAAAATTGTATTATTTACATTAAACACAATTAACCAAGTTATGAATGGTGTAATATGGTAGCACAGCACTGAGAATTAAACATCTAGAACAGTTGACAGTAAATAGAAAACTTAATCTTCTGTTGTTTATCCACATTAGCATTAGCGTTAGCTCCTGCCTCAAAGCCTCACATTTAGCGTTTATCTCTTGACGTTTTATTTTGAATATTTGGCAGGCATTTGGGGTTTAAATTCTGTTTGTGAAATCATGTAGGCGGCCAGTTTGTTGTTTTCGGATTGGTACAATAGCCAGTGACCCTGGTGTGTTTTATTTTACGTTCTAAATCTAAAAGAAAACTTGTAGCATTTTACGGTAACAGCATGGTAGCTGAAGTAGCATGCTAACTTGGCTAACAATGTTTCCAAGAAAAATAATTATTTCTTTATTTACGGTCATACCTAGAATTGTTTTGGAATATTATTTTATTTTATTATCATATAGATAGAAAGGCAGATGACTCTTGTTTCTATGCTTAGTAATTATTATATAATTATTATTTAAATACTTTTGTAGTTGCTATTACTAAGCGAAGTGTTCCCATAAACTCAAAATATGTTCCATTATTTACTTTTTATCTCTGTTTATCTCACCACCACAAAATCACATTTTATCTTCCCCAAATAAAAATCAAGGCCTTAAGAATGTCACGAAACCCCAAAAAATGCCTTAATAAGAAATTTCTTTGCACACGTCTAAAAGTTTAATGTAATCTGAATATAAAGTGCCGATATAAAGTGCCGTGTAAACTTGTTTTTTTGTCCCAGCTAAAATGTTTTTACGCTCTGGCCACAGACTGACAATATAAATGAACGTAGCTAACCCGCTAGCCGCCGCGTTCCAAACAGAAAGTGATCATGTGCGCGCTTAAGGCTCCATCGACTCTGCTGTCAACAGGTTTGATCCTCTGTTGACGTGTTCGCTGTTGTCGTGTTGTCGGTGTGTTTTTAAAAACGGATTATTTAAAGATCCTTGAGCTTCGTCGCGCCTATGACAATATTTCCTCTGACCAATCAGTGAACAGCTCCACGTTGTCGTATCGGCTCAGAAGCAGGTACGGAAAATCTTAACAGCTCCCAGGTCCAACCCCCAGTCGAAAAGCAAACAAAGCGTGTCGTGCTGTGTCAGTGGAAAAGACCTGTGAGTCCACTTCTTTATACAGTCTGTGGTTTTAGTAGTAGAAAATCTAACGAGCACAGTTTAAAATCACGTTGTGGGTACGGTAACAAAAGCCGATCATTTGCACTTACGTCATAACGTGCGTGGAGGCTTTGTCTGCGTATGTGGTGTTTAACGACTGGAGATCAGGTTCGTAACGAGGCCGTTATTTAGACAGAAAAGAGAAGTCAAGTAAGAAGTGAGTGAGTAAAATCCTTCAGTCGTCCAGGTAGAATCAGTGGTAAAAGAGAATTTATCAACTGGACAAACGTTTATTTCGGTCGAATACGTTTCGCAGCTCATCCAAAAGCTGCTTCTTCACTTCCGAACTGAGGAAACAGCTTTTTCAACCTAAATAAACTCTTGAATTCCTCCTTTACCATGAGCGATCAACGTAAACTCACTGCAAAGGAGAGAAGTCAGGAAAACTAGGGTAAAACCGGCGACAATATAAAGCATCGTTACATTCCGTGTGCTTTAAAGATGCACTGCGTAACTTTTCTGGTGGTGCACTCGATGGTCGTCTCCATGGAGATGTTATCATCACTTTGCATGGATCCAATAATCCACATTAAACTAATCTATCTCCATGGAGACGAGCAATAAAAACAGTAAAAACACCTGTAATGGAGTAAAAGCACGACGTTCAAAATGCCACACTGAGGAACATTCCAGGCAAAACGATAAAATCTACGGAAATGACACTATCTAACGTTCACCAGGAAAGTTCCAGTGTGTCTTTAAGTTTGTTGCTGTCATCCAGGAGAGTCCAGCTGCAGCCGCTGTGGAGGTTTGATTCTGTGGAGCTCCATTTCGTGTTAAAATGTGTTAAAAATTTCAACTTTTCTTTTCTTATGGAGGCGAGTTAATACGTTTGGGTTAAGGGTCGACAATCGAGTATTACCGTATTTTTTGGACTATAAGCCAAAAAATGCACAATGAAGAAGAAAAAAACATGTATAAGTTGCACTGGACTATAAGTCTCACTTTTTGAGGAAAATTTATTTTATAAAATCAGAGAACAAGAACCAACATTTCATCTTAAAGGCGAGTTATAGAAGTTATAGTCATAAAAACAACCCAGTAGAGAACAGTTCATGTATCATTCGTTCATTTGTTTTTCAATATAGAGCCGAAAACAAAAAACACAACTTTTTTCTTTATTATTTGTCTCTAAAACCAAAATGAAAAAACAAATAACGATTTGTTTGTTTCATTCATATATAAGATTCATATATCTATATCTATGTCTATGGTCTTGGTGTGAAAAATTTAATATACAAGTTGCAGGAACATCCAAACTCGGCTTGTAGTCCGAAAAATACGGTGAACCAAACCAGATATGGAGTTTGTGGAGCTCTTTTTATCGCAAACTCTCCATCGGCTACAGCGAAACTTTTCTGCTATCGACAACAAACGTTCAGTATCTGAAACAGCAAATATTCAAGAATCTGTCAGTCAAACAGGGCAGAAATCTTTGTATTTACACAATCGTAATAAAATACACTCAGCTAATTCATTTAATTCAACAAAAGTAAACCGTCAGTTGTGAATTATGCTACAAATTTACGATAATTTGTGGGACGTTTAAAGGTGCGTTTAAGGACACTGGTAAATATGAATCATCCGCCGCTACATTCTGAGCACTTACGTAACTACACGCAGTAGATTTAGGTCCGTGTACCATTCAATCTGTTGAATTTTCATTAAGAACGAAAAACGATAAAATGGGAAAACAGTTTATTTCATTATTCCGCTTTAGTGTCAAATAAAAAACAGATTTTGACCTCGATTTCCAATATTTCATTTAATGTATTTCAAATTATGTGCCCATTTTAATTTTGATATTTTATTTTTTGTCAAATGAACAAAGAGTTTATCGCTGCTTCCTGTTTCTCATCATGGAGTTCAACAATTTCTTTCAAGACGCAAAAAACGTGTTGCTATAAAAGAAGACGACATGTTTATCCAAGAAATTGCAACGATTTTCAGGTAAATCCTTCCAGCAGCAAAACCGAGACAAATAAACCAGAGAAAATAACATATAAACATTTAAATCGGCACTGACGCGTAAATCAACTTTAAATTAAATATTGGAAATACTGTAGAAGTCAAAATCTGTTCTTTGTTTGACACTAAAACAGAATAATGACATTTTTCCAATTTCCAGTTTTCCCATTTTATTGTTTTTTGTTCTTGATTGAAATTCAAAAGAACGAATGGTACGAATACAGAATTTCAAGGTCAGATATCAAACATCTTGGTATTTTTGAACCTTTTTTTTTCTTTAATCGGTCCATTCTGTATTTGTTTCATGTATTTTTTTGACAGAATACTGGTACCTTCTTCTGTGTGTCTAATCTTCCACAGCCTGACCGAGTTCACGGAAATCCAGGACTGTATAATTGATCAAAATCTTCTGCTCATGAAGTGCGCTGCTTTAACTATTTCATAGACTGTAGTGCCATCTAGTGGTCAGACTTGTACTAACACTTCTTCACTGTGATTTTCAGTTTGGAGACTATTTAAGATGCTGTTTCTTGTTATATGCAGTTATATTTTGGAAAACACGTTCACCTTGTGTCGTGTGTTTGGATTGTAACATGAGGCACTTGTAATTTAATAGTTGGCAATAAAAGACGACGAATAAATGTTTTGTTCTGACACTGTTGGCGTCACTATTTCCTGTCTGCCTGTCAACTAGCCTGTGTGTTTCTGTTTTTTTACTGAATCACACAAAAATTTATAAATATTTTTGCTGGATAAAACAGAGTACATGTTAAAAAGTACATGAATCAAATGAATACTTCAGAACTCTAGATAGTTGTCCCTCAAATCTAAAGCTAATGCTAACTGGGAGGCATAATAGATCACATAGTAACACCATAAAGTGAAGTATTTTACACATAAAAACAATTGGGTAATCTTGATTTTAATTTAGAGCGACCAGATGTCCTTATTTACCCAGGACGGTCCCAGTTGTGAGCCCTGTGTCCTTTGTCCCAGCAGATTTGTATGTTTTTATTCATATAGCGCTTTTCACTATTCAGTTCAGTCATATATCGTGATACTACATTACACAATTCTTCATATTTTTCACAAAAATTCCAGCATTATTTACTGTTTACTGATTTAAAAGTAATTAATTTTAAGTAAGTAAGTAGTTAATAAGTAAGTAATTTAATACTAATGCAGCCGCTAATACAACTGAACTATGGACTCTAATAAAAGCTAATAAAAGATCTGGAAAAAGTAATTTCAAAATGATACTTGATCCATCCTATTAGTATAATATATATTTGTCATATTAATATACGGTACAGCTGGTTGGTAGAGGAAGGGAGAGCACTGAAATTGTGCTCTTTGGGCCCACTGATCCCTCATTGGACTTGGGCCCCTTTAAAGATAATGTTCATCCCTTCGCCACCAACCTTGGCGTCACCATGGACAGGGATTTTAAACTCAGCAAGCAGATCAACACAGTCGTTAAATCAGGCTTTTATCATCTTCGCCTTTTATCCAAAGTTAAGCCGTTTTTAAGTTTTAAGCACTTTGAACAAGTCGTTCACGCTTTTATTTCTTCGCGTTTGGACTACTGTAATGCTCTTTATACTGGCATATCACAAAATGCTCTTTCACGCTTACAGTTAGTCCAGAACTCTGCGGCACGACTTTTAACAGGAATCAAAAACGTGAGCACATCACTCCAATTCTTGCGTCTTTGCACTGGCTTCCTGTTCATTTTAGAATTGATTTTAAAATTTTATTGTTTGTTTTTAAAGCTATGAATGGACTGGCCCGGATTACATCTCGGACCTCATCCAAATCTACACTCCAGCGCTCTGAGGTCTGAGGGCCAGCTCCAACTCGTGGTGCCTAAGACGAGACTTAAATCCAGAGGACAGGGCTTTTTCTGTGGTTGGTCCTAAACTGTGAACGCCCTGCCCCCACGTCCGAGCAGCTCCCACAGTGGAGTGTTTTAAGTCTCGTCTTAAGACCCACTTTTATTCTCTGGCTTTTAACACTGCGTGAGTTGTGTGGTCCTCTGTGTCTTTTATTATATTTTAGGGTTTTTTATTATTTTATTGTTCTTAGAGTATTTATTTTTTATTAATTTTATTTATTTATTTATTTTTAGTGTTTTTATCTTTTATTGTTTTTATTATTTTATGGTATATTTATTTGTATGCACTCTAGGTAGGGCATTTGATTACTTGTTTATTTTAAACAGTTTCTGTAGTTATTTGTTTATTTTAAATGATGGTTTTGTGCAGCACTTTGGAAACGCTTTCAGTTTATGAAATGTGCTATATAAATAAAGTGGATTGGATTGGATTGGAAGGGAGGAAGTTGGGTTAATTATTTCTAACAAATAACCAAGGATTGTTGATACACCGAATGGAATTATACTGTGTAGTGCTCTCAATAAAAAATAATGATAAACAAAGTAATGTAATACATTTTTGTGCTTTTACATGTATGTGTACATGACTATATTATTAGAAGTAATTATTAATAAATCACAATATATTGTCTTTTGTTTTAATATTGGGATGTATCAGGATATATCGTATCATGACATGTATATCGTGATATGTATCGTATCAGTAGCAGCAGCAGTAGCAGTAGTAGTAGCAATAGTAGCAATAGTAGTAATAGTAGTAGTATTAGCAGCATTCATTCATCCCATACCAAGTGATTTATCCAAAACCAGTGATTTGTCCCAGTTTTATACAAGAAATTTCCCTCTTATCCCGTTTTTTGACCAATTTGTTCCCTGCCGACAGTAAAAAAGAGGCATAAACTGTTATTTATTTAAGTAAAATACAGAAAAGCTCCTTAAAAACGACCAAAACACAAAAAATGTGATTATACTGCCTCATGTGCGTCATGAATGGGCCAAGTGCAGAACAATTTTCCTTAATTACGCACTCGTTTCACAATTTTATTCTTACCAACCAACACAAACCGAGTGTCCCAGTTTTTTATTTGGAAAATCTGGTTAACCTACATTAATTCAACTTAATTTGTTTATTTGTTTATTTCACATTTTGTGATTTCAATATAAGTTACTGTTAGATTTGGGGTAGACTGAGCTAACTGTGACGCAAAGGTGAAAAATGAACCACTAATATTGTAAGTATTAAATCTTAACTTGTTCAAACTATTCTTTATCGCTATTTCCTTTTTCTGGTTTCGCCCATTAACCCCAAATATTTCTGATGTGATTTTTGACTCTTTAATGGGATCTGAATCTTCTGGATCAGTTCACTTCACAAAGCTGCTCAAAAGACTGTCTCTTTTACTCTGTATTTACACGACAGAATCCAACGTGAGAACTCGTTTTAACAACAAACTAAACACAGAGAAGTGACCACGGCCAAGAAACGGTTCAAACACAGAGTGGGAGTGTGTTTATCCACTGAAATGATGCCTGATCTAAATAAAACGCTGCACTACAGTAATAATTTAAAAACTGTTGCTGATGCCAACTGTGTTTAAGCTCATATTGCCTGTTTCTTTTGTGCTGTTCAGGGTTAATCAGTGTAAAAATAAGTAAAATTAGATCTGACAGTAAAGAACCATTCAAAAGAGCTGATTCATTCACATCACTACCTCCTGATCTGGTCTAGGCCAAGATCTGGAGCTGGGTTCCAGTGGCACTGAGGGACGGGTCAAATTTCTCTGCGGGGACAATAAACTGTATCTTAAACTTACAATGACATCATTTTTGACCTAATTTTTGACAGACTCTGACGGCTAAAAGAGGAGATAGAAAGTGGAGGCCAAAACACAGACTCCAGAGTGAATTGTTATCAGCTATGCGACTTTTTTGACCTTGTTAGTGTTGTCACGATACTAAAATGTCAATACTGAGGAATAGACTCGATACACAATACGGATTTCGACGCCAAGATGATTTCCCTGAGCTCTGAAACCACCTCGCCAATCTACTCCATCCACTGTGTGCGTCGAGTCCCCAAACGCAGGACGGAAATTCTGAAACTCCGGCTTTTCACGCACGTCCGTCCGTCAGTGGACATGGGACCACCAGAGCCGATCACAAGTACAAACTACGGCACATTCTCAGGCCTGGAGAAACAGCGGCTCCTTTCAAACCAAACCTGCGCCTATAAACAGGACTGAGGAGTGTGTGGAGAGAGTCTGACGTTCTGGAGTGAATGAACTGATGATTTTTGATAAAAGTGATGATTTTAAGGTGCTGAGAGAAGTGGGTATGAAGGAGGAAACAGAATTGTTATGACGCTCCGGTCGTTATAAAGACATTTTCTTTGTATGTTTGATTTTATGAACTATAAACTCAACCTGGGGACGACAGGTGGAAATAAGCAGTGGCGCTACAACCTGGTACGCTGCATCTTAGATAAAAAAGTAAGTACGGAAAGAGGCACAAAATTATGAATACATAAAAAATAAAATTGAACATTATAGGTGTGCATTATTTAAAAAAAACATTTACACACTTTAGATTAAAAACATTTGTTGCAAACATGGATTAAAACCCAATGAAACATCCACAACTGAAGGATTATCAGACGTTATCATGAAATATCAAACATTTCCTCAAACTCGTTTTAAACATTTCTGATCTGCCGTCACAAACCAGATGTGAAAACGGCTTTTTTCCTGCCTTTTTATCGTAGCAGAACTGAACTCTTGGAACATGAAAACTACGATTTTAATAAGTATTATATCTGTGAATCTCTGCACTGGTCTTAAAGTAAAAAGTGAAATGTTTGAGTATCACAGTTGAATTATAAAGAATTTTATAGATAAAAATACACATTTGGTAAATATTCATCATAAATATTAAGAATGTTCAGTTTAATGAATAAATGAGCAGACGATGTTCATGGCGTGGAATGAGTTACAATTCGAATGAAACGTTTTTGCACCATTAATATTTTGTTCAGAGTTTTGTTCAGAGATGATAATTTAAAAAAAAAACAGTCTTTATTTAGACAAAAGACATTCTCATGAGACGTTCAACATTAAATCGTAGCACTTTCTTTTATATTATTCATATTTATGTGTAATCCTTCCGTCGTCTTGTTCTGATCCAGCTCGAGATTATTCTAAAGATTTTCAGGTTCATTTCCGTCCTGTGAATGTGACGTTTTTGAATCAATACCTGCTCAGATGAGTCTTGTTTTCTACTAGTTTCAGCATCGATTCGTATCAGATTTTTCATACTTTCTTATTTATTTTTGTTTGTTTCTTTTGTTGAGCTGCGGTTTGCATTTTCTCTTGTGGCTACATGACAATTCTGTGGAAGGAAACTTGTTTTGATGATGAAAATAGGAAGTAGTAGACAGTATTTCGTATTGACTTTGGTTTAACGAGGGAATATTTTTTAGTATCATTACCTGCTCAAAAGAATATCTAGTTTTGATACTAGTTTTATCATGATTAGAGTCTGATTTTCGCTGCTTTTGACAACTCTGCTAAGGTAAAAACAAGAATATCTGCCACCTGATTGTCTCCGCTGAGGTGTTATTACTTCACCTGGAATGTTCCGCAGTGTGGCATTAAACTCCCCATGTTAAGTGCTGATATTCTTGATGTTAGTCTTGATGTGAGTGATGTTAGTCATAGATAAAGGTGTGTTTTTTGGCTGTTGTCTGTCTCTTTGGGCTCCCGCAGGCCGAGCTCCGGAGGGAAGTGCTGCAGTTCCATTCGTCTCCTCCGGGCTTCTCTGTTCGCTCCGTCACTGGACTCCGGGGGGCGCTGCAGGCGGAGAGTGAGGTTTGATCCATGGGTGAAAACAACAGGTGAGGACAGTCACAGAAACGGTGCTAAAAGTGCTTTGTGATGTACGATCTGAACCAAAACTGTACCAAAAAATGAAAGAAATGTCCAGAGAATCAGTAAGAATTCTGTCATTATTTGTTTAAGTGTTTTCCCAAGAGATTTCACACTGTTACAACGTGAAGACTTGTGAGGTTTATTTCTCCAAACCAAACTATTAGGGGTGAACAATATCCAAATCTCATGATACGATATGGTCACGGTACGATATTTATTGCAATAATGTGGGAAAGCTCATGATATTACGATATTCTACATAATAACAAGACTGATATTATAAAATGCTTTGCCCAGTCATTTGGTACAACATTTATTGTCATTAGGGATGGAACGATATCCAAATCTCTCTGTACGATATTTTGACCATAAACATCTCACGGTACCATATTTATTAGGCTCACAAAACTGTGAATCTGCTACTTTTTCCTCTAAAAACACCTTCACAAGACTTAATCCAAAGAATGAAGATGTAAAAGTGCTTAGAACAGTTATTTTTGCACTGAAACGGAGCAAAGGATCATGGTCTATGTAGTTCCCTCTGTTTTTTAGCTATTTCTGCATCAAAACTATTCATTTAAGCAAAGAGACTTGTGATTCGATATATTGTGATGATTCACAATATTATTATGAGACCTTTGACGATACGATATCACGATATTTCAGTTATTGTTACATCCCTACAAACCATGTGCCCAGAAAGTATCGAAAATCAGATACTAATCGATACTAAAACTAGTATCGAAACCAACAGTGATGGATGAATTACTTAGTTTTGGTGTTTTCTGTCTCTTTTCAGGTGCTTTTCTCCATGTAGATGTTATTGCTTTGTCTGGAATGTTCCACAGTATGGCATTAAACCTTTCTATCTTCATGGAGACCAAACCTGACAAAGTTACAGGTCAGATCTGTGGAGAGACATCCCCGCTCACAGTCAGAAAGCCAGCTTTTTTTAGGTATTTTTGAGCTATAAAACCACTGTAACTGAAGTAGAGCTTGTTTAATGTCGTACTGCGGAACATTCCTAGCAGAACAATGACCAGAGGTATCCGTAGAAACAAGCAGGTGACGGACCCCCTACCAAAAAGTGACACAGTGCGGCGTTAAATCTGCATCGAGCGTGTCCGTAAGAGGTGAGGGGGGCCCTGCTGGTTCTTTCAGGCCCAGGAGAGGGGCATTATTTGGGGATGATGTTCTTCCAGCCCCGGGGCCCATTCATCAGGGAGCGGCACAATCGTCCTGCTGCCCTGCGCTGGTCACCCATAAATCTCCATGTGTCAGATAAAGCAGCACTTTCCTCTTACCAAATATGTTCTGCTATAAAAATACACGCGAGGCTGTGGAGGCAGAGCTCCCGTAAGCGGAGGTTTGTCCAGATAATGTAAGACCCTTAAACGGTTTGGAAATAAAACAAATGTTCTTAATTCTGGGACGGCAACAACTGAAAGTGAAGTACAGTGTGATTGGTGTAGTTAGGATCAGGAACAAACCGTGGTGGAAGAAGTTCTATGTTGTTACTAAAGCAGAAGTACAGAGAATGGAGCAAACAAACAAAACTCAAGTAAAAGTAAAAATATCACGTGAAAAATCTACTTAAAGATGCATTTTTCTGGTGGAGGATCCGTCAAATGCTTTTCTCCCTGGAGATTTATTTTTATTGCTTTGTCTGGAATATAAGGTATTATTATATTATATTGTACCGCAGTACGGCATTAAACCTTTCTATCTTCATGGAGACCAAACCAGACCAAGTTACAGGTCAGATCTGTGGAGAGGCGACCCCGCTCACAGTTAGAATGCCTGTTTTTCTTGGTATTTTTGAGCTATAAAACCACCTGGAATTGAATAAATGTAACAGTTTAATGTTGTACTGTGGAACATTCCAGGCAGAGCAGTGATTATATTCATAGAAACAAGCAGGTGATGGACGACAGACCCTCCACCAGAAAAGGTACACAATGCATCTTTCAGTTTTAAAGTACCTGTTGGAAAATGTACTTAAAGAGTAAACTGTGAAATTATTTGATGATTTTGAGATCTAATAACGCTTCACATGTGGTGATTTAGATACAGATTTGAATCAAGCATTATTATTTTTTTAGATATTTAGGCCCGAGCGCCTCGGCGGCGTAGGGCCTATTGTGATTGTTCAGCAGTGCGAAGCACTGCCTCGCAAACAGAGCGCGAAGCGCTCTCCCCTTTCCAAGCACACTGGCATCACCATGTCACTGACTGGTGCCCGCTGACCTGGCACGGTGGCATCGCCATGGCCGCGTCAGCAGCATAATTGTAATTGTTCACCCAAAAACGTAGGGCGCACATGACATCATGCACAAAGTGCGCGAGGCGCTCGCCCCCTTATCAAACACTCAATGCCACTCATCAGTGACACTCATGGCATCCAGTAGTACAGAGTGGCACTGCCCATTGCCGCGACACCGGCATAATTGTAATCGTTAACTTGGGTAAACGCCAAAAACGTGCACTAGGTATGTGAGAAATCGAAGAGGTCATGTGCGGTGCGGTGCGTGGGGTCAATTGTTGCGCTCGTCATTGACAATTGACCCCACGGGTGCGTTACTGGACGCGAGTGCTTTCCAGTGATATGTATATGTGCCCCCATTCGTGGCGCTATATTGTTATTGTTCTGGTTTTTCTTATTATTATTATTAGGCCCGAACCCCTACAGGGCGTAGGGCCTATTGCTTTCGCAACAATGATATACCAGAACAGCAACATTATGGAACTTATGAAATGGAGCCAAAGGAAAAGCCACAGTTTGAGAACTTTTTACCTTTCTAATGATACTTTTGTAATTGTTAATTACTATGAAAACAGCACCAGAGAAAAGTCAACATTTTGATGACTTCTTACCATTGAAAAGATATGATATTATATTTAGAATCATGAATTACCATGGAAACGGCACCAGAGCAAAGAGAACATGTTTTACCA